>JAZDUH010000459.1:1235000-1750000 GCA_036419115.1 Scarus forsteni
TGCAGCAATGGGGCAAATTAAGGATGTACTCACTGCATCGTGATGCATCATGATATCGAATTGATTTATTAAAGACCAGTAAAGCAAATTCAGCCATTTTCTTCTACACACATTAAATAGGTTGTAAATGTATTTCTTTAAAACATGTGAAAGCCATTCAACTATTCAGAACTTAATTTTGGAGCCAGGCTTCACAAACTGATTTTTGCCTTTCTGTCTTCAGGATTGAATGGGAGTGTCAGAAATCAGGGGGCCGCGTTACGTAACGCGGCCCCCCATTACCATAATCCCGCCCCTGCTGCTTCAGCGGTATAAATACATTCAGCGCACCACTCGCTCTCTCTCTCTTATGAAGTTTGTAGCTAGCTAGCTAGCAGTCAACCAGTCAGTTAACCAGTCAGCTAACCAGTCAGTTCTCCTCCAATTCGCTCCTGCATCCTTGCAGTGCCCACTTTACCCCCGACAGTTAGAAAAACTATCACATGGTAAAGTCTGGATTTCTGAAGAGTCCATTAAATGGGCTGAACGAACCTCCCCGTCCAGCCGACGGTGTGCCGCCATCACGCCCGCGGACTGTGTGAAGCCATCACGGCTCCGGCGTCATGTACACACCGCGGACCCTCTCCATCCCGCCAACCGTGCGCGCCATCACGGCCCCGGCGTCATGTACACACCGCAGACCCTCTCCATCCCGCTGACAGCTGGTGCTGTCATCTCTGCCACTGGCATAACGTGCCCGCCATAGAGCAAAAGTGTGTGCTTATATTTCACATCGTGCATCCAGCCTTGCTCGTGTAATGTTGATAAATGTTATTGCATGTAATTATGACATTATTTGGCTTCATTCACTGAGCGAAGTCGATATGAGAACACAATGAATAACCACAGGTATTTTTTTATATCACCAACATAGCTGTGACAAGGAAATACATGACTGGGGTTTACATTTGTGTGTAAAATTAGCCCACAGGCATTAGTTGTTTATATACAGAAAGAGGCTGTTATCATTTTCTGTGAGCATGCAGAACCGGTTTCATGCAGTTATTTAAAAACCAAAGCTCCTCCACAGCTGGTAATAGAGTAAAGAAAAGTAACTGGATGAAGAAAGTATAAGTAAGAGTAACCATTGCTGTAAAATGTCAGCCTTTCAAAATTATGTTTTTTTTTAATTACTGTCAGTGCTGCATGAATCTGCTAATGCTTTTGCATATTTAAATCAATAATTATGCACCATACTCAAGAGCTTCCATTGTTACTGCAGGTTATGTCCCTGTACAGTGAATGAAGCCCCCCCCCCCCCCGTGGGCGTGGTTCCAGCGCCTCTAACTGACACGCCCCCGGTGTTCTACAGCAGAGAGAAGTGTTCGTTTTTGCATGATTTAGAGACCTTATTTCATGTACTTAGCAATATTTTGAATCTTTCAAATTTGGGTCAGAGGTCAATGACACATGTTTCTGTGGTATGAAAAACTTAAAACACAAATTTATTTTTGCTTTACTGGGTCTTTAACTTTAGATTCTAATCAAAGTGAATTGTGAGACAAGTGAAGATGCACAGTTCTAGTAATCAGCAAATCACATGGCAGATACTTCATTATTTATGCATGTAGAGGCATGCATAATGGGCCAATGAGGCATGGGCCAGTCTAAATATTCCCACAAGCTCCTGAGGCAACCATCAATGGGGTTCACAGAAGGTGGTCCAAAAGAAGAGAGAATATCCAATGCCTTGTTGATGCCAGAGGTCGTAGGAGATGGTCAGACTGGAAACGGAGGCTGCAGCTCACACCAAACTAGACAGCAGAAGATCATAAAAGTGTCTCCTGAGTCTAGAGTCTAGATCTCTGCTCCACATTCAGAGTTTGGTGTGAACATTGTGAAGCATGGATCCATCCTGCCTTGGATCAGCGGTTCAGGCTGCTGCTGGTGGTCCCTCAGACCCACCTGAGCATGGTTCAAACCCCACAGCCTACCTGAGGATAGCTGCTGACCATGCCCATCCCTTTATGGACACTTTTATAACACCAAACTGTTTTGAGTGAGTTCACTGTACTGCAGTGACCTCCACAGCCACCAGATCTCAATCCAGCTTTGAGATGTGGTGGAGCAGGAGATTCTCCTCATGGATGCTCAGCAGCTGTGTGATGCTGAAGAGACACGGACCAACATCTCTGAGGGATGTTTCAGCTCCCTGTTGAATGAAGGATCGGTGTCCCTAATAAAGTGGCCAGTGAGTGATTGCCTCACCTGTCCTGTCCGCGGGGGTGGGGGGTCCCGCACCCTGCAGCAGCCTCCTCTGCCGGTCGATCTCTTCCTCGTACTCCTCGATGGTTCTTCTAAAAACTACAAAGATGTCCTCCGCAGCAGCAGCCAGTCTCTCGGAGACGAACTCCCTCAGACTCTCTGCTGAAAACATCTCGGACCTTCGGCAGTGAGACTCACACGGACACGGAGAAGTCTGCAGGTAACTCCGAGAGAAAGCAACAACAAAGCCACTCACGTCCCCCTCTCTTCTTCGTGGTGTTTTCTGCCGGTCAACAACTTCCGGCGCATTTCCGCCATCTATCGGTTGGGGTGTACGAACTACAGGAGGCACGTTTGCGTCAGTTTGAAGCAGTTTTATTCCAAAAAGATTAAACTTCAGACGGATTTATGCTCCTTCTGCACTAATAAAAGTGAAACTAGGGAACTAAACTATCTAAATGTTCCGATTATTATCCCAATATTCTGACTTTTGATTATTATTTTTCACTTTTTAACTCAATATCCTAAGTATTATCTCAATGTCTTGACTATCCTGATAAAGGCAACTATCTCAATAGTCTGGCTTTATACCATAATATTCCAATTATTGTCTCTTTTCCTCAGTATAATGACTTTTATTCTCATGGTGTCACTGTTGGTTTAGTTTAGTTTAGGTCTTTATTTCATTCTGTTAGGATATAAAACAAACAATACAAACAAAGAAAAATCTCAAACATGGGAATGAAAGGGAGTAGAGTGAAGAAAAGTCTGCCCCTTTCTCACAAGATATTAGTTACCTAAACAAATAATACAAATAACATAGAGCTGCATGCCAACATGCCTTTTTACAGCTCATTATTTCTTGTTACCAAAAACAACCTAAAAACAAACAAACCACATGTTCTTTCATATTTTTCCAGAAAACAAACAAAACTGAGATTAAGACATTTCCCTGTATTTGCTCAACATACTGTCTTTGATAGTTTTTAAGATAAATTTGATTGAGCTTCTTTAGTTTATTTATTAAGATGTTTCCATGAAAGGATTCCTCTCGCTGTAACACAGCTCCGTCAGTTTAGTTCTGAATCTTGGTTCAAAACTACTATCTTAGAATCCCTATATTCTGACTTTTCGACTTATCATCATGACCATAGTTTCTATATTATGATTTTTAAGCCTATATATTTGCCATTTTCGCAGCGCTCTCATTTTATTTTCTGAATAGTTTCTGAGAATATCTCAATATCATGACATTTTATCATATTACTTTGGCAGTTTCCCAATAGCATGACCATTATCTTAATATCATTTTTTTTATCTGAACAGTTGGACTTTTTATTTCAATAACAGGACTTTAAACCCATTTTATCTAGAAATTAAAGCTTTGTATGTCCTAATGTTGAGTCCTTTTATTATATTACTAGATAATGATTACTGTCAATTGTGGTTTGTTTCATCTAAGTCTACTTATTCTGTCAATTGCACAAGATACAAATTTCAAGTGAGATACTGTTTCAGTATTTTGAGTGCAGTCATATCTAATTCCTTCCTCATTGTTAAGATAGACTATACCAAAGTCATTTGTAAGTTCTTCCATGATTAAGACATTTCTGTCACTTTTAATACTGCCTTATAATACAGACTTGATCAAAATCTTAAAGGAATATTTCACCCAAAGAATGATATGCCTTCATTTTCTACTCACCCTCATGCTGAGCAACACTCTGGAGCACTTTTTTGATGTCTCAAATGCAGCCGGAGATCCGGGGGGACTTTCGCTGTCAACAAACTTCCATCTAACAGGGGACAATGGAGCCCGAAAGAAAAAGGTACATAAGAGTCCACAAAAACGTGCCTATTTTCCTTAATACTGCTCGTCCGCTGTAATCCAAGTGTCCTGAGCGGGTAACGTCCATAATTCGAAACGAGGTCATTTAGTACATTTTTCGAGCCTAAACAGTGCTATAGGTTCACACACGCTGACGTCACGCGTCATTCAAATATGACACCATTTTTCCCGAGGTGCAAACAATCCATCGCAACGCCCATAGCAACACATTCGAAACAACGGTAGAAATCTGCGGTCCGACTAGTTTTTAAGAATTTTATGTCAGTTTATAAGTTTGTTTGTTTGTTAGTTTGTTTGGTAAGATAGTAGCAAGATGCCACAGAACCTGCCGTCTCTTTTTACAGCTCAGTGTGATGTGATTGAATCGGTATCTTCTTATTTTTGTGCTCGATGTTTCTCCGTCTTTTAAGCTTCATATTGAGCAGCTTGTAAAGAAGCTAAGGCTGTGGCTAGGCTTCTACTTCAGAAATAATTCTTGTTTTTTTTCTTTTGCTGCATGTGGTAATGTGAAATGAGATTTTCAATCTTAATGAAGCGGTTTAAGTTTCATTCATTCAGTAGGCTATACTGTATGTAATTTTACTATGACCAAGTGACAGCAGCTAAGAAAAATGACGGGATACTTCGATATATCTTTAGCTGTCCCAGTTAGAAATCTAGTCCCCTCCTCTCATCATCATGATCTTCTGATTTAACGTTACATATTTAATTTATCTGTGTGCTTTTTGGGATCAGACAGCCGGAAGAGTAGATTGCGGCTGACGACAGCTACGAAGCTTAGGAGGCAAGTAGTAGTGAAGGTCGTGAAGTGTGCGGTTCTGCTGAACTACCAAAAAACAAACTCTAACCATGATTATAATTAGACATACTGTACATACCACTAATGAAGTGTGCCGAACACACATACACGGCCTTCGCCTCATTTCTGGCGCCTATGCCTTCCTCATAACCGGGTCGAGGCGGTTACAGGCTTTTGCCCACAGTTCCCTCCTTACTAGCTCTTTTTTCATTACAGGAACCTGTAGAGCGAGTATTGTTGTGTTCCATCCTCTTTCTTCAAAGAACGGTTGCAAGTCCCCGCACTGCATAACTTTACCATTTTCGAGCTGTTAAGTCTGAGATGATCCCCAAAGTCTTGTTTCAGAATGGGTTGTTATGGTAGCTATGGCGCTTTGTTTGCACCTCCAAAAAAATGGCGCCGTTGGTACCGCCCACAAATGCCCGGATGTTTGTGTCAACCTATATCGTACTTCCGCAGTGCACGTCTTCGCGCGCTCCCTGCACTATGTAAGCCGCGGCAGACCAATCCAGTTGGTGCTAATGTTTGTTGTTTGTTGTCGTCACTTCTGGTCGCATGCACTGTTACCGGATGTGACGTCTTTATTTTGGGATCCATTTTTTTTGAAGTCCATACATTTCGTCACGAACTGTATCGAGATATATTGCCAAACGATATTTCATCCCATCCCTACTTACTGCGTCCAACCTCAGCAGCAGTGGCACGGTGTGAGAGGCCTTGCTTATGGAGCTTGACGATCCAACCACGTTCAAGAAGAGAAAGCTTCTTAGCTTTAGCCATCAGGAGGGCATGACCGTGTGAATGTCTGACAGAAAATGAACATTTTGAGCAGATTTTGGCTTTAATAGACTGCGGTCTAAAACTTTTGATCAGTTGATAAACAACCTATATCAGTTTTTTATTTTATTCATTTTTAATTACAAGTTCCAAGTGTTTTTTGTTCACACTCCCCCTTCTTGCTTTTGTATATTGTAGCTCTATTTTAAACCTCATTAAGGTCCAAATGTGCAAAATGCATATTCTAGCAATTTTTCAACTGGTCTTAAGATTTTGATCAGGGCTGTATCTTATGAGAATTTAAATCCCCACCTAAAATGACATCACCCTGCATTGACCCGCTCATGCCTTTATCTATGTTCTAATTCCTACATGGGTTGTAATAGTTTACAATATCTGAAATACCTCTTTTAGTCTACACCTTTGCATTAAACCTGTGCGCTTAAGTCCTGTGGAGGACAGCAATGTGCCGTAGCCACAACACATATTAAAGCTTTGCTGGGAAAAGGAAAAGAGGGAAGTAAAAAGCTTTGGGTGCACAGCAACAGAGAAAGCAAAAGAACTCAAAATAGACCAGTTAAAAGTTCGGGGAAAACAATAGTTGAAACACACAACATAGAGACAGTTATGTACAGATTTACACATGCATCCAGAAGTTCAACAAGCAGATTTGGAGGAGCATTTGTAATTCCTGAATTTGACATCAAAGTAGCAAAAAGGGTCAATGAGGGGTTCAGTATATACAGGGAAAATGGCAATATTGTTAGTGCTGCAGCGGGTAGAGGAAATTAAACCACTGAAAACAGATTCCAGTTCATCATTAGCTACTTTGCAATACGATCATTTGGAAGGTAGAAAATACATTCTAGAAATACAAGTGCTGTTCACAATTCAGATGGGGCATAAGAGGAAATTAAAGTATATTAAAATTGATTTAGTAATTAAACTCAGCAATACGTAAGTGAGGGATATCAAACAGAATAAAGGAAAGGTGACAAAATCCATTGGAGGGAGAGAGGAAAGGGAGATGGTGTCACAGCATACAAAAGGAAGTTGATGAAATGAGGAGAGCAGGAAGAAATTGGAGAGAAGAAACTAAGAATAACATCAAGAATGAGATTTGGACACACAGGGCTGAAGGTTCATTATTTAAGCTCGGGAAGCATGCTGGTAGGTGTGAAATTTTAAAAGAGTGGAGCTTACTGTATATTATTTGAGTGTGGGAAATAAGAAGCACAGAGAAGTTTGATCAAAAGAGTTAAAAGAGCCAAAAGTTAACTGAGTATAGAGATTTAGAGGAAAATCAGAAAAAGGAATTACAAATGCTTCTGCAATATCTGAGGGGAATAAATGCTATGAGCAGATTATAATTATTATTATTTTAGTAAGAGTGAGTAACTATCAGGATCCACACTCCACATCAGGTGGCGGCGGTAATGCACCAATCAGTTGTTTGTCAACCGCCGATATAATCCACCAAAGAAGAAGAAGAAAAAAGGGCACCGTAGCTGTATCAGAAGAAGAAGACGGCGGGAGTTTAAAGATAGTCAATATAGAAAGGAAAATTAAAAGTGTAAAGGATAAAACTGATTGATCGGATGATGGTGGCAATGACAGAAGAGGAGCTGTAGAGGAGAGGAGGAAGGATGACGAGGTGATTATTAAACTTTTCTTTCTGACTGAATCTATAACAGCTCAGTAACTGCAGAGGGAAGGAGGGCAGAAATATCGAGAAATGGAGATTGTGACAGCAAAGAAAAGGGTCAGGGGACAAAAGTATAATCCGTTTTCTGTCAAGACCAATGAACAGAAAAAGTGAAAATGGAGCCTTTTTTCCTTTAAAACGTTTTATTCGTTTTTGAATTGAAAAAGGAAAAACGAAACCAACACAATCAAACTACGGCTGAATTTCGTTTTTTTGACTTTCCTTTTTCGTTTTTTCGTTACAGGTCTCAAAACGAAGAAACGGAAGAGCGTGATCATAGGTAAACTGGACTCCCTACCAAAATAAAAGCCTTCCTGATAAATGGGTAATAAAAGATAAATTACGTTAAATGGCGCTTTTATTTTTGTACAGTGTTAATTATATACACTACAATGATAATCTTAGTAAGAATAACAACAATAATAATAATAATATCCATTAGAGACAATAAGAGACATTTAATGCGTGGAAACGAGATCGTTAATGCTTGGCTACGAGTCAGTTCACCTTCGTGAAAAGTGTTGATGATATGGCTTTTGATTATGAAATACGTGTGTCATTTTAACTTTGTGACATGCCAGCTGCATGGCGTGTGCTGATTGGTGACATTAACGTACCCTGGGACTGAAAACAACTAACTAGCTATCTCACAAGATCGCAGGTACAAGCAGCCGAAATGAACTTCCTTTGCAAGATGGCTGGGCTTATTCACAGAGACAGGGTGAGAAGCTCGGTCGTCCGCGAAGAGCTTGGAGGAGCTCACGCTATATTATTATTATTATTATTATTATTATTATTGTTATTGTTATTATTACAAAGATTATCATAGCAGTGTATATAATTAACACTGTACAAAAATAAAAGCGCCATTTAACGTAATTTATCTTTTATTACCCATTTATCAGGAAGGCTTTTATTTTGGTAGGGAGTCCAGTTTATTTATACTTTACCTACAACATATGTAACTCAAAGTGTAGAGGATGATATTAACCCTCTCATGCATGAAGTACTGAATCCCAAAGGAATCCTTTTTTAATGCTTCTTTTTACTTTCAAACAAGTCAAAAATCACAGTCATGTTGGTCAATGTTATGTTTTGAAGTAGTTTCACATCCATCCACGTCAACGTGCACCAACATAGTAATTTAGTGGAACTTAATAAAGGTCCACAAACACGTCTTGGACAAACATTAAAGAAAGCAAATTCAGGAGTATGTATATTATTGCTGTTTAATTCAACTATTCATGTGAGTCTCTCGGTTCTTAATCACTTTATATTCCTGAGTTTTGATGTGAGACCCTCCCTCACTGAGGTTCTGTAACATGTCAGAGATTTGGACATGATATACAGTCATAGTTTAATGACTTCTTGTCTTATGATTATGTATTTTAATCTTATAAATTTCGACTTTTACCTCATAATTTCTACTTTTTATCTATAATTTCTACTTTTTACGTCATAATTATGACTATATTTCATAATTAAGACTTTATAGCTCATGATTATGACTTTATCTTATAATTATCAATCAATCATTAATCAAACTTTATTTATAAAGCACTTTTCATACATAAGACGTATCACAAAGTGCTGTACATTAAAATAAACATGAAGATCAGAGAGATACAGATTAAAATAGAGGATCCCACCCCCCCTCCCAGCCCATATTTAACACAGACAGCCACTCACACACAAAATAATGTACCCCGACCCCACACACACACAAGGACTCTAAGCCAGGACTCTACAGAAATCTTCAGAGGACTGAGGAAACGCTCTCTTGAATTGAAAATAAGGAAACACAGGAGCTAAAACTAAACTGAATAAATAAATAAAACCATGAAAGGATATGACAAAGGTAATAAAATGCTAAAAGTTGATTAAGATAGAACTCTTTTAAAACCAAACAATAAATAAAAAGTGGTAAAACATTAAATAGTAACTCTGAAACTAAAATGGAGTAAACCCCATATGATGCAGGTTAAAAGAGTAAAACAAAATTCAGCTAAAAGCCAGATTAAAAAGGGAGGTTTTGAATTTGCTTTTAAAAATATGAACAGTAGGTGCTGCTCTCAGGTCTTCAGGTAGACTGATCCACAGACGAGGACCGTAATAATGAAAGGAAGCTTCACCGTATGTTTTAGATCTAACTTTGGGGACTATTAAAAGACCACTACCTGAAGACCTGAGGGCTCTACTGGGCTCATATGGTAAAAGCAAATCGCATAAATAAGAGGGTCCAAGACCATTAAGAGATTTAAAAACCAATGAAAGAACCTTAAAATCTATTCTAAAAGAAATGATGACTTTATATCTCATAATTAAGACCTTATACCTCACGATCATGACTTTATCTCATTATTATGAAATTAAATCTCATAGTTACTTATGACTTTTGATCTCTTAATTTTAGTTTTTATCTCATAATTTTGACTTTATATCTCATTACTATGAAGTTATCTCATATTATGACTTTTTTTTCTCATAATTGAGACTTGTCTCATAATTATGACTTTACATCTCAATATTATGACTGTATCTCATGATTATGACTATTTTTTGTTAGTTCCCTAAATTATTTTTTTTTGTGTGGCGGAAAAGAGTTTCCATAGTTATCAGATCCGTTGTCAGTTTGTACAGCAGAAATGGCTTACTTGGCTTACTTCGACTGCACAAAGTGGTACTGATGTACAGTTTTGTGGGGCACCAGCATATCAAGGGGTAAAATGCAATGAAGTTGCAGACAAATTGGCAAAACTGGCACTAGGAGGAAATGCACTGCCTGGCCAAAAAATAAGTTACCACCAAAAACAAGGTCGCATACTCAATATTTCATTGGTCCGTCACATTCTCTGTGTCATTGTTTCAATAAGCTTCTCCGATGTCACAGATTTGTCCCAGATCACAGCACTGCCCCCACAGGCTCGGACAGTAGGCACTAGGCATGATGGGTGCATCACTTTACCTGCCTCTCTTCTTACCCTGATGCTCCCATCACCTCTGGAACAGGGTCAATCTGGACTCATCAGACCACACGACCTTCTTCCAGTCCTCCACAGTCCAATCTTTATGCTCTCTAGCAAACTGAAGCCTTTTTTCTGGTTAGCCTTACTGATTAGTGGTTTTCTTAAGGCCACACAGCTGTTCAGTCCCAATCCCTTGAGTTCCCTCCACATTGTGTGTGTGGAAATGTTCTTACTTTCACTATTAAACACACCCCTGAGTTCTACTGTTGTTTTTCTTTGATTTGATTTGTCCAAACGTTTAAGTGATTCACCGATCACCATCATTCAGGATTTTATTCTGACCACATTTCTTCCTTGAAGACGATGGTTCCCCACTATCCTTCCAGTTTGATTTTTTATGTACTTTTTGGGCATTTTTGTGCCTTTATTGATAGGAGAGGATGACAGTGGACAGGCCTGCGAAAGGGGTGAGAGAGTAGGGAAATACACTCTGCAAACTGGTCACAGGCTGGACTCGAACCTGGACCAGCAGAAGTATGTATATGGGATGTGCATGGTTGTTAACCAGTCAGCCAAACCAGCACCCCATCCTTCCCGTTTTTAATAATGTGTTGGACAGTTCTTAACCCAGTTTTAGTAGTTTCTTCAATCTCCTAAGATGTTTTCTCTGCTTGATGCCAATTATTTGGCCCTTCTTAAACAGACTAATATCTTTTCCACTACTAACATCACTAACAACATCCACCAACATCCACTGAAAGATAATCATGCAGTAATTATCCAATAGGAGGCTTGTACCTGTTTGCTTAGTTAAATCCAGGTGATGACTTTTTTTTTTTTTTTTTTGGCCTGGCAGTGTGTAACAGGTCCGATCCCTCTTGGGGAAGGGGAGGGTGGTTGAGTCTGGATATGAAGTTTTGAGTCTGGATTTGAGGAGAAGAAGAATTCTTTTTAATGAGTCGGTTATTATCAAGGAAACAAAAAAGATTAATTGAAAATCTGCAAATAATGACTGGGACACTTTGGGTTGAATAATGTTATGCACATTATTTGGAAACATAGTTCAGGACTGTGTGAGTGTTGTCAAACTGAAACAGCGAAGCACATTCTGCTGGAATGTAGTAATTATAGTGTTGAGAGGAGAGAAGTGTTCAAAACGGTTTCAGATTCGGACTGAATTCAATTTCTATTAAATCTCCAATTGGCCTCAATGGCAACCATCAGCAGATCATAGCAGCAATTTGAAAGTACCTGCGAAAAACAGATCTGGATGCGAGGATATGAGACCTGACACCGAGTCTGACCACTGGAGAGTGTTTTGACAGCTGTCTGCTGTGGAGCCTGATCTGGGAGCGACGTCACGTCCGGTTGCTGTCAGTTGGAGTTTGAATTATTGGCGCGGTATTGTATTGAAAAAACGATCGTTGAATATAGTTTGTTTGGGACTGCTTTTGTGAACTTTCTGTGTTTGTTTGAGCTCATAGCGAGGCTAGAGGATTGTGGTTGTGTGAGTGTCGGCCGACGGCCTGTATAGGTCCGGTAGACGGCACTTATACGCTACATTTTCTCGGCCGGTGTATCAGGAGTACTCGGCTGGACAATTTGCATGGTGTTTGAGTGTTGTATTCGTGCTGGCAATCAAATTGTTGTATGACATCAGTCATGGGGGAAGGAGAGGGAGGAAGCCGTGATTGGGAAAAAGTGGAGAGGAGGAAAGTTGTCTCAAAACGTGATAGATCTGTTAATGCATCTGAGATGGAGGGAGCCAGGGCGGTGAAAATGCCCAAGGCTGTGGAGAAACATCGGGTCTTTTTTAAATTAAAAGATCAGGTCGCGGGAGGATTCCGATCGATGAACCCTCTTAAAGTGGCGGAGGCATTAAAATGTATTGGTGATGGGATCGATGCTCGGATTCTATCAAATGGAGCAATGATTGTGATGTGTAAAAATGTAGAACAGATAGGACTTGCAAAAAGAATCAGCAAAATAGGAGGGAAAAAGGTGGAAGTGGTTGTCCCTGTAAAGAAAAATGAAATAAAAGGTGTCATTTATGGGGTGTGGGCTGATATGTCTGAGAGAGAAATCAAGGAAAATATAAAAGGAGGTAAAATCACAGATGTGAAGCGGTTCAAAGCCAGAGAAGGTGGAAATAAAAACGCCCCAGTGCTTCTTACTTTTGAAGGAGATGGTCTTCCAGCTCGAGTGTTTATAGGATGTCTGTCTTTTCAAGTCAGAGCCTACCAAAGGCCACCCCTAAGGTGCTTCAAATGCCAGAGATATGGACATATGGCAGCGGCATGTAGGGGAAGCAGAAGGTGTGCTAAGTGTGGAGAGGACCATGACATTCAAGAATGCAAAGTAACAACTCCTAAGTGTTGTAACTGTGGAGGGAACCATTTGACTTCCTTTAAAGAATGTGGCCACTTTGTTAAAGCAAAGCAAATCCAGGAGGTCAGAGATCAGCATAAAATCTCCTATGCAGCTGCATGCTGGTAGTACACCTGTGGATGGGTCCTTGGTCCCTCAGCACTCATCACCTGTAATGAGCAACCAAATTGTGATTAATAAGGAGTCCCTTCTAGCATTTATTGTTGATGTGATTTATGGTGCTCGTGAAAAGAAGTCAAGGTCAGATATAATCAAGTTTGTGTCTGAAGCAGCAGTGAGATTTTTGGGTATTAAGGAGCATTCTCCTCAATCACTGCATGAGTTTATGAAGGCGAGGCAAGTATTCTCAAGCCAGGAATCAAGAAATGCCTCTGAAATGGGGGATGAGGAAGGTGAAGATATGGAGGAAGCTGAGTTCTATGAGAATGTTGATGATGTTTAAGATTTTTATGATGGTTTGCATCCTCCAGTGGAATGCAAGGAGCTATATTGCAAATGGACAGGAGTTAAAGAAGTTAGTAAGAGAGTTAGAGGTGAAACCTGATTTTTTATGTGTCCAAGAAACCTGGTTAAAACCTTGCCTAGATTTTGTAATCCCAGGATATACATGCTTGCGCAAAGATAGATCTTCCAGGACAGGTGGTGGATGCGCAACCTTCGTCAAATCAGGGGTTCAGTACAAAAGCTTGGAGTATAACTCCACCCTTGAATGTTTAGTAATAGAAGTATGGAGTTCACAGGGAAAAATACACCTTGTTAATTTTTATAATCCTTGTAAACTTCTAGTATTGGATGATCTTGAGGAGATAATGAGTAAAATTGAATCCCCTGTTATATGGGTAGGTGATTTTAATGCCCACAAACCCCTGTGGGGAAGTCAGGAGAGAGATAAAAATGGCAGCGTTATTGAGGATTTTTTGGAAAATAATAATTTAGTTATTATGAATGATAGCAGACCAACCGGATTTGAGATTAACTCTTTTAAAATGTCCTGTCTTGATTTAACAATTGCCTCTCCAGCTTTAGCGAGAGTAGGGGAGTGGGATGTCTTGGATAAGAGGTCAATGGGCAGTGATCATTTCCCAATAGTATTTTTGGAAGATCCTTAATTTTGGATCCTGGGATCCAAGTTAAGAGATTTAATTTTGTAAGAGCAAAATGGAATGAATTTCAGGTTGGTATAGCAGAGAGTGTGAATGAAATTAATAGTGATGGATGTATTGATGAGCATAGTGACTCGTTAACAAAAATGATTTTGAAGGTAGCCCTAAAGACAATACCTTGTAGAGGAGCTCCCAAGGAACGTGTTATTGTTCCTTGGTGGAATAGCGAATGTGATAAGGCAGTTAGGAAAAGAAAGCAGGCATTTAAGATTTTTGCGTGGAATCCGACTCAGGAAAATGTCATTTACTTTAAGCAGTGTAGGGCAGTGGCAAGGAGGACAATAAAAAATGCCAAAGTGAGGAGTTGGAGGTCCTTTTGTGGCACTTTGGGGCCAGACACCCCAGTCAAAGAGGTTTGGTCTAGAATTCATAAAATGTCAGGAAAAGTGGTCAGATCAAATATGCCAGTCCTGAATGATGGTTCTGTTGAGGCAATTAATAACAAAGAAAAAGCAAGTATGTGTGTTAAAGTTTTTCAGGAGATCCATAAATCTGCTGTTCTTGGAGATGAGGGCCTTAGGATGAGGGAGGAGATCATGAAAACAGAAGGATGGAAATTGAGTTATGTTGGTGAAGAGAGCAAGCCTTATAATCTATTCTTTTCTCTAAAAGAACTTAGAGATGCAATACAGGCAGGAGCAAAGTCCTCACCAGGCCAAGACCAGATCAGCTATGAAATGCTTAAACACCTAGATGAGATTGCCTTAGAAGAAATTCTAGCTTTGTTTAATTATATTTGGGAGGATGGTAAATTACCAAAAAAATGGAAACATGCTGTAGTGGTCCCAATTCTGAAGCCAGGAAAGAATCCATCATGCCCCTCTTCTTATCGACCTATAGCATTAACCTGAGTTTTATGTAAAACTATGGAAAGGATGATCACAAATAGACTAGTCTATGTCCTTGAGACAAATGGAATTTTTGTAAATTATCAAAATGGGTTCAGAATAGGACGGAACACTATGGATTCAATTGCAATCTTAGACCAAGAAATAAGGAAAGCTATTATAAATAAAGAGAGTGTAATCACTGTATTTCTAGACATTGAAAAAGCTTATGACTCTATGTGGAGGGAGGGTGTGCTAATTAAACTGCTGGAATAAGAGGCAGAATGTTTCACTGGATTAAGGACTTCCTTAACAACAGATCCATTCAAGTCAGAGTTGGAGGAGACCTGTCTGAGACTGTGGATATTGAAAATGGTACACCCCAAGGGTCAGTCATTAGTCCTGTACTTTTTAACGTAATGATAAATGATATTTTCCAAAAAATTCCTCAAAACTTTGGGAAATCTCTGTTTGCTGATGATGGTGCTATTTGGAAAAGAGGGAGAAATCTTGAATATTTATTTTGCCAAATTCAAAAGGCAATAGACCAGATTGTTCAGTGGGCAAATAAGTGGGGTTTTAGGATTTCCTCGTCTAAAAGTAAATTTATGATTTTTGGTTATAAGAAGAAGATCCCTAAGTCCAATATTTATATGTATGACTGTCCACTTGAAAGAGTAAAAGTTTTTAAATTTCTGGGGGTATGGATGGATGAAAGGCTAACATGGAAATGTCACATAGATAAAGTAGTGAGCAAGTGTGAAAAAGTAATTAATATCCTTCGCAGTTTATCTGGAAGTGACTGGGGTGCAGAGAGGGACACTTTGCTCTTGATATATAGAGCAATGATAAGGTCTGTCCTAGACTATGGGTGTGTGGTAATTGGGGTCAGCAGCTAAATCTTTACTTTGCCATTTAGATCGGGTCCAGGCCAAAGCCTTAAGAGTGTGCTGCGGAGCATTCAGGACAACACCTATTCCTGCATTACTGGTAGAAATGGGAGAACTTCCTTTGAGAATACGCAGACACAAATTAGGGATCCACTACTGGAGTAAACTAAATGGAGTAATCAACAGCTCAGGAGGAATGTATCTGCTGGAGGATGTGTGGGAATTTGTCGTCAAAGAAAGAAAATCAAACTTTTTTCATCAGATTAAACAGATGGCACAAAGAATGGGACTTGTTCAGGGTAGAGTGGGGAAAAATACTTGGTCTCCTGTCCCCTTCTGGCTTCTTCCTGAGCCTGAGGTAAACCTCCAGCTGCTGGAAATTGGTAAATGTGTAACCATTAACATGTTATGTAAATAATTGTCTGAAGCAGTTTAATGAATTTAATATCATCTGCACCGATGGTTCAAAGGATCCAGAATCTGGGAGAACTGGACTGGGAATATACGTGGCCACAGGGGGTGTTAAACAGAGCCTCCGGTCTTCTGATAATTTATCTGTTTTCTCAGCAGAGTTGCTTGCAATCTTATGGGCCCTAGAATGGGTGGGAAAGAATAAGCCTAAGAAAACTGTTGTATGCTCTGACTCGGCTGCTGCTTTGGAGGCTTTGAAGGAAGGGGCATCTAGAGCCTGCCCAGATATCATTTGGGAAATATTAAGTTGTTTATTTAGGATCGAAAGATCAGGAATTCATGTGGTTTTTTTATGGATTCCTGGCCATTCAGGAATAGAGGGGAATGAATGTGCAGATTCTCTGGCTAAGGAAGCACTAAAAAAAGAAAATATAGATATGCCCATCCTTTTGGGTAGGAGTGAGTGTAATAGCCTATGCAAGAAAAAATTGGAACTGCAGTGGCAGGAAGAGTGGAATACCAACCAGAGTGGCAGACATTTTTTCTGTATACAGCCGTCTGTGAACAGTAAGAGGTGGAGGGTGAGATCCAAGCGGAAGGATGAAGTGGTTTTAACCAGACTGAGGCTGGGACACTGTGGACTTGCAGGGTGTCTGAAATTAATTGGAAAGCACCCTGATGGGCTGTGTGAGTGTGGCAGTGTAGAAACCGTGCGCCATGTTGTGTTACAATGTAAAAAATATAACAGAGAAAGGAGACAGCTGTACAAAGAGCTTTCTGACTTAGGATTGTCTGTATTCTCTCTTGAGTCCATGTTTAGAGCCGATCAAAACACTGAGGGCAGTACAAAAGCAGTATTAAAGTTCCTTCATACATCAGGACTTTATGTGAAAATATAAAATAATAAATAATAAATTAACCCAACCTGTGGAGGGCAGCATTACGCATCGTTGCGTAGAGCCTGCCGGAACCTGATTAGAAGAAGAAGAAGAAGAAGACCACCAGATGGCAGTGACACGCCACAAGCGTCGAAGCTGCCGGAAATAAGAGAAGAAGAAGAATGACTTCACCCATCAATGCAGGCTCATCCATGGTTGGAAGTTATTAAAATGATGCAATATTACGGTCATTAGCACTTCTGACTCGTGTTTGTCGCACTAAATCAGCCGTATACACAGTATTGTTCGACTTACATTTATGGAAACTTTGCTATAGTGTTAACATTCTTCATGCGGTATTTATGAGCTACAACGCAGGCTAACAGCAGCTAACAGGCTGGACCTGGATTTATAACTTTGTAAACGCCGATAACTGGGAGATGTGGTTTCCACCTCCCTCTCCGCAGTTTAGATATAAATGCGAGGTAAGGAAGCATAACTGTAAGGATTTACGGTGTCTCTTGTCGTTGGCAGAGAAGATAGAGAGTGGACAAAGATCTCTGTCTTCCTCTGAATGAACGTCTGCTTCTTTCCTCATGCAGACTCACTCAGAAAACACGGGCTGCGATCATGGACATCCCTGTGCTTGACTTTAGTCATTTTAACATCAACAAGAAGAGAGTTTCGGACAAACACCTGTCCAGGTTGAGCAAGGAGCTGTACAGAGCCTTCACCGAGGTCGGCTTCGTGTTCCTGAAGAACACCGGGATCACTCAGGATGAGGTGGGAAAGAGGCACTTTTCTCCAGCTTTACTCCTACTTTACTCCTGCTTTACTAAATCTTTATTCCAGCTTTTCTCCAGCTTTATTCCTGTTTTTCTCCAGCTTTGCTCTTGCTTTACACTAACTTTATTCCAGCTGTACTTCTGTTTTTCTTCAGCTTTACACTAACTTTATTCCAGCTTTACTCCTGTTTTCCTCCAGCTTTACTCTTGCTTTACACTAACTTTACTCCAGCTGTACTTCTGTTTTTCTCCAACTTTACTCTTGCCTTACACTAACTTTGCTCCAGCTTAACTCCATCATAGGGCTGGGCAATATATCAATTAAATCGATTAATTCAAATTATTTTCTGCAGAAGATTTAAAAATTAAAAATCAAGATTTTTATTCATTCATTGACTTAAATTCTAAGTTGTTGCAAAGTTTGAAAAAATATAAATACTGTAACTTTGCAGTTTTCATGATGGTGACCCTGTCAGGTTTGACAAAAGCACTTTCATAGGCTTGTATATATTTTTTTAAAATTAGATTAAATATTGATCAGAGAGAAGCATGTTAACAAGCTGTGAAAATCTCTAAGCATTAGCAAACCTGCCTGCGTTAGAACTAAATAATCATTTTATGACACTCACTTTAGTTTTAAAGTGATATTCCGGGATTGAACAAGTTGGGTCCTATCACAAGGGTTAGGGCAGAAATATTTCAGCAAGCAGTGTTTCAGGAGAAGAAAAACCCAGGGCGCTTAGGGATCTAATCCTCTTCCTCCTTCGATCTGCTCGCCTGCTGAATCACAGAAGCCAGACAGGGCCATATTTTCCTTGACCAAAAAACACAATAAATGGACTCCCACCAAAAGTTCAGATATCGGTTCGTATTCAGCTTTATTAGAAAGAATTTTCAGTGCGTTATTTTCACACAAAAACACCACTAGATAGCTACTGCGGAACGCTCCTCAGCGGAAGAGCTCGCTGCATGAGGCTCTGTGCCACAGCTCTGGCTGTGCAGCGGAGGTCGCTTTCACGATAGCTTATGAATTCAGAGGTCACTGTCAGAGGGCTAACCTCCATTCTTCTGTTTGTACAGGTGGATGAAGTCATGAGAGTTTCTAAAGAGTTCTTCCTCCAACCAGAGGACTTGAAACAGCCGTTCAAGAGAGGCAGCTTCAACAGCGAGAACCACGGCTGGGTGTCACTGGAGACTGAGAGGTAAACATCAGCTTTATATTAATAACTAATAATCTGAATTTAGAGGTTTAGAGGTAAACATTAGCTTTAAATTAATAGTAATAACTAATAATCCAGATTTAGGGACTGAGAGGTAAACATCAGCTTTATATCAATAACTAATAATCTGAATTTAGAGGTTTAGAGGTAAACATTACCTTTAAATTAATAACATATAAGCTGAATTTAGGGACTTAGAGGTAAACATCAGCTTTATAATAAAAGCTAATAATCTGAATTTAGAGATTTAGAGGTAAACATTAGCTTTATATTAGGAGTAATAACTAATAATCTGGATTTAGAGAGTGAAAGGTAAACATCAGCTTTATATTAATAACTCATAATCTTAATTTAGGGACTGAGAGGTAAACATCATCTTTATATTAATAGTAATCACTAATAACCTGGATTTATAGACTTTGATAAACTTCCCTTTGAATAAAAAAGTTTAATTTCTTTATCAGCAGACACTGACATTGTTGCTGATTGTTACACTCTATGTTTTTGGCCATATCTGTCCCCAATATGTGTAAAATAAAACACTCACACTTTAAACAGTTAAAAGCCAGAAGACATTTTAAAAGCACAATCAAATGGCAAATTATTTATGACGTTGCTCTTGTGTTTTTTTCAACATTGTTAAAACTTTTATATCTGTCAGAACTGTTTCTATCTTCATTTTAAATAAGACATAAAATTCTTTTGTGTCTTTATTTGGGTGTCTTTCTGGATTTATTTCACTGCTTTTTCTTTTCAGGTTGAATCCCCGTCGACCCGGAGACTTAAAGGAGGCGTACAATGTGACTTCTCTCCAACCAGACATGGTAAAGTAACTCTGTCAAAGTCTGACTTCAGTTCGGTCACAGATTAGAGGCTGAAATGTTAACTTTTATCAGAGCTGTGGTCAAAGTACCAAAAGGGGAGCAGTGTAAACATTACAGAGCAAAGTTTTAGTCAGCTCCAGCTCACAGAATTCATCTCAAACTGTCCTCTCAGCTGTTTGGTAGGGATGGGATGGACCAACTCCAGCTGAGAATCACTAACAAGTCCTCAGGAAATTGATATATCAATCCTTCCACTGAGGGGTCAGAAGTGGTCAAAACTGTGGCTTAATTTATGATGAAAAGGTGTTTACTGGCTAACCTTCCATTAATGGAGACACAAGTAACCTGCAGAACCATAAACATGTGCAGCCCTGGTGTCACATGTTTGATAATGAGGCCACTGAAAACCCACAGGCAGGGATGTAACAGTTACCTTAAAATAGTAAACCACGTTTAAATCTCCCGCGGTTATGACCGTGTCCTGTTTTAATTACCGAGTTTGATCACCACACTGTGTCAATAATTCACGGTGATGCTGCTCATTACCTGTAAAAGCCTGAACTATGTGTGTCTGCACACTTTTCCTCATGAAACAGACTATGAAGTCTGGTCAAATTTTGCATTTTACAAGGATGCTGAGGGGAAACTACAAAACCCAAAACCAGTGAAGTTGGCACGTTGTGTAAATCGTAAATAAAAGCAGAATACAATGATTTGCAAATCCTTTTCAACTTATATTCAATTGAATAAACTGCAAAGACAAGATATTTAATGTTAGAACTGAGAAACTTTATTTTCTTTTGCAAATAATCATCAACTTAGAATTTAATGGCAGCAACACATTGCAAAAAAGTTGGCACAGGGGCATTTTTACCACTGTGTTACATCGCCTTTCCTTTTAACAACACTCAGTAAACGTTTGGGAACGGAGGAGACCAATTTTTGAAGCTTTTCAGGTGGAATTCTTTCTTATTCTTGCTTGATGCACAGCTTAAGTTGTTCAACAGTCTGGGGTCTCTGTTGTTGTATTTTACGCTTCATAATGTGCCACACATTTTCAATGGGGGACAGGTCTGGACTACAGGCAGGCCAGTCTAGTACCCGCACTCTTTCACTACGAAGCCACGCTGTTGTAACACGTGCAGAATGTGGCTTGGCATTGTCTTGCTGAAATAAGCAGGGGCGTCCATGAAAAAGACGTTGCTTAGATGGCAACATATGTTGCTCCAAAACCTGTATGTACCTTTCAGCATTAATGGTGCCTTCACAGATGTGTAAGTTACCCATGCCTTGGGCACTAATACACCCCCATACCATCACAGATGCTGGCTTTTGAATTTTGTGCCTATAACAGTCCGGATGGTTCTTTTCCTCTTTGGTCCGGAGGACAAGATGACCACAGTTTCCAAAAACAATTTGAAATGTGGACTCGTCAGACCACAGAACACTTTTCCACTTTGCATCAGTCCATCTTAGATGAGCTCGGGCCCAGCGAAGCCGGCGGCGTTTCTGGGTGTTGTTGATAAATGGCTTTGGCTTTGCATAGTAGAGTTTTAACTTACACTTACAGATGTAGACGAACTGTAGTTACTGACAGTGGTTTTCTGAAGTGTTCCTGAGCCCATGTGTTGATATCCTTTACACAGTGATGCCGGTTTTTGATGCAGTACCGCCTGAGGGATCGAAGGTCACAGGCAGTCAATGTTGGTTTTCGGCCTTGCCGCTTTCGAGCAGTAATTTCTCCAGATTCTCTGAACCTTTTGATGATATTACGGACCGTAGATGATGAAATCCCTAAATTCCTTGCAATAGTTCGTTGAGAAATGTTGTTCTTAAGCTGTTTGACAATTTGCTCACGCATTTGTTCACAAAGTGGTGACCCTCGCCCCATCCTTGTTTGTGAATGACTGAGCATTTCAGGGAAGCTGCTTTTATACCCAATCATGGCACCCACCTGTTCCCAATTAGCCTGTTCACCTGTGGGATGTTCCAAGTAAGTGTTTGATGAGCATTTCTCAACTTTCTCAGTCTTTTTTGCCACTTGTGCCAGCTTTTTGTGAAACATGTTGCAGGCATCAAATTCCAAATGAGCTAATATTTGCAAAAAATAAAGTTTACCAGTTCGAACGTTAAGTATCTTGTCTTTGCTGTGTATTCAATTGAATATAAGTTGAAAGGGATTTGTAAATTACTTTTATTTACGATTTACGCAACGTGCCAGCTTCACTGGTTTGGGTTTTGTACTTGAAGACAGTCACCCTGTCTGAAACATGAAGCTGCAGCGAATGAAACAGACAAACTGCTGTGACCAGACTGAGCAGTAGAGTGTGTGATAAAGAAAAGAATCAGAGCGCCAAAACTGAGTGAATAACAGGTGGTTTATCAGTATTCTCTGTCTAAATAATGTATAAAGGTTGTAAATAATAGCATTAATATCATTCTGGAGTGAGTTCTTGCCGTTCTTTTGCTGTGTATTTGCCCTATTTTGAAGTTGATCGTCTTTTTCTGTCATAGTTTGTGTTTTATGGATTTCATCGATCGTAGTTTGGAAATATTAACGGAGGAGATGTGGAGGAGATCTGCCATGGAAAGGGGAGACCAGAGGAGAGTCATGAAGGGGGCTAACTGCTTCAGGGACTGTCCTTTGTAAAACAAAAAATAAATAAATAAAAGTCCTGGACATGGTCTAATATAACGAGCTGTAACATGGACTCTAATGCTGCAGGCAAACTAAAATGTGTGAGTGTTTGTAAAATAGGTTAAATTTATATTTGGTCATCTCAAAACTTTGAACATGTTCATTTATAATTGTTTATGAAGAAAATCCTGTTAAAAGTACACATCGTTTTTTTTCCTTTTAATTACACACTTTCTAAGCATTTATAACATAACAATGACAAATACTTGCCAGAATAGTTTACTTTTATTTCTCATGAAAAAGGGTGAAAAAGTTTACTCGTAGGTCATTTCCTGACTCATTTATTGACAAAAAGACAAAAATACCTGTTATTATTGTAATATTAAAGGAGTCGCATGATTTCATTTGTGTGTAAAAGTACTTTTTGAACATTTGAGCACACTGCAACAATACAACGATAATAATGCTAACCCTCATAATTATGGTCACAATAATGAAAATTTCTTACTGTTACATCCCTACCCGCAAGTCAATAAGAAGAGACTTCAGTGGCTTTGGTATGAATTAAGTCCCTGCTGTGGGTGTACAGTTGAATCTTCATTGGTGTCAAACTTTATATCGAAGCACAGATGCAGATTTTAGAGCAGGTTGTGTCACTAGAATTATCAATACAACATGACTGAGGTATATAGAACATGAAAACCTATCTAATCCCACAGCAGCAAAGATAATGTTCACAGGAGGACATACATATATTGGACATTTTTAATATTTTTAATTAAAAAGCAAAGCGGATGGCACATTTTGCTCTTACTCTTTTGTTATTGTTTGAATTGAGAACCCCTGTTGGTTAAATTTACACGCTGTGCATTTAATGATTCTCCTCCGCCTTCAGGGTTTTGTCTATTCAGGCTTTTGTCCATTTTGTTTGCTGTCCATCGAAGAAGAAGTGGTTAGATTTTGGTGGTGATGCGGA
The DNA here is from genome assembly GCA_036419115.1 of Scarus forsteni. Classification (NCBI taxonomy): domain Eukaryota; kingdom Metazoa; phylum Chordata; class Actinopteri; order Labriformes; family Labridae; genus Scarus; species Scarus forsteni. The sequence continues at coordinate 1,258,341 of JAZDUH010000459.1, forward strand.
AACAGATCCTGGGTTTTTAAAAATGGATTTATTAACACATTGAGATAAGAATGTTTGAAATGAATGAGAAGAGATAAAAGAACAGCGGTTCATTTATGGAGGAGCATCACAATGTTCTTTAAACATCAGCACAGACGGAGTATCATGACGCAAAGTGTTGGTTAGGGATGGGAAATTATAAGATTTTTTTCACAATACCAGCGCTATTAACAATCCTGATTATCGATCCAATTCTGTATCGATTCCCTTATTGATTCCTGCAGATTTTGCATGTTGGCCTGTAAATTTTAAGTGTCAACAATGTGAAACACACGTCACAGCATAGATAACTGCTTCTGCAAAGTGTTTTCACTCACTAAAGGTTGTGCAGTAGGCGCCTTTTGTAAAAAATTAAGCCACAATTCTGACGCTTCTGAATCCTGTCAGTGGAAGGAATTGATTAGCAAAAAGACAAATGATATCTTTGATGGAGCTGTTAATGATACGCAGTGTTGTTGATCATGTGAAGCTGTTAAAGTCGATCATTCTCACATGAGTTGTTCCTCTATCTGTGGCTACTGGAGGTAAATCTTTAACTTAATTTAAGGTTTTACACTTGGAGAAACTGGACATAGAGTTTACAGGATTAGGCAACAAACATTTATAAAATAATGTTGATTCCAAGCAAAAAAGCGATCACCAGAAAGTGTATGAAGGATGAGGTACCTAAAGTTAAGGTTATACTAATATAAATGTGATGGAAAAGTTAACCTTCTCTGTAAGACCCCTGGAGGTGGACAGATTTAGAAGAAAATGGGAAAATTGGATAAAATACAGAAAACCAATCAGGTCTGACATTATCTGAGATGTTTATCACAGGAAGTAAAACAATCTTTTTTCATAGCTACAGAAGTTATAATGTTCTGTTTTTTTCTTTTTTATTTATTTATTGATCTATTTTTATTTGATTCTTTTTTTTTAAATTCACTATTTTTGCTACACTGGAGCAAACTTCCAGTAGTTTAACTGGCCACAATATACAAGAGACAGTAACTGACCTTTACTTCAGGTTCCTAATTTTATTGATGTATATAAATCGGTAAGATTACTTAATTATTGTGATTCAGGGTGAAAGACTGAGGAAGAGTGTCATGTGATTTAAGGATGCAGCACTGAAGGCCAAAAGATTCATTTATTGTGATTCAAATACGGCTGGGTTAAAAAAAAATGATTTAAATGCTTTTCCTTTAACTGGTTCATAATCGATCCATAAAATCCAAAGATCAATCTTTTAACTTGGGTAGTCTTTTCTTCTTTGGATGTGCAGAGAAGCAGCCTGTGGTATCAACCCTGCTCGTCTCATGTGATCAGCATTTAGCGCTCCTTTCTACTGAACAAGATCTCATGAGATGTTACTGCAAACAAACATGGTGGAAGCACTATATGGGCACCACTGGCAAGTTTAAAAGCTGACGTTTGGATGTACAGTATTTTAGATTTAACAAGTACAAAGGAAAATACGAGTTGGACAAAAAACATGTAATATGCATTAATGAATATCATTAAAATATGATTAATGTAACTGCTTTGGGTTTAGTTCTTCATGTTAAAACGATTTTTAATGATGCACCAGGTCAAAAGGTCACTTTTTAATTTAACAGCACTATTTTATCTAAGAGATCCCAGACTGAATAAATATCAAATTGAATCGTGAATCGAATCGATTTGAGACCTTGTAATATCAAATCCAATCGATCCAGAAAATCTGAATCAATACCCAGCCCTAGTATCAAATGTTCAGTAAAAGGAAAATTAATTTTGAAATTGTCAAAAATGCCTCAGCCGAGGTTTGTGCTTCCCAAGAGCTTCTTCTCTGAGGTCTTAATGCTTCTTTTCTTTATCTTTCATCTATTGCCTGATTTAAAAATACAAAAACACTGGATTAACTAAGAAACTCATGGAAGTGAAAGTGCCAAACAGAATTTTTATGCAATGCAGCTCCTCTATTTTCTGCTGAGTCCACATCCAGGCTCTGACCTGAACCAGTTTTAACAAGAAGCACAAACTTCCCCTGCAGGATTTTGGACTCTTCGCTGAGTTATGCTCTAAAATGTGGAAACCAGTCCTCCTAAATATTTCTGGACCTGTACTCAGACTCGAGACACTCCCTCGTGTTGCGACAAACATTCTCTTGAAAATCTGATTTGAATCTGATGAGAACTTTTTGAGTTTTCGTGCTCGCAGACAAAAGCTGCAAAAACACGACCTCCATGGTTGGGGCGATAAACCCTCAGGTCAAATGTCTGATGACGTCACGTGTCTGTTTGGTTAATCGATGCATTTTTCTCTCCTGCAGAGATGGCCGCCGGGGTCGTTCAAGGACATCCACACGTCGTTTTTCCAGCGATGCAGAGATCTGAGCCTGCGGGTGCTGAAGGTCATGGCCCACAGTCTGGATCTGGACCCGGAGGTGTTCCTCAAGACTCATGAAAATATTGGAAGTAGGTGTCAGATATGAGAGCAGCGATTGTTTAAGGGATGCATGATTGACTTTATTGGCCAAAACATGTGAAAACTGTAGGAGGATTACCACAAAAACAAAATGTCAAGCAGGAAAACAGTGATTTACCAACCTGCTGACAGACGAGCAGCTGCTTTTGAGTAAAATACAAACACAAACCTAAAGGGACTTTTCAGAATTTTTAAGGTACTAACCAAAACATAGTGTGTAATTCCCCATTGCTGTTTTTATGTCTTTTTTTCCGCCTAAAACTAAAATACTTAACCTGTTCAGCCCCAAAGTTCCTAAATTAGGGAATTCTTGCATGCTCTCCAACAAAAACTCAAGAAATCAAATGTCTAAGTCTGTTTCACTTTGATCCAAATGTGTTTTGCTTTGTATGGATTTATTTGAATATGAAAATGTAGTGAGTTCTTGCTTGATTTTTTCCAAAAAGTATAAATATTTTTTTTTATATATTTTTCTTCAAAAACTGCATAGATAGCAGAAGAAGATGAAAACTGTTGTAATTGGGTGTAATGAACACCAAAAGTGACACAAAAGTGAAATATAAAGTTTGGTATATCAGAAATGTCAGATAGGACTAGGGATATAACGGTTACCGGTAAAATGGTAAACCGCAGTAAAATTTCCCACGGTAATCATTACCGCATCCTAAAAAATTACCGGTTTACCGTGTTTGATAACCACAATGCGTAAAAAACGCACGGTGATGCTGCTCTTTGCCTGGACATATCGGAAATATGATTCTCTTCCTGGATGAAACAGCCTCACAGGAAGTGCGCATGCGCAGTTTACATTGTTTGACCTCAGTGAAAGTTCGAGACAGCGGAGATTTCCCTCTGGACTCTTAAGTCTGTTTAAATTTTGGATTTTACAAGGTTGCCAAGAGCAGTTAGAGAACCAGTCACCCTGTGTAAACAAAGCTCTTGTGAAAGAAAAAAAGGCGTGTGGATTAAAACTGGTAGCAATATGTAAATAACAGCATTAGTATCATTCACCAGGTGTATTCTTGCCATTTTTTTGCCCGTGTGATGCGCCGTGTTACTGAAGTTAATTAGTCTTTTTCCATCAAAGTTAAATGCTTTATGGATTTAATCGTCGTCTCTGGAAAGATTAGAGGAGAAAATATCGAGGATATCTGCCATGGAGAGGGGAGACCAGAGGAGAGTCATGAAGGGGGCTAACTGCTTCAGGGACAGTCGTCAGTAAAAAAAAAAAAATTAGATCATGACATGATCTAATATGACGAGCTATAACATGGACACTAATGCTGCAGGCAAAAAAAAATCTGTGAGTGTATATAAAATAGGCTATTTGTTGTTCATTTTGAGTTGTTTATGATGAGAATCCTGCTTAGAGTTCAAATCTGTTGTTTTCTCGTAATTGCACACTGTTCAAGCATTTATAACATAATAATGACAAATACTTGCTAGAATTTTTTTATCTTATTTCGAATGAAAGAAGGGTACTCAAATGACATTTCTAGACACAGTTATTGACAAAAAAGACAACAAAAAGAAGTGTTCAAATTATAATATTAAAGGGGTTAAATGATTTCAATTTTGTGTTAAAGTACATTTTGAACATTTTGAGCACACCGCAACAATACCACAATAATAATGATAACCGTGATCATTTTGGTTACAATAACCGTGATACAAAATTTTCATATCATTACATCCCTAGATGGGACTAATGGTGCCAAACTGAGCCAAGATTGGGCCTGACCACTCTGTAGTAAAACCTCTCTAACTTTGCTCTGCATCACTTTATCAGACTCAAACTTGGCAGAAGTAATGTTCACATATTTTGACATTCATTCATAGAGTTCTAAAGCTGCAGCTGCATCATTCCAGAAAGAAATTCACAATAGAAACGTGTTTTTGTTTTAGGTGAGAATGAAATTTTGAAGATATTCTGACTTCCATCTTCATTTACTCTGTCCCAGTAACACATGTCCTGATAATTCCACATCTGGACTAATCTCTTTATTATGACACCAGAGTTATTCAAATAGATCTTATGGTTGCAGTTTTACAACTTTTCTTTATGAGTATGTCATTTTAAAGCAGACGGCAAAAAAGGGGGCTGTAGAGGGTAAAAGTCGGTGGATCCTCCCTAATTCTGAAATGTCCCTTTAGTGCTGCTCTAAAGGCGGAAATGTCAGCCATTAACACCTGCAGTAGTTTTCATATCCGCTGATACTGATATCATGCATCCTTAATTATTTGGTTGTTAAATATGGCGGAAACACAAAAGCTAAAATGTGTTCTCTGTCCAAACCAAACTGAGAATGAAGTCCTCAGATGTCCAAAGATTTGCACCAAGAAACTTTTATGAAGGGAGACGTGTGTGAAAAGCTCAGGGAGAAGTTAACAGAGACTTTTGTTTCTCCTCCAGCGAGCCTGAACGGCACCACGCTGCGCTCTCTCTACTACCCAGCAGTGATCCGCGAGGAGGCCACAGAGGGTCAGCTTTGTTAAAGTCTCTCACTGTCCCAGCTCTTTAGGAAACAGGATGTAGGGGTGGTGTCCTAACAGCATGCAGCCAGAGCGAACGTAACCGCGATCCAGCCACCTGTCCCGTTTCTCCTCATCAGGGTCAGCTAGATGGTTAGAACATCCTTCTCTCCTCCTGCAGTTCTCCGAGGTGCTCCAAAGCCAGATGGGACTTTTATTATGTTTACATGAAACTTTAATTCCCCTTTAAGTAAGGAAAAAACTCAAATCCTCTTTAAAAAGATTCAAATGACCATGTAAACACTAAACACCTAATTCCAAATGAAAATAAGTCCGGATAAAACTTAATTCCAAAGTAAGTGGCTGTTTTTTTCTGATTTTAAACCCGAATTGAATAATTAAGGGTGTCAGATTATGGTGTTAATTTAGATTAATTAATTATGTTTTTTAACCTTGTTAATCTAATTTTTAATCAGATTTCATTGTTTTGATATTTTCAGTTATTTTCACCTTAAAGTACCAGGGAAGCTGGTGATTGGGCTATCAGTCCGCTCGTCACACTCTTCACAGACCAATCACATCAAGCCACAGTATGACGTAGCAGCTCGACCCTGTTGTTAGCTGTTAACTTAAACAACAAGTACGTCAGTCCTTAGACTATTGTCTTATCTTACATTAAATGATACCACACATATGTGTCATCTGCCACATGTGACATCAATCTCATCAAAGACAAAACCTACCAAGTTCTCCCAGTAAACTTCTGAGGAGAGCAAATTTGATATCATAGGGTAACCATGACTACGGCTTGTCGTCGTTAGCGCGGCATTTTTGTGTCTCTCTCGGTTTCCATGCATTGATCTCCCGTTGGGTGAAGAGCAAAATGATGGTTTCCTATAAGAAAGCTTGAAGTGACGTTCTTCCCTCCCCTTTAAAGGAGAAATCGAGTCCATTTCTGATAAAACTGCAGATCTTTCTGCATCCACAGAGATCACTTTTACACGCCGCTGTTGTTTTCAAACATGCAGTCACTTCCTGTTGTCGTCACATCTGCAGCTCCGCCTCTGTCCCCTGATTGGCCGTTAAAGCTGGAGAGTTTTTATGCATTGGGCTTCTTGTGCTTCAGTTTTTGGGGGGTGGAAAAAAATCTTTAGTTCGGCCACAATAATCTAATGAATTTCTAATGTAATTTTTGGGCATTTTGTGCCCTTATTGATTGGAGAGAGACAGTGGATAGGCTTGTGAAAGGGGGTCAGAGAGTAGGGGAAGACGCTGCAAACTGGTCACAGGCAGGATCCGAATCTGGACCACCAGATGCATATACATGGGGTGCCTGGTTGCTAACCACTCCGCCAAACCAACACCCCAATAATCTAATGAATTTCAATGAAAACACCTCAAGTTGAGGCTTTTTTCAGCAATTTTTAATGTGAGGTTTAAAATAGATTAGTTAGATTTATTAATTACAGGTCATAATTAATTAATCTCTAAATTTTTGAATCTATTGACAGCACTATAAATAATTCCTCCATCACGTATACGTTCATTCTGCTTGTGCATGCTCGTGTCCTTGTCCTGTCCGGATCATGGGGCTCTGATGGGCACAGTATTTCCGCCCAAAGTAAGCGTAGAACTCGAGCCGAGACAATTTGGCAGATTTGGAAATAATGAAAGAGTGAATGGACGTAAGCATTAAAATGTGGACCTTTTTAAAGCTGTAGTGTCCATGTTGGACGAGGTTTCCCTGATGGAGACGCTGGAAAAAGTGAACTTGAGTTTTTCTTCCGGTCAACTTAAATATGTCACTACGACACATCCGCCCTGTCCAATCAGAACCATTCCCAACCACCAGGCCTTGAATAAAGGCAAATAAACGTGTTTTCCATGTAAACCTCAATTCGAATTTTTTTTCCCATGTGGACATGAAGGAGAAAACTTTAAGTCTGAATTATGTAAGTCTTAATTATTAATTCTGTATTAAAAAATATCATGGAACCGTGACAATTCAGACCCCTATGAGGAACTTTTGAGGAACATGAACTTTCCCCATGAACCTAGGACTATGGGAGCTCTGCATTTCTTTAATAACATATTCCCTCCCTTAGAGCCTTAACGAAGGGGAGATAGCTGTTAATTTAAAACAAACATGACTGAAACTTTAGATCCCCCTGCTGTTGATGATTGGATTGAAATAATATACCAAATTTATGTTCTGGAAAGACTTTCATTCTCCCTCAAAAAGAAAAACTACAGAATCTGTTAAACCTATAAGGCAGGATTTGATTTGACTGTTTGTAGTGAAGATGTAGCTCATTTCTATTTTGTTTTTGGCTTGCTCTCGGTCTAATTTTTGTAATCTCCTCTATCTATACCCTTGGATTCTTCCCATGTTTTGTTGTAGGTTTCAAGTTGCTTTAAAACAAAAATGAAGAGCTAAATGGCTGAAGAATTACCAAGTCTGTGGAAGAAATGCTGACTGTAAAATGTTTGGTCTTCCTCAATAAAGAAAGAATTATATAAAAAGGAACTTTAAGTCAGCACTAGAGAACGACTTTACCAGGCCATGAGATATTCATTAACAAAGACTGAGCCTCGCCACTTCCTGTCCTTGACCTCCAAAATAAAAGCTCTTGCTGTTAACAAGGAGAAACAAGCACAAGACTGAGTATTTAAAGGATGCAGTCTGGTAGTTTTCTGACATTATTTGGGGCTTGCGTGCTGTTTGGAAGCAAAACCAATATTTCTAACCTCTCCGTTTCTCCAAAACAGAAACTTTAGGAGTCTTAACAGGGTTTTCCTCACATAGAAGGAGGCGGAAAGCAACATTTTGATGCTGAAGTTAGTGAATAAATGGATATTCTCCTGATAAAGCCTGTTTTATGACTGAGACAAGTGTTAGTCCAGGCTGTGAAATTGTGTAAGAGGGTCTTTAGTAAGGAAGGAAACTGGTAAGACTTTTATCATTTCTTCTTATCGACGTAAATCTTTAACGATTCCTCATCAAGTCTTGGAGATTTTCTGTTTGGGAAAAGTAGGCACAGAAGTTGTAACAGTGTAAAACACGTCACTCTTGATTCTCATGAGTCAGGTCCTCTGCTGGTTTTTCCAGCCTCTGAATGTTGCAAAGAAAGTTTCCGTCAAAAATGAAGTCACGATTCTGATCACTTCTGTCCCGCGTCTACCATGGTTTCTGCTCACTGCCTCTGGTTAGAGTTGAGTAGAACAAAGTGGAAGAATTGATATGTAGGGATGGAAATTGAAACAAATTCCAGCTGAGAATCGGTGACTCCCTAACAAAATATTATATATGATATTATTAGTAGTTTTGCTTATCAATTCCCTTTTCAGTCTGAACAAGTCAATCTTTATTTGTTTCGCAAGACACTTAACAACAAAGCATAAAACTCTTTAATAAAAGATACACGTATATTCATGTTAGGGCTGTAACGGTATGAAAATTGGATATCACGGCTATTGTGACCAAAATTATCACGGTTATCATTATTACCGCTGTATTGTTGCAGTGTGCTTAAAATGTTCAAAAAGTACTTTAACACAGTCTTGAACTCATTTAACCCCTTTAATATTATAATTTTAACAGTTCTTTTGTCTTTTTTGTCAATAACTGTGTCAGCAAATGTCCTATAAGTAAATTTGTCAGTAAACAACTCTGGCAAGTATTTGTCAGTTGTGTAATTACAAGAAAAGAAAAAACGGATTTGAACTTCAAACAGGATTCTCTTTATAAACAATTGTAAATAAACACGTTCAAAGTTTTGAGATGGCCAAAAATAAATTTAACTTATTTTACAAACACTCTCACATTTTAGTTTGCCTGCAGCATAAGTGTCCATGTTACAGCTCGTTATATTAGACCATGTATAGGACTTTTATTTATTTATTTTTTGTTTTACTAACGATAGTCTCTGAAGCAGTTAGCCCCCTTCATGACTCTCCTCTGGTCTCCCTTCTCCATGGTAGATCTCCTCCACATCTCCTCCTTTAATATTTCCAAATTACGATTGATTAAATCCATAAAACACAAACTATGACGGAAAAAGACGATCTAAAAGTGATAATATAGCCCCGTCATTCTCATGCACACTGCAAAACTCAGATCTTAGCAAGTCTGTTTGTCTTATTTCAAGTCCAAAATATTGATAATTCTTCCTAAAATTTCATATTCGTTTGAGGAGTCCAAATAGATATCTTATTGCAAGGAAGTCAAAGAAAAGTCAGCACTGAATAACTTGTAATTATAAGAAAATATCTGCCAATGAAACAAGCAAAGTCTTACTCTTTGAGGGTCTTAAAATCAGGTCTGTAAACTTCTTAAGATCGTGTTTCCGCGACATCGTTAAAGTTCAATTTGTCTCACCACATTGGCAGATTTTTTAACTCATTACAAGCAATTCAGGGTTTATTTTTTGTTATTAAGTACTGAAATAAGATGTGTAGGTGAACATGTCAGGCAGTTTTGGCTCACAGTAAGTTGTGAGATTTTGAGAATTGAAATCAGATGAATAAACTTCCTTAGATCTGAGTTTTTGCAGTGTAGGGATGGGAGGTGAAATCCAATTCCAGCTAAAATCAATAACAAATCAGCCAAAGGAATTGATATGAGTCTTTTTATTATTACAAATCTCAATTCTTTCCACTTTGCTATCCACTAGCACATGAAGACGTCACCATCTATTCAAGGAGTAAAAAAGTAAAATAGTTCAACGGGGGCAGAAGTGGTGAAACTTGTGGTTTAATTTGGGACAAAAGTGCTTATGGGTAATGATTAGCTTATGAAAGCACCAGCAAGTTAAAGCATTTAGCAGTGCAGGACAGCATTGATCAGGAAATGATCAACAAGCAGAATCTTTAACGGTGTTGGTATGGAGGTTAAAATCCTGTTGTGGTTCCTGATTTTTGGTCCAGTCTTCACAGGACTCTGCTGCTCTGATCAGATGGGTGTGACGCTGATGTTGTTTCCTTTGCAGAGAGCGTGAACGGCACCACGCTGCGCTCCCTGTACTACCCAGTAGTGAAGAGTGAGGAGGCCAAAGAGGGGCAGATGAGATGTGGGGAGCACACGGACTACGGCAGCATCACTCTCCTGTTTCAGAGCTCTGAGGGGCTGCAGGTAACCCCACCCACATCTGAACCGACACCTGCACCTTGACTTTATTTTATTTCGAACATGTATGCAAAGAAGTAAAAAAATAGTGAAATTCCATTCAAATACATGAAGAAAGATTTGAAGTAATAATACACGCTGGAAAAGGAGCTCGAAGTAAAATACTTTTGGAGTTCCTACCCCTTATAACTGTTCCTCATGGGTATTATAAAAAATAAATGCTGCTATTGATGCAAATATATTATACATATGTACATTACAAAACTTATAATCTGTATAAATATGCGTATCTACCTATGCACAACAAATATAACATATAATAAATATACATACATGCATACATAAATACACACATATACACACACACATACACATATGTATCGAACATGTATCAATATATAGTATACCTTTACTCCATAAACATCTATTGAAATATATTTCGCACCTATACACACACACATACATACTTACATGTATGTACATAGCACATAACTCTCCATATAAATGCTATGTTCGACTTAGACAGACTTTGTCATTCAGTATGCAGCAGGTGTATACAGAAAGAGATTTTGTTGCATAGGCTACAGTTAGCAGTTTTCAAGTACACTGTGACTAATTTAAAAAAAGTAGACGATTAGGTGCAAGTTATTGTAGAAAAATTAATTTAAAAAAATTAAAGTTGTTCAAAGACGCAAGGGAGGTATAAAACCATACAAGATGCATGTTAAATATCAAATATCAGATATTATCCAATATCCATACACTTTTTACACTTTATATCAAAATGCTAATCAATTTCAACACAACTTTAGTGGTTTGTTTATTTACCCCATCACTCTCACACACCTCCTCTTCCTTATGCTTGTTTAAAAACAGTTTTTTGTATCTCTATTTAAACAGATTTATGTTTGCACGTTGTTTTATCTCCATATCCAAATTGTTCCATAAAGTCACCCCACAGCTCCATAAACATACATTTTTCATTGTTGTTTGAACCTTTGGTTTTTTAAAATTCAGGTTTCCCCTTAGATCGTAACCTTCCTCCCTTTCTGGAAACATTTTCCGGATATTTTAGTCAAATCAAAGTTTTGGCCCATTTCACAGTAAGGTAAGGAAACTCACTCCCAGCACTCCTGTCTCCCACTGAGTCCGCATGCCTCCATCTAGGGATGTAACGGTTACCGTGGTAAAATATCCCACGGTTAGTATTTCCGTTTCCTGTTTAAATTACCAGTAAACTGTGTTTGATCACCACACTGTGTCAATAACTCACGGTGATGCTGCACTTTGCCTGGAAAAGCCTGAACTTTGTGTTTCTGCTCCTCGGTGAAGCAGACGTGGTCCCTCACAGGCCGAGGTGTGCATGTGTAGTTTGCAATGTTTTTTCTGAAAGTAAAAGTTATGGTGGTTGGAGCGGCTCAGACACTATAACAAGGTTTTCCCCTCAAAACAAACAGTCTTAAGTCTGAAGTGCTAAAGCGGCAGTACCCCAAGTGTCCACTTGAGGGTGACTGTAGAAACCTGACACCTGAATGATTGTGCACTTGGAAAAAAACAGTTTTTGCAGCTTTCGCACAAATCGTTACAACCTGGTGCAGAATAACTCCAGTCTAAATATATAACACATCTGAGTAATTTATATCTCACCTGTTTTTCTTTTATTGAGGCCTAAGTCCTGCTTCAACATGGCATTTCTCTGTGTGAGCAGATGGAGCCAATGTCAGGGCTAACATACAGACACAGAAGGCTGTGTGTAGGATCCCTCCTGTTCTCTTAAACCAGGCTGAACAAACTCGATTTTGTTTCATTGTTGTCGCTCTTTTACCTCCAGGTACGCAGCCGCTCAGGTGATTTCATCGACGCTCCTTGTATCCCTGGAGCCGTGCTGGTCAACATCGCCGACCTGATGCAGCGCTGGACCAGCGACCGCTTCGTTTCCGTGGTGAGTTTAGATGGAGTTGTGCAGATGTGGAGCAGAAACATCATCTCCAGATCTGCTTCTTTACAGAAGGAGAAAAATTCACCCTGCTTCTTTCTGACTTCATTTTTTCCACATCAGAAACACTTTTCTGTTTTTTTAACTATTTCTTCTGTCATGAAACCCACTCACGAGAGGAAAGTGTTCACCGCAGTGGTTTATGGGAAAAAAAAGAGAAGATAGCTTTTTGCCTGACAGTGATGATATTCTTTTCAGTATAGGCCTGTCACGATAATCATTAAATCAATTAACAGCACGATAATTAAAAATGTCCTTGATAAGTTTACCTGCCTTGATAAATTGACACAAGCATGCGCGTTTGTTTCCCTTCTCTCTTTTTACCAATCAGGCTGGATGACAAGAGGGTTCACTCTGTGTGTCTGTCTCAACATCTGGATGCATTGGTTCTATAGCAGAATGAACAGAGTGTACCATCTGTCAATCATTCATCTTTGTGGGGGGAGGCGGGGCCGAAGTGAGCGTCTTGAGGAGTAACAAGGAAACAAACACTAATATGAATGAATCCACGAAAGCTACGGTTTCTGAGCTGTAAGCCACAGCCTAAGTGTGGGAATATTTTGGATTAAAACAGAATGAACAAGGTGTGAGCCCATGAACACCGACGAGCCGATATATCGTATTTGTTTGATAGTTGTGGCGACGAAAAAAGGGAGGTGCAGTGGAGCCTTCACCCTGACAGTCAGCGCTTACTGAGGCGTTTGGTAGACAAAGTAAATATAAATAAAACAGAGCAAAGTGGTGCCCTCACAAACACTTTTGTTCGCTACATTGCAAAAGAAATGCAGCCCTTCAGTACGATTGAAAAACCAGCGTTTTGGGAAATGTTACAAACGTTTGACAGACAGTATAAATTGACTGGGAGAATGTACATGTCACAAACAATTAAGGAACTGTATAAACTACATTTTATTATGGTTTTTATTCTTGTATGTGTTTCTATTGGAGTTTGGTTTTTATTGTTTTTGATTAGTATAATGATTTTTATTACATGCAGTTTTTCCCAAAAGAAAGTCCATTTCATTTTAATTTTTTTTTCTCGCTTTTTTTGTTTGTTTAATTTGTTCTGATCGACTTCAGTCGATCTGATCGTTACATTTTTTCTTAGAGCCTATAAGCACTGGATCTATATTTTAAAAAGCAGAAGAACAATGTCTTGTGATTTTAGCACTGCCAGCAGCTCTTCCTTTTTTTGGAGCTTTCAGTCTCAGACTTCTTGTTTTTTGTTTCAGGATGATTGAGACAGTTTAAGAACAATAAGATGATGGAATAAAGTTTGGTCTGAAGGATTTAAAGGTTGATATGTCCTTAAATAATTTGGATCAGACTTTTATCACACCTTGCACTCATACAGAATGATGACAGATATTATGTCCTAAAGCTCAAGAATGAGATTTTCTCTTCAACACTCGTGTGGGAAGCTCCAGAAGGCGTGGAGACCTTTTCTTAAATGTTTTCAAGCTTGTAAATGTTTGACGCCACCACAGCTTGTCAGCTCACCAAGGTCATGTTTCACTGACTGGGGATTATTTCTGTTTTCTCTGTGTAACACGTTTGTTTTTCTGTTTTTTTTAATTCCTAATATTACTCTTTTATTTTCCTGCTCTATGTCGACTGTGTCTGTACAAAGAATTTGTAACTGTTGCACACTCAAGCACTATGTCCTGACAAAACAAAATGATTTGGAGTTAAAGATTTGAACTGTTAAGTTCTTTTTTTTTTTTTTTACATTTTTATTCAGATTTTAATATTTATACATCTCAAATGTTTAAACAAAGCCATAACTTTGCCATAAATATAACAGTTCGACAAACATATGGTTTGAAAAATGAAAATTCATGTCAACATTTTCAACCACAGAAAGAGGAAATCTAAATATATATATCAAAAAAGAGAGGGGAAAAGAAAAAGTGGGCATCAAATGTGTCTTTCCATAAAAACACCAAAATACATTTTCAGTTTTCCTTTCACATACGTCTCTTTTAATTAGGCATTGACACGAACAAAATCAACCAACAAAAATACAAATTGTGTTGATTTTTGTTCCTTTTTTCTTATTCCTCTTTCCCCTTTTCCTTCCACTTTTTCATTGAAGTTCTGTTTTTTATTCTGTCTTGAAACTGTGAACATAACTGCAGAGGAGTGGCATTCAGAGAGGATCACTTCTCCCTTTAGCTGCACAGCACACAGAGCTGATAAAAGTCTTCATATATGATAAACAGCTGACGTCTGCTGCCCTCTGAACCTTAAACAGGTCCCTTGAACACCTTAAAGCTTTTATAACATTTACAGCCATATGTCATAAGAGGGAGGAAGGTGCACTGGTTCAGGAAAATAGCATAACCATCACGTGGACTTGATTTACCTACTCAGACTCAGGGCTCCCTTTTTTAAATGTATTTTGCACAATTATGAAATACACAAAAAGTCAAAGATAACAAATAAAATGAGGCGCAGGAAGCGGTGAAAAGCGCAAAAGACTTTTTTGAAACCTCTGCCTTAAGTATATTAAAGGTACACGGTATTATATGCACATATAACATGCAAATAAGAGAAAAAAACAATCTAACAAAAACAAGTTACTCAGAAGTAATGACAAGCTAGTAAAAAAATATGTACCACCACTATTAAAAAAAAAGAAGAAAAAATTAAAAGATCAAATAGAAAATGTGAGTGGTGTGTTTGATCAGACAGAGATAAAATGAAAATAAAAGAAAACAAAATAATAATAAAAAAAATGTACACAACTGACATGAAAGAAACCATTTCAAAACAGTAATTAAAGGATCCTTTAAACATCTTTTAAATCATCTTGTGATGCGAAAAAAAAGTCAAATGTCTCTAAAAAGCTTGAATTCTGGAAAATTATTATTATTGTCCTTTTACCTTTTCAGTGAACAAAAGTCAAACAGGAAATTCATGACTGGCATACTGTGTTTTGGGAGTTGGATGTATATTTATGTATATGTGTATTTTATACATGTATATATGTATCTATGCATATATTATGCTCTATTGTAAAGTGTCATGAGAAAACGCTTGTTATGAATAGGCACTTTGCAAATAAAGATTGATTGATGATTGACTTAGCCATAAAATATGAGTCGGTAAAATGATGCAATTGGAGAAAAAAATAATATAAAAAATGAATACAATGGTGACAAAAAGAAAAAAAACAGAATTCCAAAATAAAATGTAGGTTACTGTGAAAGTAAAACAATGAAATAAATTTACAAAAGTAGAGTTAAGTTAAAAAAGTTAAGTATAATCCATAAATTCATGATAGTGAGACACCACAGAAAAGCCAGGGGGGTGAAATGTCCCAAACCCTGAGTTTAAAAACATTTTTAAAAAGGTGGTAAAAATCTGAGTTCAGTTGGAGGGGGGAATGTACAATAAAACTCAGTTTGAAGTTAATCCTAAATCTAACAAACAGGTTTTGGGGAGATATTCATAAAGAACTGGTAACTATATTTGGGACAGACACTACATTAGGGCTGGACGATTCTGGTAAAAATAAGGATCCCGATTATTTTAAGTGATATTGAAATCACAATTAATATACACAATTATTCATTTATTCAAAAACTTCAGTACTGATTTAAACAAAACTTTAAAGAACCACTATACTGTATGTGCAGCGAGTGGCACATACAGTATTATTGATCCACATATGTCACACACACTCGCTGTGGCTGCACGTGGACCACAGAAGCGCTATGAAGCGCAGGAACTTGCATACACGGCACTCCACACTGTGTGACACATTAATCTTTTTTCTTCTATTATAATGTTTTTGTGATTGTCAGATGGCAAAATTGAAATCATGATCAAAGTCCGATTAATCGTCCAGCCTTACACTACATTTAACTAGGAGCAACTCTTTGTTGGAATTTTGTCATCAACAAATAAGAAAAATAAGAACTTGTTTTCAGTCTTGAGCTGCCCTGAAGGTTATTACTAAAAAATGGCTCAAGTTAGAAGCTCAAATCAATATATATATGATAATAATACAATGGAACGAATCACCTTTTCATTGAGGCTTCAAAATAAAAAAATTATTAATTGTTGGAAAAATGGAAACTCTACATCTTAACGCCCTTTTTTGTTTAAATTCATATTTATATTTATTTATACAGACACATACTTGAAAACATGTATTTTTGTTTTATCAGATAAGAGTCACACCATGTTTGAGTGTTAAGTCTAACTTTGTGTGGTTGTTAATTCTTCTCTTTTCAATGTCTTATTTTATTTTGGAAATTTGAAAAAAAAATTCTTACAAACAGGTCTGCAGCAGATTAACGGTCCTCACTGTCGTTTGGTTTCTCAGTTTAAAGTTAACCCTTAGATACCCGATCCTGCTGGAGGGCTCAAAATACCACTAATATTTAAACAAGTGGCATTTACAAACCATTTGTCCTGTTCAGAAATGTAAAACACTGGTGTAATCTTTAGATATTCAAGTTTCTGAGGGTACCTGACTGTATCACAAGTAACATTGGCAACATATTTAAAAATACTGAAGGGCCAATTTCATGAGATTTCATCAACATCGCTTTAATTTTCAAACCTTCCTTGAAAATTTTCAGAAAAATAACCGTTTGCTCCAGCTAAATTCAGTAAAAAAACACAAAAATGTACGTTTTTGACAGCGTTCAACAAGACCTCAAGTATTCACATACTTCCTGAATTCACTATTCAAAAAATCTTTGAATTTTTCATCCCATGGCAGAGTCTTACAGACTCATATTCCTACTCAGAGCTAGGGCTGAACAATTGATTGCAAATTAGATTAAATGGCAGAAGGTTCAATATTTTTAGCCCAAAATGTGTTGAACATTTTGGCATTGTGATGTAGTTTTTTGCAATTTCATGCCTATTCTTTACCTCTATTCATACACTTTTTTCCCACTTTTGGACCATTTTTACCTTTTTTAACCCCCGTATTTACAACTTTATGCCTATTTTGCCCCCATTCATCTTTTATTTGGCCACTGTCAGAACCTTTTTTGGAATTTTACATGGTTTTTGAAATTTAATTTCAAATTTAATTCCCAATTTTGCTGCCATAATCAATTTTCCAAAGTTGATTTTGGATTTTTTTTTTGCCAATTTTTCACAATTTTTTTGCAATCATACCTATTTTGCACCTATTTATTAACCTTTTTCCGCTTTCATGCCGTTTTTACCTAGTTTTTACAGTTTCATACCTATTTTACTTCTATTCTTCACTTCTCCACTTTTTCTCAAATCTTTTATCCTTAGATTAATTTAATGTCATATTGATTTACTGCTTGTGTTGGTTTAAGAATACATAAGATGAGTAACATTTATACAATTGCAGAGTAAATCGCAATATTGGGGAAAAAAAATCGCAATTAGATTATTTTCTCAAACTATTGAGCAAACTATTTTTACAAAGGAAAGAATGCAGCAGATCATCGGTCCTTACTTTCGTTTTGTCTCAGTTTAAAGTGAATCCTGAACCTAACTAACAGGTCTGCAGCAGATCATCGGTCCTCACTGTTGTTTTGTCTCAGTTTAAAGTGAATCCTGAACCTAACTAACAGGTCTGCAGCAGATCATCGGTCCTCACTGTCGTTTTGTCTCAGTTTAAAGTGAATCCTGAACCTAACAGGTCTGCAGCAGATCATCGGTCCTTACTTTCGTTTTGTCTCAGTATAAAGTGAATCCTGAACCTAACTAACAGGTCTGCAGCAGATCATCGGTCCTCACTTTCATTTTGTCTCTCAGCTCCACAGAGTGCAGCTGCCCCCTGCTGGAGAGTCGCGCACACGACAGTCCATGGCCTTCTTTGTCCACCCTGACGACGACTCCCTCATCACCTGCTGTGACGGCTCGGACAAATACCCCCCCATCACGGCGGGCCAGTATCTGATTGAGCGCTTCAGGGACTCATACGGGAAAAAATGAAGCGGCAAACATTTTGGAGAATCAATGACGTGGCAGGACATGAGGATGATGGATTAGGTTTTTATGATTGTTACTCAAGATGGTAGGAGGTTAGGAAGATGTGTCAGGATACAGGGCAGCACGGTGGAGCAGCGGGTGCCCCATAGACATAAGGTTGGTGGTGGTCCCCATAATGGTGCGGGGTTGGCATGTTGGTGATTGGTGACCCAGAATTACTGGTAGATGTGGATCTGTGTTAAAGGTCTCTCCATGTGGGCCTGTGATTGGTCAGGTGGGAGGAGATACAGTGACCTTTGAGATCCAGGGTGTGATCAGTCGATCCTCCGGCTTCAGGTGAAGGTTAATAACAAATGTCTGATTTTTGGGGCACAGCGGAGAGCAGTTTCATCTCCTCGTGCTTGTGTGGATTCTTTCCTGGCACTCTGGTTTCCTCCCACTGACCAAACACACTCCCGGGTGTGAATGGTTGTCTGTCTCTCTGTGTGGCTCTGTGATTGGCTGGCGAGTGGTCCAGGCTGTACCCGCCCTAGGTCAGCTGCAATAAGCTCCGACCCCCTGTGACCCTGAGTGGGATAAATGGTACAGCTGATGGATATTAAAAATGCTCAGAGCATTTATGAAACACGAGACGGGATCAGAAATTCGCTCACAGCGTTTTTACAAAGTCGCCCTCACAGATGGTCGAATGACCTTTTACTCATTGTAGCAATAATTTTACTGGATATTAATAAAGTAAATTAATATTCTTTTAATAACCAATCATGATTTAATTTATCTTGTAGTCAGAGGAATTTGTGCAAAATTTTAAGAAAACTTCAAGTGTAAAAAATTCTCTAAAATGAATCAGATGAGATCGTATGATTACGATTAATCCTTTTGTTAAGATTTGAAGAAAATTACTCTCCGATGTTTTTCGATTGGTCGTTCCCAGGTAAAGGGTATTATCAAATGAAAAACTGAGCTGAGTGTTGGAGTGAGATGAGAAGTAAAGATTCTTAATGACCTCTTGGCTGGAGGCAGGATGGGTGACAGGAACTGATCTCACTTTTAAAGGTCAAAATAAACATTTTAACTTGGATAATTTGTTAGTTTGATTAAAAAAAATATGTTTTTAAAATGTAGTCCATCTAATGTCTTGCATGACTCCTCCCCGTTATTTTATTTTAAAACAATCATCTCACTTCATCTCTGCTGTTTCACGTGAAGAACGAAAAGGAGGAACGAAAAAACGAAAACCTGCTCGATGTAGATCTGCTGTTATTGAAGATCGAGGACGGAGCTGAAAAACGCACAAGAATCCCGAAGCGCTCCAATGTGGACGAAGACCTTTTGAAGAGAAAGATTTGATCGTGTCGTACGTCCACGCTCAGATCGATTACTGCAGGGGCCTGTACTACGAAGCTGGATTAGCTCTTAGAGAGATAACTTCCTGGATAAGTTTCAGATTTTCCACACTACGAATGTGGATCTCTTTTTATCCAGACATGTTGCCCAGGTAACTGATGCTGAACGCCAAACCTGGTCCGGAGCAGGTTAAGTTCCAGGATAAGAGCTCACGGGGTGTGACAGACCGCCCGCTGACCAATCGGTTCTCTCGGGCGGGCATAAAAGACCGCACAGTCACCAATTTGCTGTTTTAGAAAATGGCTTGCCCATTTCTGCCAGAACCGGTTAATGTCGGTGCGCAAATTGTAAGAGGAGCGCTTCATCTGAAGCATTTTTTTCGTGACAGAAGTAATCGGCTTGATTTACCAGAAGAAATCTTGTACGAGAGGTACAGACTTTCACGGGAGGGACTTCTATACATCTGTGACCTGCTGGAGCCTTACGTGGCAAATAATGCACTAAGGTCATTTAGAAAATATGAATGTGATTTTCCTGGTCAAACAAGTTAAAAAATTAATTGCGTTTAGACAAATGTAGAGTAGCTTATTTATAAGTATGTTGACAATGATGTTTTAGCAACAATAATGGACACAGAAAAATCGTTCTTGTAAGTATTTTATGTTATTTCTGTCATTGGTGTTAACATATTTTAGGTTACAATCACAAGATTCATGAATGCAATAAAATGAATCTAAAGGCACATATCACAACATCTGAAGACTGCTGACAAAACTCCATGAAATAAAACAGTAACTTGTTTAATTCAAACTATTTGACATTATTTCTCAATGTCAGTGGTAACGTTTGATCCGAGGATGTTTACTTCTGAGAAAAGACAACGCATGCTTGATAATTGTACTGAACTTTATTATGGATAAAGTCAAGTAACAATAATTTTGGTTTAAAGTTCAATTACAATTAGCCTACATAAGTAATCATCATATCTTAAATGTTGTCTAATGTAATATGATCTCCAAATTTTGGTAGTAACACCATGAAACTGAGAGACATAATTTAATTTGAAGAAATATTTTTTAATATCTAATTTACGTTTAATTTCATTCACAGATTTATCCCAGTGTTATCAACACTGTCCATTTATTATTTTAATGAACAAAAAAGAGGAAATGTTTTCCACTGTTCAATAGCGGTGGATCATGACAGTGGGACAAATGTTGTTTTAGATCCAAAGTACACTAAAAGTGAAATTAAATATTATATTTAGGCTAATTACATTACATTTAAAGTAAAAAGGATAATTATTCATCACCACTTAAAAGACTATTTAATTACATAATTTTGGTTTAATGTGGACGAGTTCTTTATTACATTTTAAGCGATTTGTGTTTCTGGAAAATGTGGAAAATGTGCCGGCAATCCCTCCGGCTTCTCGCGGCTACAGTCGTGTTGCTCCTGGCCTGGATAATACTGCAGTACTCCTCATACTTTTGCAGGATTATTTGCTGCTCCTCCCGTGAAGTAGGCTGCTCTCTTCTCCATTGTGGAAAATGCTCCGGAGCCGCTAACCACGCCCATTTTATGTGAGCGCGCATAGATCCCAGCCGGATTCACTTATCGAGTTGATAACGAGCCTCGTAGTACGGCAGATCTGGATGACAGAGATCGGTGAAGTTTAGCGAGATGTCGCAGAGTTATCCTGGATGACTTAATCCAGCTTCGTAGTACAGGCCCCAGATCTGTTCACAAAAACAACAACTCTAAATAATAGAGTTATTTTAAGTTTTAAGTTCTGTCTAATTTAAATGTTTCTGGTGATGGAGGGCTCTTTTCCCTCCTCCAAGCTAAGCCGGTAACATATTTTTCATATTTTACTGTCATTTGCTGTTTGGTTTGTAATGATTAATAAAAACATGACTCAAAACTGCATTTCATTCATTTATTATCACATTCAAACCTCCAACATTAGAAATGATCTGGTACACAAAAGTATTAAATCATCCGAACAACTGTTGGACAAAAACTCAAGTGAAGAAAACATTTTGTGAATTTATCACCTGCCGTTTTACTCTACAGAAAGCACAATTCATGATAAATATGTTTTCTAAACTTCAGCTTCTTTATGGCAGTTTATTTTAGGGATGATCGATGTTACAGTCAGACTGAACCTGAATGTGCCAGCTTATTTTCCACTTTAAATCAACAGTTTTTTAATTTAATAAAAATGATTTTCTTTACTTTCTTCATGCCCATTTTAAACACAAATTGTCACCATGATTGAAAAGACCAGTTTGAGAATAAATTCATCAGGTATCAGCTAAACTCTTATCGTACATCCCAACTTTATTTGGCTTTGGGCAGAAATAATAAATCCCAAGATAAATGATCTGCAAACACACACAGACTGTCAGCAGCACAAATATAATAAAGAGTTAAATCTGATGTACTCTGTAACTTTATCTGAAAAATAAATACTCTATTAAGCCACTTAGAACTGCTCGAGATCATAATTTAAGTTTTTATACCCGTTTCAAAAAAGAAGAAATGAACAAGAAACCAAAGCCTTCTCTTTTTTAACAGTTCATGAGGTTTCACAGGAATAAATAAGCTTTGAATTAAATAAAATCATGTGAACATTTCTTTAAATATGTCCAGCTCTGTTACAGTTTTTACTTTAACAGTTCAATTCAAGTTATAACAGAACAAAGCGTCTTTGAGAGAATTGTTAAATCAAATTAAAAACATTATTTTTACACATTAACTTTAAAAAGATGAGGGTCATCACACTTTTAAAGCAGCAGCACATAAACAGAAATGCTACGGATATTTTCCTCGTGATTAAGTTTAACCTTTTTCTCTCAAAAATTTAAAAACAAAGTTTAGAGTGGTTTCTTCAAGAGACATCGCTGAAAATCTACAGTGTGGCTACCAAACAAAATATTAAATCTCAAAAGTTTTTCACGGCAAAGTACCGCTCACCGTACAGAGAAGTTTTTTACAAAGAAGTTTGGTGGCCCTGGGGTGCAAAACACAAAAACTAATGAGGAAACACAACCCCTCCAAAAGAATCAAAAACACAACAACAAATGCAAAAACACAAAAAAACAAATGAAATGAATCAAAAACACAACCGGAAAACTATTAGGCAAAAAACTATCAAAGCAAACAATTGAAGGTCCAACATCAAACAATGAAAAATAAAACAAAACAAAAATCAAAAACAGCCCCAAACCTAAAAATGCAACAGTAAACAAGAAAACCACACATAAAATAAATAAAACGACAACTACAAGAATACACTACAAAATACATATCAGAACCATTCATATGGAAAAAAAATGGCACAACAAGATATAAAATGACAGTAACAAAACGAAACCCCATTACCACAGTGCCAGATAACACAACAGCAGATTAAAACAAAACAATGAACAAAAGCAAAAGAATAAAACAATATTCCCTTTAAACAAGCAAAAGTCCAGTGATAAAAAAGTAATGGCAAAACAAACCACAAATTAATCAGGCCAAAAATAAAAATCCTAAACTAATACAGAAACTCCAAAACAATTAAAAAAATTAACATGTTGCTATTTTAGTTTTTTTGTGTTTTTTTTTTTCTTTTTGGTTGAACTTTAAATCCTCATTGTGGTTTTTATTTATTGTTGGGTTTTGTGACGTGTTCTGTTAATTTGACATGGTTTTGATTTGTTTTGTGATTTTGATTTTTCTTTATGTCTCAAGCTAAAATATCTAATTTTTTTATTTTTCTTTTATTATTGTCAGATTTTGTTTTGTTTTGTCACTGGGTTTGGTCATTGCAACTGTTTTGGAGTTTTCCATTTTGTATGTATAATTTGCTTTTTATGTGTATTTTTGTATTTGTTGTTGTGTTTCCTTGTGTTTTGCACTCGAGGGCCAGCGTACAAACAGGTCGCTCTGGTTTTAGCAGCAGAATGAAAACACACGTGAAATCAGACTTTCTGTCATTTGAGCCTATTTTCGTGAAGTGGTGAAAAAATAATTAACTGATTCAAATTACATTTTTAAATTATTCCAATACAAACACCCCTCCACTCACACAGACATTCACACGTCGACGACATGGCGTTTCGTGTTAAGAGTGTCCCGGCACCGGGACGTCCTGCATGGGTTGACTGTTTCCTTCCACGGTGGGTGCTCGCTCACCATCATCCACGACAGCCCCGCCCTCTGAAACACAGCCAGGACAAAAAATTAGGGACACTTCAAGCTCTCTGCTGCACCAGGATGTGATGTTTATATTTCTAAGTGTTAATGTTGACAGCACTTTTTAGTTAAAGTCTTTTGCTTAAAATAGAAATATCCCAACATTTTAGTCGATGAAATCTGCTGTAAATTTAGTCGACTAAAATATGAAGTGTAAATGGTAAGGCATTTTTATGTTTCCTTAAGTATTAATTTTTATACATCAGTGACAAAACGTCTTAATTTAGTTTTGTCTTTTCTACCTGAAATATCTTTTAGTTTTAGTCAGTATTTAGTCTCTAAATTGTTTTAATGTTAGTCTAGTTTTAGTTGATGAAATTTCACAACATTATAGTCGATGAAATCTACTGTCAATTTAGTAGACATAAATATGAAGTGTAAATGGTAAGTCATTTTTATGTTTCCTTGAATTTCTGATTTAAGATCAGTGACAGAACTTCTTAATTCAGTTTTGCCTTTTTATACCTGAAATATCTTTCAGTTTTAGTCATAATTTAGTCTCTAAATCATTTTAATTTTTGTGTAGATTTAGTTGACTAAAATATGAAGTGTAAAGGGTAAGGCATTTTTATGTTTTCTTGAATTTCTGATTTCTGATAGATCAGTGACAGAACTTCTTAATTTAGTTTTGTCTTTTTTCCCTGAAATATCTTTTAGTTTTAGTCAGAATTTAATTTACTATGATTGCATATTCCTTAAATGTCTCAACTTTCTACATGACCAAATTAGGTCTTATTGGACTAAGTCTCTGTCAAACATTTTTTGTTTTTTGTCTAGTTTTTATTTGTTTATGAAAATGTCAGTAAATTTAGTTTTTTTGTTTTTCTTAGTCTAGTTTTCATCATGGGAAAAAAGTTGTTGAAAACTATGACAAAAATAATTAGCCAACAAAATGAACACTTTTATATATAAATATATATATATATATATATATATATATATATATGTCTCAACTTTCTACATGACATACATAATATATATATATATATATATATATATATATATATATATATATATATATATATATATATATATATATATATATATATATATATATATATATATATATATATATATATATATATATATATATATATATATATACATATATATATATATATATATATATATATATGACATATATATAATATATACATATATATATATATATATATATATATAAATATATATATATATATACATCACTGTTATTTCAGAGCTACTCACGTTTGATGTCTGGATTTGTGTTTTGAGCTTTTATTCTTTCCATTTCTTCCACTGCCTGAGGAAACAAAAAGGGAACATTTTAGTAGATGCACCTCTGCTCAGTCCGTGAACAGGAAGTGGTGATGCCCCAACTGAACCTCAGTTAAAGGGTTAACATCATTTACAACAGATGTCAGTGCGGGGAAACTTCTTGTGTTGGACTCTTCCTTGACCTGTCCTTGACTCGTCCTTGACTCAACCTTGAGCTGTCCTTGACTCAACCTTGACCTGTCCTTGGCTCGTCCTTGACTCGTCCCTGACTTGCCCTCGACTTGTCCCTGACTTGTCCTTGACCTGTCCTTGACTTGTCCCTGACTCGTCCTTGACTTGCCCTTGACTTGTCCTTGACTCGTCCTTGACTTGTCTCTGACTCGTCTCTGACTTGTCCCTGACTTGTCCCTGACTTGCCCTCGACTTGTCCTTGACTTGTCCTTGACTTTCCCTTGACTCGTCCTTGACTTGTCCCTGACTTGTCCTTGACTTGTCCTTGACTTGTCCCTGACTCGTCCCTGACTTGCCCTCGACTTGTCCTTGACTTGTCCCTGACTCGTCCTTGACTTGCCCTTGACTTGTCCTTGACTCGTCCCTGACTTGTCCCTGACTTGTCCTTGACTTGTCCTTGACTTGTCCCTGACTTGTCCCTGACCTGTCCTTGACTTGTCCCTGACTTGTCCTTGACCTGTCCTTGACTCACCTGCTGCAGGCCTTTCTTCTGGGCGTTCAGCTCCTCCTGTTTCCTCTCCAGCATCTCCTTCTGCCTCAGCAGCTCCCCCGCCTTCATGTCGATGGCGTTCCTCTGGTTGGTTAAGTGGCGTTCAAACTCTTTAAGCTCATCCTCCGTGAACTGAGGCCTCTGCTCCAGAGTCTGCGGAGGAGACACCGTCAGGAACAGGATGGATTTCTTTCTTTTTTTAACACTTTATTTATACGAGATTTTCATCATTGCAACATTACAACACAGAACCATAGGGAGGTATATTTATATACATATACATATACATATCTATTGTGACGGCCTCCTGCCTCTAGGGCCTGCTGTGTTGTCTGTGTTCTGTTTTGTCTTCCTCTGCAGGCTGGTAGGTGGGGTTTGCCACACCTGGACGGATCTGGCCACTCCACCAGGTGTATAAAGCTGCCATCAGACCTCCACTCTTTCTCTCTGAGCTTCTGGGTGTCCCTCTGAGCTTCTGTGTGCTGCTCTGCTGCTGTCCATGCTGCAGCTTTGGGTTGTCTACCCACAGCCGGATGATTCCTTGCCGCACCATGTGTCTTGTTTAGTTAGTTGCCTTTGTTAGTTTAGTTGTTTTGCTTCAGTTGTTGATTCATTTAATTATCTTTGTTTGTAATAAATCATTTAATCTTTAGTTAAACCCGTACGTCTCTTCGCTTGTTTGTCATGTCTTTGAGCCAGGTCATGACAAAATGGGGGCTCGTCCGCTTGTTGCGCCTTTACGCACCGGTAAGTCATTCAT
This sequence comes from Scarus forsteni, assembly GCA_036419115.1. NCBI lineage: Eukaryota > Metazoa > Chordata > Actinopteri > Labriformes > Labridae > Scarus > Scarus forsteni. The sequence goes on from JAZDUH010000459.1 coordinate 1,284,688, forward strand.
TCATTCAGGTTGTGAATGAGCTCGGAGAGCTGTGAATGAAGTGACGTCACCGCATTTACTCCCGAGGGGTTTGTGAGCTTAGAACCTGCGAAAGTGCTTTTGTTTGAAATGTTTGGCACATTGCGCTGAGAGGCACTGATGTTTAAAATATTAGTTTAACCATTTAAGAGTAATTTGGGTTATGTTTGCGTAGCTGCTTTATGTTTAAATAACTTTTGTTTGTTTGTTTGTTTATTTGAGCACCCTAATAAGCTTAGCCGCGGGCAAGCAGGACTTGTCAATTTTTTATTTTTATTTTTTTTATTTTGGCTGGCAAATCCTGAGGAGGGAGCGCGCCAGGTTCGGGATATTACAGTCGACTGCGTCAATGGTCGGCGGTGATGTTTCGGGTCTGGTGACGTTTCGAGCTCGGCAGGCCAGTGAAGACGTCTATGTGAGGTTAAAGTTAGATCTGTGGTAGGCAGTCAGGGTTTGGGGTGTCTCACTTTTTTTTGGCATTTGAAAAAAAAAAAATGCTTTGAAGCCTTAAAAGCAGCTCGGTAAGTATTTGTGTGGTGTTGATACCACGCTTGGTAAGTACATTTTTTTTTCTTTGATTGGGGCCGTTGTAAAATAACTAAAATGTCTGATATTAAAGATTTTGTCGCTGTTCCTTCTGAGGAATTTTTGAATAAGTGCACGAAAGAGCAATTGTTAAAGATTGCAGATCACTTTAAAATTGAAATATCCGACAAGCGGTCAAAGGACACAATAAAGAGTATTTTGAAAGCAAACTTGATTGAAATGGGTGTTTTGGCTACGGAGCCTCCGGTTACTGATTTTTCTCCGCCGTTTATTGCAGCTTCTAATTTTACTTTTGAGCAGCAGAAAGAGGTCTTGATGTTGCAATTGGAGCATGACAAAATGAGACAAGTTGAGGCTGAAAAACAATTGGCTATTGAGAAGTTGCGCTTTCAAACTGAGCAAACAAAGCTCCAGCTTCAGCAGTACCAGCTGGATTTAATTAGAAGTGGTAGGTCAGCTGGAGATTGCTCTGCTGGTTTGGATGCGTCCACATGTCTTCCCGAGTCTTCTGATTATTTTGACGTGTTGAGTAATCTTAGATTGTTGCCAAAATTTAATGAAAAAGACCCAGAGACTTTTTTCTCCTTGTTTGAACGCGTTGCAGAGACACGAAAGTGGCCCGAGTCCGCTCACACTTTAATGCTGCAGTGCGCGCTGACCGGCAGAGCGCAGGAAGCCTATTCAGCTCTGTCCGCAGCAGACAGTCAAGATTATGGCCTTGCTAAATCTGCTGTGTTAAGAGCCTATGAGCTCGTACCAGAGGCTTATCGCCAGCGTTTTCGTTCGTGGAAAAAATCAGATAAACAGACACATCTCGAGTTCGCTCGTGATTTAAATTGTCATTTTACGCGTTGGTGTTCCGCGTTAAAAATAGAAACATTTGAGGACTTGTGTGATTTGGTAGTGTTGGAGCAATTTAAAAATTCTATCCCTGAGAGCATTGCACAACATATCAGTGATCAGAAAGTGAAAAACGTAAATAAAGCCGCTGCCCTGGCCGATGATTATGTGTTGACGCACAGACGCTCTTTTGGTGAGGTGCGCACTCACAGATCCAGTTTTGGTGAGCGGACAGAGGCCAGTGCGGTGAGTAATTCTGCTCCTCTGGGTAAGTCTGATTTGAGAGACCACGATACGAGAAGGTCTGATAAAATTTGTAACTATTGTCACAAAAAGGGCATTTTAAGAGTGACTGTTTTGCACTTAGAGCTAAAACCAAACAGAGTGGACCTATGGGGCAGCCCAAAGATGCCTGTCTTGCTTTATCTGTGTCAAAAGCGCCACAGTGCAGGAAGAAAGTGTGGATGAATGTGTTAAATCTGTACCTGGTGATCTTGGATCCTTCTTGCCTTTTGTTTCTGATGGGCACGTTTCTTTGGTGGGAAGTGATGTAAAAGTCCCTGTTAAAATACTGCGTGACACTGCTGCCTTTGACTCATTCATTTTGGCTTCAGTGTTGCCATTTTCTGAAGAGAGCCACACTGGGTGTTTTATTCCAGTTTTGGGAATGGGAATGAAAGTTTTAAAAGTCCCACTGCACAAGATGATGCTGCTCTCTGATCTTTTTCAGGGCCAGATAACTGTTGGCCCTGCACTGCCAATTGATGGTATCACCTTAATTTTGGGTAATGGTGTGGCAGGTGGACGTGTCTGGGCTGACGCTCCACCTCCGCCTGTAGTCTCCTCTGTTCCGCTGGTGAAAAAACAGCCAGACGAGAATCAGACCAGTCTTCCTGAAGTTTTTACTGCGTGTGCGGTAACTCGTTCAATGACACGTCACATCCATACTGACACTCCCGAGTCAGTCTCTGATCCAGTAAAAATGAAAAGTGTATCAGATTCGGTGTATTTTTCTTTGTCTGATGTCCCTCTTTCAATTTCGCAGGAGGATTTACAATTGGAGCAGCGCACAGATTCTACTTTGAAGTGTTTGTTTGATATGGTGTTGCCTGGAGATGAGGTAAAAAATAATTCTCATTGTTATTTTTTGCTGAATGAGCTGTTGGTGAGAAAATGGGTGCCTCATGGTGGTGACTTTGTCGGAGACCCCATTATCCAAATTGTTGTGCCTGCTAAATTCCGTGAGTCTGTGTTAAAACTTGCTCATGATGAATCTGGACACTGGGGGGTGAGAAAAACTTATAACCGGGTCCTCAGGCATTTCTTTTGGCCTCGCTTAAAGAGGGATGTAGCATCTCACATTAAAACCTGTCACACCTGTCAGCTCACAGGTAAACCAAATCAAAATCTTAAACCCGCTCCTTTGCTCCCAATTCCTGCCGTAAGTCAGCCGTTTGAGCACCTTATTATTGATTGTGTCGGTCCACTCCCTCGCTCTCGCTCTGGTGCAGTATATTTGCTGACGGTGATGTGCCAGAGCACTCGTTATCCCGCGGCATATCCATTACGCACAATCACTGCGCGCTCGGTTGTGCGCGCGCTGTCTCAGTTCATTTCCATATTTGGTATTCCAAAGGTAATCCAGTCCGACCAAGGCTCAAATTTTACATCTCATCTGTTCTCTCAGGTGTTGAAACTGCTTCATGTCAAGCATAACAAGGCGTCTGCATATCATGCCGAAAGTCAGGGAGCCTTGGAACGTTTCCACCAATCCTTAAAATCACTGTTGCGCTCTTACTGCGTGCAGTTGGACAGAGACTGGGAGGAGGGGTTACCGTGGTTAATGTTGGCAGCAAGAGAAGTGACACAGGAGAGCACAGGTTTCAGTTCAAATGATTTGGTTTTCGGTCACACTGTGCGTGGTCCTTTAAATATTTTGTACGATCAGTGGAAGGATGCTGAGCCGCCTAAAAATCTCATTGATTATGTAAATGGTTTCCGTCATAGACTGTATGCTGCCGGTGAATTGGCGAAGAAAAACTTGACTTGTGCTCAAAATAAAATGAAAAAGCTTTATGACCGCCGTACTGAACGCCGTTTGTTTAGTGTGGGGGACCAGGTCTTGGCTCTGTTGCCGCTGGTACAGTCTCCATTTCAGGCTAAGTATTCTGGTCCATACAAAGTAACTAAAGTAGTCTCTGAACAAAATTACTTAATTTCCACTCCTGAGCGAAGAAGAAAAATGCAACTATGTCATGTCAACCTGTTAAAACCTTATTATGCTCGAGTTTCACAGGTCAACAAAGATGAGTGTGCCTCAGATCTTGCACACTCTGCTTGTTCGGTGGGGAGAGTGTCCACAGTTTATTCTCCACAGTCGGTGTCCACTGAGGTAGAGGATAGTTTGCCTGATGTTGATCCCGCTGTTTTTCAAGGTCGCCTTAAAAACTCTGAATCCCTGAGTAACTTGCAGGTTCTCTTAGGTCATTTAACAGAGTCCAAACAGGCAGATCTCTGTGAGGTAATAAAATCCTATCCTTGTTTGTTCAGCGACACGCCCAGCCAGACTGGTCTAATTGAGCATGATATTGACGTTGGCGATGCGTTACCTATCAGGCAGCGATTTTACAGGGTAAATCCTGAAAAACATCAATATTTACAAGCTGAAATCAAATACATGCTTGATAATGGCATAGCAGAACCATCTTCTTCCAGTTGGGCGTCGCCTTGTCTTTTAGTGCCAAAGTCTGACAACACTCCAAGATTTTGCACTGACTTTAGGAAACTTAATGCCGTGACAAAGCCAGATTCTTTTCCTCTCCCTCGCATGGAGGATTGTGTCGATCAGGTGGGCCATGCCAAATATGTCAGCAGGTTCGACCTTCTTAAAGGTTACTGGCAAGTCCCTTTGTCCAAGCGAGCGCGTGAGTTATCTGCGTTTATTACTCCTAATGGTTTGTATTCCTACAATGTCATGCCCTTTGGGCTCCGTAATGCCCCTGCCACCTTTCAAAGGCTTATGACCAAGGTTTTGGGAGATTTGGAGGGATGCACCGTTTATCTAGACGACGTGGTTGTCTTTTCCGACACGTGGGCTTCTCATGTTGAGCGCATCCGTGAGTTGTTTTGCCGTCTGGCTGAGGCGCGTCTCACTATCAACCTCGCCAAGTGTGAGTTTGCCAGAGCGACGGTGACGTATCTCGGTCGGGTGGTGGGACAGGGTACTGTCCGCCCCGTTGAGGAAAAAGTAAAAGCAGTTGCGTGCTATCCTGTTCCTACAACCAAAAAAGAGCTTATGCGTTTTCTTGGTCTTGTTGGTTACTACCGGAGTTTTTGTAGAAATTTCTCAGAGGTAGTTGCTCCCTTGACAGATTTGCTTAAGGCAAAAGTAACTTTTGTTTGGTCTTCAGTGTGTCAGCAGGCTTTTGAAAAAGCTAAATCGCTGTTGTCTAATGCACCTGTCCTTTCTGCTCCCAGGTTTGATCGCCCTTTGCTCTCCAGGTTGATGCCAGTCACGTGGGGGTGGGGGGCGGTGCTATTGCAGAATGATGATTTTGGTATTGAGAAACCAGTTAGCTTCTTTTCCAAAAGTTTAATTGCACCAGCTTAATTATTCTACTATTGAGAAAGAAGCACTGGCCTTAGTGTGGGCTTTGAAACATTTTGATGTTTATCTGGGGTCTGGTGTTGTACCTGTTGTGGTCTACACCGATCACAACCCACTTGTCTTTCTGAACTCATTACAGTGTCCAAATCAAAGATTAGTGAGATGGTCTCTTTATCTTCAGTCTCACTGGCTTGACATCAGACATATTAAAGGGTCTGACAATGTGGTGGCAGACGCATTGTCCAGAGCGCCTTTGTAATAAATTGTAGCCATGTGAGTTACCTATGCTGTCTCTTTTTGTTTCCACTTGTGTCTCCGCTTACCCCTCTTAAATTGCTCCCAGGTACCAGGTTGCTGAGGTGTGAGAGGTGATGCAGGTGTAGGAGTTTAAAAAAAAAAAAAAAAGGGCAATGGGTAAGTTCTCTTGTAAATGAAATGATAGAGTGACTAGGTAAGTTTTGTGAATAGTTAAATGCATTGGAGATGATTTAAAAAAAAAAAAAAAAAAAAGTAATGGTAATTATAAAACCTAAAAAAAAAAAAAGTATATATTTGGTTGTTGGTATATTTGGTACTTTGAGTTGAGTTTAATTGGTTAATAACTTAAATTTTTGTTGAGGATTATCTGTGGTTCTGGGGTTGGAACCCCTTTTTTATGGAGGGGGGTGTGACGGCCTCCTGCCTCTAGGGCCTGCTGTGTTGTCTGTGTTCTGTTTTGTCTTCCTCTGCAGGCTGGTAGGTGGGGTTTGCCACACCTGGGCGGATCTGGCCACTCCACCAGGTGTATAAAGCTGCCATCAGACCTCCACTCTTTCTCTCTGAGCTTCTGGGTGTCCCTCTGAGCTTCTGTGTGCTGCTCTGCTGCTGTCCATGCTGCAGCTTTGGGTTGTCTACCCACAGCCGGATGATTCCTTGCCGCACCATGTGTCTTGTTTAGTTAGTTGCCTTTGTTAGTTTAGTTGTTTTGCTTCAGTTGTTGATTCATTTAATTATCTTTGTTTGTAATAAATCATTTAATCTTTAGTTAAACCCGTACGTCTCTTTGCTTGTTTGTCATGTCTTTGAGCCAGGTCATGTATCTATCTATCTATCTATCTATACATACATATACATACATATACATACATATACATACATATACATACATATACATACATATACATACATATACATACATATACATACATATACATACATATATATATATATATAGGTAAAATAACAAATATTGAATTATATCAAACCTGCATCTAAAATCTCCGATGTAAGCACTCTGATACAAGCAGTCCATTCTAATGTATTTTTTATTTATTTAATTCAGTTGTAGAATATGCTTATGTTTAGGTTAGACACAGTGGTTATTGTGCAATTTGAAAATATAGGATTTTGTTTTTACTGGATTTATTGAGGTTACTCTTCAGGGTCTTCTAATATATGTTTTATTTATTTTACTTAATTGTAACATATTCTTATGTTTAAAGTTAAAATGTATTGAACCCATTGGTCAATAATAAATAGGTCAGTTTTTCTCATACCTACTATTGCTGACTACTGTTCTCTGCGTAATCTCACTTGTTCAAGCCTTTTCTTACAGTCCATACTACAAAATAAGTAATAAAAGTCTGATTCCTGATGATATCGTATCAGATTGATATCAGCATATGTATGTTTATATACGTATATCAAAGTCCTTTATGAAAAGTGCTTTACAAACAAAGTTTGATTGATTAATTGATTGAAAAAAAATGTATAAATGATTTAAATTGAATTAAAACACATTTAAAAATATATATATTAATGTATAAAAGCTATTGAAACAAATAAAATGAAAATAAATATGTGAACGATCCCAGTTGAATTTTAAAAAGAGATGGTTGGTAGAGAGTTAAAGTAGCTGATTAAAGAGTCCCATTTCTTATAGAATTTGTTTGAACAGCCTTTCAGTGTTAGACTTAGAATCTTTTCTAATTTAAGAAGGCAGAGAACATCTTTCAGCCACATTGATATGGATGGAGGATCAGGAGATTTCCAAAGAAGTAAAAAACAGCATCTTGCTAAAAGGAAAGTAAATCCTAGGATTTCCAGTTGCAGCGAGTTGATCTGAGGCTTTTCAAATGGAACTCCAAATATAGAAATATAGGGATCCATCTTCATCTCCACCGGCTTACCTCCCACTCTTCTTTCTCCTTGAAATCGTCGCGTTTGGTGGACATCATGAACTCTTCCAAGGACACGAGCCGATCTTTGTTGATGTCGATCTGAACATGAGCAGATAAAACGGTTTTAGTCCCAGAAGGTGGTCGTGGGTCAGGTTCTCTCTGGGTTTGCTCACCTCTTTCATCACGTGCTCTCTCATTCGCAGCCTCTCCTCCTCCATCTCCACCATGTCGTCCTCCTCGTTCTTGGGGTTGTAAACCTTTTCTAGCTTAAAGGATGAAGAGAGAGAGGTTTGATGATTCACCTTGTCATGTATTACCCTCTAGGGGTGGGAGAAAAAATTATTCACGTAAGTATCAGGATTTTTTGTCTGACAATATTTTAATCGATTTTTGAGTACAGAATTTTATTTTTTTTCAAAATTTAAATAACTTCTTTTAGTCTGTGTTCATAAGCCACTTTTAAATATAAACAGTATTACCATGCTGGTTAAAATATATTGCTGAATAAATCCTAAAAACTGACTCAAATGTGATGTGTATTTTTCCTGATATAGTCTGTAGGCTTCAAAGCTAACTAAAGATTGAAAAAAAAAACTGCAGTATCATAGAATCACAATTTCAATCGAATCGGCACCTAAAAAAATCGAATCGGGAGAAAAGTGAATTGACCCAGCCCTACTACCCTTCAAGTAAAAAGAAAACTATAAAAAGGTCGTCGTGAATTTTACAGTAACTTACTGGCAACAAGATGCTGGTAAGTTACTGTAAATGTCTTTACGATAGCATTCTCTATTTACATTTACAGGAGTATTATTGTATCTTCTATAACTGTATTTTTATTCAAGGTATTACAGTCTTTCAATTTACAGCATTATTACTGTGTTATCAAAAACAGCATCCTCGCTGTTTTTCCATTTACAGAATCAATATTTAACAACTTTTTAATGTATTTTAAATTACAGTGAAATTGCCATATTTTTATGCATATAAAGATATTTTTAACTTTTTTACAGACCATATATTAGAAAGATGTATTTTTGTAAATATATATATATATATATATATATATATATATATATATATATATATATATATATATATATATATATATATATATATAGATATATAGATATATATATATATAGATAGATAGATAGATAGATATATGTATATATATATATATCTTATAGATCCTTTTTTACATAATAAAATACATTTACTTAAACAATGGTTTCACCTTAATGTTATACCTGTCGACCTTTTCACTGCTGACCAAAGATATATTCTGCGTATTTTATTATTGGTTGCCAAGAAAACTGTAACTGCAAATTGGAAGAGTGTTAAATCACTAACTGTGGCTGGATTTTTTAAAAATTCATTTTATTTTTGTATTAGTTTTTGTATGTATGTTTATTCTGTTTGTTTCTTTTAATTATTTTACAGTATAATGTAGATTTGATGTACATTTGCATTACAGGCAGAAATATTTAAGTATTTTTTGTTTTAACACCTCTGACCTTGTCTCAGATAATGTTCGATGGTTAACAGAAAAAAATCCATATAAAATGTTCCAAAAAACAAGGGTTACCCAAATATAAGAAACATTATCTAAAAAATGTTACCTGCTTTTCATAAGTTTTCATGGGAAAAGTGTTTTTCTCCTGATCTATTGGCATTTTCACTTTTTACTGTATGGACATTTTACGGTAAATAACTATAGATTTTACGGTAAATGCAGTAAATTTTCAAAAAATCAGATTTTTTATCCCAACAATATTTTTCCATCTACAGTAATTTACTGCATAGCTGCTAAGGCTGGGACGATACACTTTTCTCCCAAGTAGATTTTTTATGATTTTTTTAGGTGCTGATTCGATTTAAATTGCGATTCTACTATATTGCTGATTTTTGCAATCTTTAGTTAGCTTTTTTAACACCAATGCAAAAGATGAACAATGATGCCAACAGACTATACAGTATCAGGAAAAATACACATCACATGTGAGTCTGTTTTTAGGATTTATTCAGCAATATATTTTAACCAGCTGTTTATTCTCTCTCTTCAAAAGCCTGGAGTGCTTTTTAAAGTGGCTTATTAACACAGACTAAAATGAAGCATTTAAATGTGGAAAAAAATTTTTTTTGAAAAACTTCAATCAAAAAATCCCGATACTTTTGTTAATCGATTTTTTTCTCCCACCCCTAATAGCTGTTTACAATAGGTAGCTGTAGATATCACAGTAAAATACTGTAAAGTTTACAAAAATTAGTGACGGTGAAAGTCTGAGTTCCTGTGGCTGAGGTTCAATCTGACGGAATAATCTGGAAAAATCCTGAAACTGTCACGGTAAATTTCTTCCTGTTTGATCCTGTGAGAGACCTTCAGTCTAAAGCTTTGCTGTGACCGCTCTAAATATCAGGAGCGCATTAACAACATCTTAGCAAATCATCATATCGAGGAGGCTCCTTCAAAGTGACCGAAAACACCACAAACAAGCAGAATGAAACCAAACTGAGCTCAAACCGGATCAAGAAAATCCCAACAGGTACCTCTTTAGTGAAGAGAGCCTCCAGCTCAGTCTCATCCAAGAAGCCGTCTCCATTGCTGTCTGAGACACAAATCGAAGAGGAAGGACTTTAGTGGCAATAATAACAATAAAATGATTATAAAGACCTTTAAAAACAGAGGAAACAAAGAGGAATGAGCATCAACAACCAGGTCAAAGTTTTAAAAACAGTCAGACGGGAAAAAAAACTGGACAAAGAATGATGAGCAAGAGCAGCAGTGGGAAATTAATGAACTACTAAGATAAATAAAGAATAATGATAATTAAAAAAAGTACATAAGAAAATAAAGCATCAGGTGAAACCGAGTCTAAAGATGTCTCTGGGTCAGTACATTGCAAAAGAGGGTTACATCTTATTGCCCATGAATTTTCCCATTATTATTATTTTTTAATGAAAAATATGATGAGATAATTGCATGTTAATGTGTTAATGTTGATGTCTTTGAGGTAGTATTTGTTCAGGCATTTGCAGCAGCCAAGTTTAGGAGATACTCATTTCGGGCTTTGCTGCACTTCAGGTGAACCTCTTTGACCTTACTTTGTCTTTTTTCTATCTCCTCGGGCAGCTCGTCCTACAGAAAAAACTTGATCACTTTAAGCCTTAAATCTCGACTTTGGACTCGTGAGGAGTGAGTAATTCAGATTTAAAGTTCTGGACCTGCGAGGGCTTAAAACGACGGCCCGAAGAGTTACAGTAACACATTTCTGCAAAGCCATACCGTGCATTTTGAAGAAGGTTTTGGGTTCAAAGTCGACAGGGTCCATGCCGTCGGTCTCCTTCCACACCTCCTTCAGCTGGTCCTCACTGCCCTGCACACAAACGTCAGAACTGAGCTCCAGTTCATCTTCATTTCTGTCCCCGACAGGCTCGGGAGATTCAAAGAAAAATGATCCAACAGGAACTAAAGCCTCCTCCTCTGCTACACAAACAGAAGAAACACCTGATGGCAGCATGACAAACTTATATAACCTACAAACGTGTTTAAAATTGTTTGTACCCTGTGGTTAAAGACAAAAACCCACAATGGTCTCAGAAATAACTTCAAACTGACAAAGGTAATAATAAATAAACATTTACTGAAAATCAACAAATGAAAATCGGACATTGCTCTATGACTGTGGTTCATGTGAATTATTTTTAAAATAAACTAATGAAACTGGCCTGGGCAGAAAAAGATGCAATATTAGATTATAAATAGAAAATAATTAAAATATTAGACTAAGGTGTGTCCTGTAATTATCATCACAAGCTTGTAATCGGTCAGTCTGTTTATTTAAAGGCTGAAAAATTGTCACTGTGCTGTTTGGTATCATGGTGTGTACCACACTGAACATGGACCACAGAAAGCTAAGGAGAGAGTTGTCTCAGGAGATTAGAAAGAAAATTATAGACAATCTTGTTAAAGGTAAAGGCTATAAGACCATCTCAAAGCAGCTTGATGTTCCTGTGACTACAGCTGCACAGATTATTCAGAAGTTTAAGGTCCACAGGACTGAAGCCAACCTCCCTGGACGTGGCTGCAGGAGGAAAACTGATGACAAACTTAAGAGACGGATAATATGAATGGAAACCAAAGAGCCCAGAACAACTTCAAAGAGATTAGAGGAGAACTCCAAGGTCAAGGTACATCAGTGTCACATCAGCTCTATGTTCACAGATGCATAAATGAAGCATAGAAAGAAAAGAACACTGTACCTACTGTGAAACATGGAGGAGGCTCAGTTATGTTCTGGGGCTGCTTTGCTGTATCTGACACAGGGTGTCTTGAATCTGTGCAGGTACAATGAAATCTCAAGACTATCAAGACATTCTGGAGTGAAATGTGCTGCCCAGTGTCAGAAAGCTTGGTCTCAGTCACAGGTCATGGGTCCTCCAACAGGATAATGAGCCAAAACACACAGCTAAAAACACCCAAGAAAGACTCAGAACAAAACACTGGACTATTCTGAAGTGGCCTTCTATGATCCCTGATCTAAATCCTGTTGAACATTTGTGAAGGAGCTGAAACATGCAGTCTGGAGAAGACGGCCTTCAAACCTGAGACAGCCGGAGCAGTTTGCTCATGAGGAGTGGGCCAACAAACATGTGGACAGGTGCAGAAGTCTCGCTGAGAGTTACAGAAATCACCTGATTGCAGGGATTGACTCAAAAGGTTGTGCTACAAAATATTAAATTAAGGGTAGCTGCCATAATTATTGTCTGGGCCAGTTTCATTATTTCGTTTTTTAAAATAATTCTGTTGAACCACAGTTCAAAAGCAGTGTCTGATTTTTATCTGTTAACTTCCAGTAATTTCTTTTTCATCATTACTTTTGTCAGTTTCATGTTATTTCAGTGACCATGTGGGTTTCTTTATTTAACAGAAGAGTACCAATAATTTTGCACATGTCTCTATAAAGGACATTTGTAGGTCAGGGGATGGAACCATCTCTGCTGTGTTAGCATGGCGTCGGCTGCAGTCTTACTGGGTGGCGGACTTTGGGATGGTTGGCGTGTTTCCTCCTCAGCTCATCGTAGCGCTGCTCCTCCCTCTTCCTGTCCTCCTCGCTCATGCCCTTTAGGCGCTCCCTCCTCTCGTGCTCCTTCATCATCTCGTGCCGTTTGAACTCATCGTGGCGGCTCTTGTCATAGTTCTCCAGGTCTTTGGTCGCCTGTAAATCAAAATAAATCAGGTTTAGACTGGCAGATGTGACTCTTTATTAAAAAACCCAAAGAAAACTCAACCCCAGTCTGGATTTTTCTGCACGTAAACGAATCAAAACTGTTTATTTGATTTCTTAGAGTATCTTCATCTTCATCTTTTAAAAACTGGATCGAAGTAATGACCAACATAGCAAACTACGAACGAGTCATACACTCTAAGAAATGACTTGGGTTAGTGAAACTGACTTGAAACAAATATGTCTATCTACTTAAAACATTAAGTTTCCTACATGTCCTAGTTTCAGTGAGTTGATAACTTAGTTTAAGGAGTATGTTAAACTTATGATGTAAGGACATTGCCATGACTTATATTTTTATTCATTTTAAACAAGTTTTTCTGAGTTGATATTGAATCAGTAAAAAATAATTGGCATGCCCTGCATGCTGAGTCTTGTTCTGCAGTAATGCACTGGACGGCACCACATGTGAGACAATGGGAGAGACGTTTACTTCCTACAGAATATTTATGAACTTTTAGTACATACCCACTTTCATTGTGTTTTTGTACACAACAGTTACTATCTGTACCAGCATACAGTTAGAAAAAAAAAAACATTTTTACAGCATTGGTTGTAAATTTTACAGGTGTGTTAAACCAACCCTGATTTAGCACTGACATATTTTAGGCTTTAATAACTTGTTTGCTTTGGAAAAAAATGCTTTTTGCATCTTTCATATGCCTTTGGGCATAGAAATTCTGGGCATTTAATGTGTATTTGATTTTCCTGCAGCACTTTTTTTTTTAAATAATGTGTTTCTTTGCACCTTGAGTGCAGTGCTGTATGTCTGATATGCTTACAAGAGGTAAAAAGCTACATAAAATTCAGAGGATCAGTCCTTTATCTCTTTGTCTGTCTGTTCTGTTGGAATAAGGATAAAAAGTTATATTTAACAACTTAAATTAAACAAGTTGACAATTAATATCAGTATGACTTTTGGTTAAAAAAGGAACAACTTAATGAAGCTTAAAGAGGTCGAAACAGATTATGCTGGTTGTACTTACATAATTGAGTCAGTGTAAATGTTAAAAACCTCTAGAATTCACTCAAAAACCCCACAGTTGGGAATACTTAAAAAGATGCATGCAAATTGGTGCCTTGATTTTTTTAGTTTTTTTTTAGGTTTCCTATTCTTGGACCTTATTAAAAGTGGACAAAGCCCAAAGACTGACCTTACACACCATGTATAAGGAATTTCAGCCAATAATGTTTGTTGTCAATATCTGTATGGACACAGATGATATATACTATTTATTCATTTACCTATCTTTTTATTTACTTATGTACCTATACATTAATATTTTTGTTGGAATGTTAAGGTAAATTGATAAAAAAAAAAGATTACTTTTATTTATTTATTTTCATTCACTTTTTTTAAATGTATTATCATTTTTCTGTTTTTTAGTCAATGGAGATATAGGGAGGGTGAGATGGGCAAGGGTCATTCATGCTATGAAAAAGTCTGAGGAATATCTTGACATGGTTATGTTTTTTCTAAATATTGACTAAAATATCAATAAAAAATAAATGGTTATAGTTTACCCTAAATGATTGCTATTATACATTTAATAGGCTACATATGACACTGAATGTTTTCTTATAATAATTATTACTAATGATTAATAGCATGAGATCATTATAATTACATGCATGATTTATTTATCTGTTAGTCTTATTGACATGTACAACAGTCACACTCATGTGAATTTCTTTTTTTGTATTGGTATAAGTATGATTTATTTGCAAAATACAGAAATTAAAATGAAAAGGTAATTTTTTCAAGCTTTATGCTGGTAACATGCTATTTTTAGACTAAGTTTGAGTCTTTTCCCTAAACTATCTTTCAGTTTTAGTCATCTGAATTGTTTTAATTTTAGTCCAGCTTTAGTTAATGAAATTTCACAGCATTTTAGTCGATGAAATCTGCTGTAAATTTATTCAACTAACATATGAAGTGTAAAGGGTAAGGCATTTTTATGTTTCCTTGAATTTCTGAAGATAAAATGAAACATCTAATAACCCTTTATTGAACGTTAGTAAAGTCTGAATGTGTAAATCGACATAAACAAATGTTCCTTCTGTGTGAAATGCAGTCACCTTTATTTAGGCTACCTGGCAGAGCATCTCAGTTACAATACCAGAACTGACAACAAACAGTGAACCTGCTCTACATGAATATATCAATTCATAAAGAGGTCAGCTCTGATTGGATCGCTCCACAACTTATCCCACCACCACCAAGCTAAGGCAGCTGTGATTGGATGTCCCTCTGAACTCATCCAACCTTTCCACACAATGGATATATTCCTAACTTGTCTCTGCTTTCTACATGACCAAATTAGCTCTGATTGGATTAACTCTGTAAAACATTTTAGTGACTCACATTTACTCTCCTGTTTTGAGTATCATAGCCTGGGAATGAACACTGACTGTACAGATGACAAAGTGTGCCTAATAAAACATCCCTGTTGGTTCAGTGCTCATAAATAAAACTTTATATGTGCTCACTAGCATGAAAGCACTGTGAAAGGACCAGGTGAGCAAAGCCGAGCTAGACAAGAACAAACAGACAAAGACATGAGTTCCTCAAGAGAATGAGTCAGATCAGATATTTTCCGCCATCCTTGTTCACACAGTGGAGCTCATTGACCTATTTTGCAGTTTGTTGCTCCCAGAGTCGAAGTGAATTGGGTGCAGTGAAATCTTTGTAATCCTGACTTTCTGAAAGTTTCTGTTTTAATTTCTCACAGAGCACCATGGGCATCAAACAACCTCTTAAAACAGCTAAAGACAGAGTTGTTGATCACACTGAGAAAATTTTAAAGGATCATAAAGAGTGTGGTGATGGAGAAGTGTCGCTGCTTTTCATTTTGTAAACCTGTTTACATTTTGTAAACCTGTTTTTTAATTTGAGCTTTTTTGTCTTGTTTTTTAAGTCTGTATCACTGTGTTTGCTGCTACCTCAGCCAGGTCTCTCTTGTAAAAGAGATTTTTAATCTCAATGGGACTTCCTAGTTAAATAAAGCTAAAATAAAAACATTTAAAAAATGATGACTTCCTGAAAGTTGTTTCCTCACTTTGTCTGAGTGACTGTTTGATGAAACTGTGTTTTGCTGCCGTTCTTGGTCAGCTCTTCTGTGAAAAAGAGATGTTTATCTCAAAGGGATAGACCTGGTTAAATAACGGTTAAATTATTGGCAGTGACGTTAACGAGGAGCATGACTTTGTTTCAAAAGTTAAACTGTTTTTCTGAGAGGCTGCAGAGCAGTGACAAAAGATAAACTGTGTAAATATTCTTAAAATGGACACTGTAACTGATTTTTGTAAATGTACAGTATTTTTGTAATATCTACAGCTACCTGCTGTAAAAAGCCTGTATGGTAAATTACTATAAATGGTAAAAATATAGTGGGAAAAATCAGATTTTTGGAAAATTTACAGCATTTACCGTAAAATCTATAGTTATTTACTGTAAAATGTCCATACAGTAAATAGTAAAAATGGCAATGGATCAGGGGGAAAAAAAATTTTCCCAGGAAAACTGACCAGTAGCAGGTAACATTTATAAGATAATGTTTCATATATTTGGGTGAAACCATTGTTTGAGTAAATGTATTTTATTTTGTAAAAAAATATGTATTCGTTATTTATAATTTGTTTTACAAATTATATCTTTCTCATAACTTATCTGTAAAATGGTTAAAGACATCTTTATATGCATTAAAATATGGCAAGTACACTATAATTTGAAATGCATTAAAAAGTTGTCAAATAATGATACTGTAAATGGAACAGCGAGGATACTGTTTTTTGATAATACAGTAATAATGCTGTTAACTGAAAGATTGTAATGATTCCTTGAATAAAAATATAGAAGTTAAACAGGTATAGAAAATACAATAATACTCCTGTAAATGTAAATAAAGCAATGCGACTATAAAGACATTTACAGTAATTTACTGACATCTTGTTGCCAGTAAATTACTGTAAAATGTACAACCTTTTTACAGTGTAGTTTTTAATTGTATATTCTAGTCTTTATATTAAGAATAATGCACACACTGTTTGATAGTCTAGTTTTATTCATCATTGTTGTTCCCTTTGCTGCTGTAACGCTGCATGTGTCCCCATGTGGGACAAAAACAGGGTTATTCTGTTCTATTCTTCTATTCTAAATAGATAATGTTTTATAAGGCTCTGAAATGTTGATGTCAGTCTTATCATATCTACAAACTTACTGTATATAATTTTAACCTGAGCCATAAATCATTGATCAAATGGTGAGTTACTGCCCCCCTCCCAGCCTTAGAAACATCCATTCTTGAGGGTTAACGTGCTTTTGACTGTGGTAACAAACTTCTCCTTTGTGTTTCCTAATTCAGAAGAAACCGAGTCATCTGGACTAATCTCTAACTGCAGACCTCCTCTGCTCCAGCTCTGGTGCAAGGTGCTCCAACGTAAAATAAGAAAAGAGACGTGTGCAGAGCCCCATGACTCTGATAACTCTGATAACTAACATAATAAAAGGAAATGACACGGTGTGTGTAAAAGAAAGGTGGGAAAAAGAGGCAAATATTACTTTATCGATAGATGAATGGCAAGAGATACATGAACAAATGTGGAAAACAACCTGCTCCCTCTCATAGAGAGAGTTTGGTTAGAAGAACATTGTAAGGTATTTCATTATGCCAGCACAACAAAAGTAAAAAAATACAAGGTGTTGGAGAGGGTGTGGTGAGGGGACGGCCAATCATTCTCATATCTTTTGGAGTTGTCCTTTAAGTCATACCGGCTGGAGATCCAGAAAAGTATGGAGACAGTTATGAGAATAAGACTTCCGTTCACATTTGAGGAAATATATAAAAAAAACTCTTCTCTCACCTCGCCATCCCAAGTGTTACTATCACTTGGGATGGCTACATTTATCGGCTTTCCTCTGCTGCTTATCCATGATCCCAATGTCCGAATGATTGGCCATTACCATTTTGTCGGTCTGTATCTGGAAGCCCCACAGGATCTTGGCTCGGTCATTCTCCATCACCTTGGGAGGTGCTTCCCATTTTGGCCTTGGGTCTCCAGTTTGTACTCTGCACAGATGTTTCTGTACACTATACTGGCTACTTGGTTATGGCGTTCCATGTATGCTTTTCCTGCCAGCATCTTACACCCTGCTATTAGGCGTTGGACTGTTTCAGGGTCCTCTTTACACAGCCTGCACCTGGGATCTTGCCTGGCCTGGGTCTCTCCAGTTCAGCCCTCTCCAGCCATTGGTAGGATTTGTTCATATCAGCCACTTCAGCTATCTGTCGGTGGTACATTGCAGGGGTTTGTCCTCCCATGTTGGTTCTTCTTGTTCCTCCTTCCCTGTCAGTTTCCACTGTCTGAGACACTCGCTAAGCACTTCATCTCTTGGGGCCACCTTCCTGACATAGTCATGGAGCTCGGATGTTTCATCTTGGATGGTGGCTCTGATTCTCACTAACCCTCTGCCTACATCTCTGCGCTTAGTGTATAGCCTCCAGATACTGGACTTGGGGTGGAATCCCCCGTGCATGGTGAGCAACTTCCGAGTTTTAACATGTGGCCTGAATTTCCTCCTTTGGCCAGCTTATTATCCCAGCAGGGTATCTGATCACTGGCAGGGCATAGCTGTTAATTGCCCGAACCTTGTTTCTGCCATTGAGCTGACTCATTAGGACTTGCCTTACTCGCTTCAGGTACTTGGCCGTTGCTGCTTGCCTAGTGGCCTCTTCGTGGTTGCCATTTGCCTGTGGTATGCCGAGGTATTTGTAACTCTCCTCCAAATCTGCTATTCTGCCCTCTGGGAGTGTTATGCCCTCTGTATGGACTACCTTCCCTCTTTTTGTCACCATTCGGCCACACTTCTCCAGTCCGAACGACATACCAATGTCACTGCTGTAGATCCTGGTGGTGAGGATCAGTGAGTCCATATCTCGCTTGCTCTTAGCATACAGCTTGATGTCGTCCATGTAGAGGAGGTGGCTGATGGTGGTCACATTTCGGAGTCGATATCCGTAGCCAGTCTTCTTGGTTATTTGGCTGAGGGGATTCAGGCCTATGCAGAACAGCAGTGGGGACAGAGCATCTCCTTGATGCATACCACATTTGATGGAGATTTGTGCAACTGGCTTGAAGTTGGCCTCAAGGGTGGTTTTCCATTGCCTCATTGAGTTTGCAAGGAAGGCTCTTAAGAGTCTTATTGACCTTGCACAGCTTTAGGCATTCCAGGATCCATGTGTGTGGCATTGAGTCATAGGCTTTCTTGTAATCAATCCAGACAGTGCACAGGTTGGTCTGTATGGCTCTACAGTCTCGAGCGGCTGTTCTGTCTACCAGCAGCTGGTGTTTTTCTCCTCTGGTATTTTTACCAATGCCTTTCTGTGTCTCTGTCATGTATTGATCCATGTGCCCACCTATCTTTGCCGCAATGATGCCTTGGAATGGAACAGGAACAGGAGTTTCCATGTTGTGGAGAGGCAGGTGATTGGCCGATAGTTGGATGGGACTGTTCCCTTCTGGGGATCTTTCTGAATCAGGACTGTGCGGCCCTTGGTCAGCCATTCTGGGTGGGTCCCATCTCTCAGTAGCTGGTTCATTTGTGCTGCTAGGCACTCATGGAGTGAGGTCAGCCTCTTTAGCCAGTGAGCATGGATCATATCCAGGCCTGGTGCTGTCTAGTTTTTCATACCTGAGACTTTTCCTTGGATATCTGCTACTGTGATGGTCACGGCATCTGGTTCATTTGGCATGGTCTACTCTTAGATTGTTTAGCCACTGTGCATTGTTGTTATGTGATGCTTCTTTCTCCCATATGCCTTTCCACTATTGTTCAGTCTCCAGCCTTGGTGGGTTAGCTCGTGTGTTTTTACTCTGCCACTGAGAGTACACTTTGGCTGGTTCAGTGGAGAACAGCCTGTTTATTCTCCTGGCCTCTATCTCTCTCACGTACCTCTTCAGTCGGGTGATCAAGGCTTGGAGTCTGCCTGTATCTCTTGGGTATCTCTTTTCTGGTTGCACCATTCTGGAGTTTCGCTGACAATTGGCTGACCTCTTTCCGAGTCACCTTGATTTTAGCCTCCAACCTTCTCCTCCATGGTGGGCTTTGCCCTTTGTTCTCCTTCACATTGCCCATCTGGTGTCCAAGCATCTCAAGGATCGCTGCTGCTGTACTGTATGTCAGCTCATTGGTCTCAGTGATGTTTGCAGTGGGGATCGTTTCTATTACTGCATTCACATTGGCTAGGATCTCTGGAGATACTTCACTAATCCTGGCTAGTCAGTGTCGGGGTTGACAGGTGATCATCTGAGCCATGATCTTATCTCTCAGGTCAGTTAGCTCTTTGCTCAATTCTGGGACTTGGTACCCAATCTCAGGGGGGGAGTCAATGTTAACTCCCCCATCTGACCTATCGTCCTGGTTCCCCCTTGCCGTAGCATTAACGTGTTGTATCTCCTCAATCTCTAGTCATGATAGCAGCTGCCATCTGTGGATGTTGGAACACTGAGCTACTGGCTGTTTTGGTGTTAGCATTGACTGTGGGTATCGAAGTGACCATATATCCCATAGCCTGCTCATGTAACCCCACTGGTTAGGGTTACTGGAGTGGTAGCATTCCAACAGAGCCTCGTTCTCATCTCTTGTCCATTGCCTTCAATGTCTTGCTCCAGTAACCCATTTTTCATCACAATGCCCTGGTTCCTCAGCATTTGACGCAGACCTTGTTAACCTGGGCGACGTCTGAGCCGGTTTGGCTCTCTGTAGGTAGGCCATAGCGCAAAGGGTCTTGCCCAGGGACCCAGAATGGTAGATGTCATTCACTCCATCTGTATGTATTACTGGTATAACTGTAAATTGATTTACTTATTGTGCTTTTTTTAATTCTTAATTCCGTTTTTATTATAATTTTTTTTGTCTACCTATCTTATGGTTGATATTGATGCTTGTTAAGTTTAATTTTTTTTTGTTGCTATTGTTGTTGTTGTTGTTTTTGTTGAAAAAAAATGAAAAAATGTGTCTTTAAGATACACTGATAAGTGATACAATGACACATTTCAATAAAAAAGAGAAATAAAAAAATGAAAATAAATAAAATACAGCAACAGTCTGAAGCAGCACGTATTCTGCAATCACAGGTGAGAAGACAGTCACTGAGGACAACACGTGTTTGAGTCTGCATTTGAGTCTTTGTGCAGTTTGACAAACAGCTGACAGAAAAGTCAATACGCTCGAGGCTTGACGTTGATCTGCTGACACACGTGTTCTGTTTGTGTTGGCTGTGTCTGCTGTTTGTCTCTCACAATGCCTGGAAACAAAGTCTGTCTTATGTTGAGCAATGTGTGTAATTTCTGGATTTTGAAAGTCTCCTCATCAGACTTTGCAAACAGGAAATGGTGTGACGGTGCATTGTACCGATTTGATGAGGCGGTCCAGGTCCTCCACCTCGAAGGTGTTCGGGTTCTTGTGGTTCAGGTGCTCGAACTGCCTCAGCAGGGCCTGGTGGTCCACTTTCCAGCCTGCAGAGGCAATGAGACAAATAAAACATTTTTTATTCACACTGTCATCACTGCAGAGATGCCTCAGCTGTCCTGAATGACAGTCAGCTCACTCTTCATTTTAATTATTATAAAAACCTCCACTGTGTTTTAATCTGTTTTGTTTGCTATTTGCAGCATATCAATGTGTATCTTTTATACTATATGTTATTCTATTGACCTTAAACCCTTTAACTGACAGCTCAACTGTTTCAAATCATTGTTTAATTCACATAACATTTCAGGGAACAGAGAAAACTACAAACAAACAAACAAAAAACAGATATATTCATGGTGTGGGATTCAAAGGTTTAAAAAGTTAAAAGTTGATTACCTGATGACTTAAAATGCACAAATATGTGGGACAAAATCAATTAGAAAAGGCATGAATGTTTGCAAATAAAATAGCAATAAAATAACTTAAAATAGATGATATTGAGTTTGACAAACACAAAAATGTTTTTTGATGAATAACTAAATTATCTCATTAAAGTTAAGTATTTCAAACAATAATGATGTGATAATAATAAAATCTTTTAGCTTTTTAACCTTTAAATCCCACACAAAGGAAATATTGGCTCTTTTGGTCTGTTTGCAGTTTTTTCTGTATCCTTAAACATTGACAAAAACAAACAATGATGTGTTATTTTTGACACAGTAAATATTTCTGAATTAATTTACTTTTGCCAAACAGTTGAGCTGGGAGTTAAAGGGTTAATGAATGCTGCTTTACCCCCGTAAAGCTGTAACACCTGAGTTTCCCCTCTGAGGATCAATAAAGGACTATCTTGTTTTGTTTGTTTTTTATTACTGTATTTTCAAAATCAGCATCCTTTCTGGTTTTTTTTATTTACAGTATCATATCCATATTTTATTTTACAACTTTTTACATGCATTTTAAATTACAGTGAACTTGTTGTTTTTTATTTTCTATAACTATATTTTAATCTATTTTACTGAACATTTATTAGAAGATGTCATTTTGTAAAAACAAACAAAAAAAATTGCATGCATAAATATTGAGCCCAACAAAATGCATTTACTCAAACTTTAAAACTCAAAATTGTGAAACATTTGCTTAAAGCAATTTTGCCTGCTATCGGTCAGTTGTCTTGGTCAAAATGAAATTTCCTCTTGATTCATTACCCTTCTCAGTAATTAATTATGTAGACAAAAAAATCAAAAATGTTGTCCAACAAACTTTTGCCATTTACAGTAATTTACAGCATAGATTTTTACAGTAGGTAACTGTGGATATTACTGTAAAATACTGTTCGTTTACAAAATCAGTTACAGTGCAGCTGTCACTGGATGAGAGGCAGGTACACCCTGAACCGGTCACCAGCCAATCGCAGGGCCACACAGAGAGACAGATGCTGCATTTCATTAATCTCAGAACTGGGAAGAGGGAAGTGGGAATGAGGTCATCTCCGAGTTATCAGCGTTCCAGTAACAAAGTCGGAAAAAACTTGCTGATCTACCAGGCTATTGTTAGCCGTTGTTAGCACGTCCTGCATCGTAGTTCACTGATACCACATGAAGAAAGTAAATATCACTATGGCAGCATTTCCATAAATACAAGTCAAACAATACTGTGTATCCAGCTGATTTAGTTCCATAAACACGATCCAGAAGTGCAAATAAACAGATTATTACAGGAGCTTAATAACTGTTTACACTGGGGGCAGCCATCTTTGATTGTCAACTCGGGGATGGTGAGGATTTCCCAACATCCAAGTAGGAAATTCCGACCTTGGGGGGAATTCAGTTGAAATTTCCCACTTGGAAATCCTGACTTCCCAGCACAGCTGGAACACAGCAAGGCAACCATTCATGCTCACACTCTTACCTAAGGGCAATGTGGAGTCACATATGAACCTATTGAGCATGTTTTGGTCTGTGGGAGGAAGCCAAAACATGAACTCCACACAGAAAGACCCTGACAGACCCCGGTGTCGAACCGGTGACCTGCTCACTGTGAGGCCATCGTACCTCCAACCATCTGATCATTTCTTCAGATGCAGCATCAGAGGGGCCCCGCTGGCAGTGCTGAGTCACTTTCCTGCAGTCAACAGCCACTTCCTGTTGGTTGGTGACCCAACTGCTGCTGCCTGTGTAAAAACTTCTTGTGCATTACAAAAAATAGAAACCTATTTAGTTTAGAGGACCGGCGTCGATTCTATTGGCTGGGCAAAGATAATTTTTTTGACGTTATTTACAGATCTGCCATTTAAAAAAAAAATATTCAGACTCCTGATTTAGCTGAACCTCCAAGCATAATACAAATATGTTTTGATAGTTATAACTCAAAAAAGGGTCAATTGACAAACTGTACAAAAGCTTAAAGATGCTATGAGGAGTTTCTAAGTAATTACAAAAAAGTCTCACCTTTAGACATATGCCTGATCGAAATACACACTTTAAGATGAGTTTTATAGCATCAAAATAGGTTATCTATTAATGCTATTCCTTAGCTTTTCGGTCGGGTCGGACAGGGCTGGACTGGATACTCAACTTCAGGAACAAGACAATTAAAACTAGAGCAAATTTATATTATTCGGACACGTCTTGGAGCACCGGGCTGTAAGTAGCGATATATAGCCGGCTACAAAACTACGATAAGTTTTCCAAAAATTGCTTGTTGTCACACATCAAAAACTACCGCTACGTAACTAGAAAGAGATACATTACCTCGTCGCTTTGCATCCTGTAAGTTGTTGAAAAAAGAAGTTGTAAAGCAATGCAGAGTTCTGAGGAAGGTCCGAACTGCATTCATTAGCATCACAACAAACACACGCTTTGGCTTGGGTCACGTCTTTTGGTGCGTTACAGTTGTTGTCAGAAGTAGGAATATCCGAGTTCCGAGTAGGAAACTGCAACTGGAACATTCCCCGAAGTCGGAATTTCCTTCTGGGAACTCGGTGAAACCTCACCACCGCCTAGTTGACAATTGAAGATGGATGCCCCCAGTGTGAACAGTTATTAAGCTCCTGTAATAATCCATTTATTTGCACTTCTGACTGGGGTGTGTCGCTCTAGGTCAGCTGTATACATCGTATTGTTTGACTTATATTTACAAAAATGCTGCCATAGTGATAATCACATTCTTCATGTGATATTTGTGAACAACAACACAGGGCGTGCTAACAACAGCTAACAATAGCCTGGTAGATCGGCATGTTTTTTTCCGACTTTAACTGGAACGCTGATAAGTCGGAGATGACGTCACTCCCAGTTCCGAGGTTACTGTAACACAGCATTACGACAGTCGCTGCGCGGGCTCATGGGTAGCAGAGTCTTTATGTCTTCAGAAATAGATTCTCCTCATTGCACCTTTAATTTTGTTGAATAACAGATCCAGATGACGTCGCAGTTCCATGCAGTTGGTCACATGACTCACTGAAGGAGGGAAAATGTAATGTGTAAACACAGGCATTATAAATACTGAGGCTCCTGACATAGCTGTAGAAACACATATTAGTCTAATTTTGAGCACATAAAAAAGGTGAAAAGGGATGAAACCTTCAAAAAGAGGGTCAAACGGGCATGAGGGACCTGCGACAGAGCAAGGACCCGACCAACGCTGCTTGCAGCTTTAATTTGTAGTTGTTTTAGTTGTCTTTATTTTTTCCTACCTTCTATTCTGTCCTTTTCTTTCTTTGTTGTATACATCATCATTATTAGTCATTAACAATTACAATTATTACCTTCTTAGTTATGCAATATCTGTTGTTTTCTCCTAAATTGTAAAACTGACCTGTTTGTATGTCTTTTATGTGCTGTTCTGTTCTGTTTTTTGTCTTTTGTTTTGCCTGTTTTGTTTTGTCTTGCAATAAATAAATAAATAAAGAAATAAGAGTTTGTGGGACACAGTTTGTGGGCGCTGCCATCAAGGATTGAACATCTCTGACCAATCATCATGACGGCAGCTCACATGGAGTCATCTGTCGAGGAAACAAACGCTCACTTTAACCTCCTCCATCACTTCCTGTCTCTGCCTGACTCCGCCCACGTACCGTTCCCTCCCTTAATGTCGTGCTTAGCCTTCAGCAGCATCCTCAGCCGGTTCATCTCCTCCCTCTTCAGCTCGTCCAGCTTAGTGCGGTAGTTGTGTTGAACAAAGTCCAGCTCTTTGGAGATCTTCCCGTTCTGTGGGCAGAAGATCAACACAGTTGAAACAAGCAGGCCGAGTAAACTCAGAGACTACAGGTTACTGACTTAGAGCACCTTGATGTCCTCCATATTGGCATTCTTGAGCTTCTCCTTAAAGTGAGGGTCTTTCTCCAAGTACTCGATGACTTCTCTGAGGTAGCGGTCGTAGTGCAGCCCAGTGTCCTGCAGCAAACACCAGTTTGTTATTTAAGGGTTAACCACCTCCATTTATTCTGCTGTCACAGCAAATATTAAATCTCTTCTCCCTCCCTCCCTCCCAGAATGGAAACAATAATTTAGATTGTTTGGACAATATCCAGGGTACAACTGTTCCTAA
This sequence comes from Scarus forsteni, assembly GCA_036419115.1. Classification (NCBI taxonomy): domain Eukaryota; kingdom Metazoa; phylum Chordata; class Actinopteri; order Labriformes; family Labridae; genus Scarus; species Scarus forsteni. Next base: position 1,310,170 of record JAZDUH010000459.1, read on the forward strand.
ATATATTTTAGTGTATTATTATACAAACCCAAGTCACATTTCTTTTCCATCTTAACGAGGTCAATTTGACGAAGTTAAGAAACTATACGAATAAAACTAGACAACAGTAGAAGATTATTTCATTTATGCTGATGCAGATATAAAGATATATAAATATAGATAGAAAGATGGATAGACAGACAGACAGACAGATAGATAGATAGATAGATAGATAGATAGATAGATAGATAGATAGATAGATAGATAGATAGATAGATAGATAGATAGATAGATAGATAGATGGATGGATGGATGGATGGATGGATGGATGGATGGATGGATGGATGGATGGATAGATAGATAGATAGATAGATAGATAGATAGATAGATAGATAGATAGATAGATAGATCTTTATTTTGCTGTAAATCAAACAGATTTTATCTGTACGAGGACTGACGTTTTACTCTTTTTGGACTTGATTGGAGCATCTTTAAAGTAAAAATATTTTTTGGGTAATTTGATTGACATAAACGGTAATTGTCCGTCTGATTGATAATGAGTCCAACCATTTTAGACAAGGACAGTATTTACAAAAAAAAAGGTTATTTCTTTAGAATTGTTAAAATTCTAAAAGTAGGACTCAAATGAAGCTGAAGCTGCCTTACTGAACGACCTGCTGACGGACACGGAGACCCAAATTAAAATGTCGGCCTTCTCTTATGGAACATAAATTTAATGATTTTATCTAATTCTTAAAATTTAAGGAGTTTGTATCAACCCTACAGATTTAGTGCAGCTGGTTCATTTCTGTTAAAATCCACAGAGTGTTTCATGTCTGCAGATTTCAGCTAAAGAAGCCGTGCTTAGTTACTTTTGTTGTTTTGGAAATGTTATTAAAAGACTGATGAGTTTCTTTTAACAAAGTTTCCATCAGTCTCACTCACGGCGCTCTCTGGAGGGTCCAGATTTTCCGTCTCCTCATCCGACTTGTCCACGCTGATGGGCACTGAGTGGACACACAGACACACAGTGAACAGGACCAAAGATCTGATCCTCAGCATCTGCAGACAGAAATAAGAGCAGATCAAATGTTACACAAGCCTCTCTCTTTTTATTCAAGTAAACACCAAGGAGTTCTTCTGCGAACACTTAGAGAAGGGAGGCATGAAGCATATTCATGTCTTGGTATTTTAAATAAAATAAAAATTAACAACAAATAGGTTCCCTCTTAATAGATAAAGACAAACTGTCATCTCCTTGGTTCACTTCTACAGATTTCAAATTGTTAGTGCTACTACTTTACTAATTACTACCTATTTTGTATGAACTTATCTAACTTAATTTTTTTGTTGTTTTTTTTTGTTGAAAAAAATGTATTTTTAAGATTCTCTGAAAGTGATATAATGACACATTTCAATAAAAACAATAAAAAATAAATAATAAAATATAAATTTGTCTTGTATTTCTGAAAAATGAGCTGGGCAAAGTATAAGTAAACTCCACACCAACCAAATGTCACAATTTATCATCAGTCTGCTCACAATGTCCACACATGTAAGAAAAATGACATAAAAACAACCTTTAAGTTGTGAAAAAAATAAGAGTAAATGAGAAATTCTCTCTCTGCAACACCACACTGAATAGGGGAGAGTGGGGTAAACTGAGCCAGTGGGTAAGTTGACCCTACCCCTGTTTCTGGGAAACAGTAAACAACTTTTGTCATGTGGCCCTAAATTCAGAAAGCCCTTATCACTTCTCCCTGCCTCTGTTGAAAAGGGGCACCTGGCACAAACGGTACTTTTTAACACACATATACATAAATTACATATAATGCAATTTACAAATGCATAAAACTGTGTGACTCAAAAAGATTAGCCCTAATAACAAAAATGTTGGCTATGGGGTAAAGTGAGCCACGTGTTGTAGATAAAGTAAGCCGTTGGTTCCTTTTAAACAGTAGAAAATACTGCCAATTAAGAGGAAAACCAACTGGGGCTCAACACCCCTGCTGAGATGGAGAAAGCAATGACGGAAGTCACAGGTGAAAAGTTTATCAGTTCCGTTACAAAGAAGTGAAATACTGACAGGAAACCCTGCAGAGGAAAATGAAGAAGAGGGATGTTTGAACTTGCTTGTTTCAGCAAGTCTGAACTTGTAAAAACGTTAAAACATCTGAGTAAATGTAACTTTTCTAGAAGAAATAATACTTTTCTTTCTGATTTGTTGTCCAGAGCTTTGCTGGCTCTCATTTTACTTCACGTGAGTATCTAATTTTCTCAGTAGGCTGCAAAATGTTTCTATTTATGGCATTAAAGTTTCGTAATTACTGATTTTTTTCTAGGTTGTTTAAGTTAGGTTTAGGAAAATAAATGTGACTTTTTGTGAAGTGAACAATCTCTTGTGAAACGACTCTTTTGGCAGCAATACATGATCTTTAATGCTTATCAGATTTAAAGTTCTGAAGTCACACCTTTCCCACAGACTTGGCCTAACTTCCCCCTCACCTGGGACCACAGGAGCGCTTTTATTTTGAAAGGCCACAGTTTCCAGTCTCTTTGTCATCGATATGTCCTTACAGTTTCAGTTGATAGCAAACTTTCTTAAATAAAGAGTTTATTTTATTTTATCTCTGTTGCATATTTCCTTGCCTCAGTGACAACAAAAGTAAAAAAAAAAAAAAAAAAGGCTAATCTTACCCCACTCTCCCCTGTGAAGTACAGATGATGAATGGACTAATAAAAAAGTAAAACACCAAATATAATATTAATAGAGGTATCTCCTAATTCAGAAAGATATTTTATAAAAGGTTGAATGTAGTGTGTCAGTTTTACTTTTCTTGAATAAGTTACATTTGTTGTTTTGGAAATGTTATTAAATGACTTGACGAGTTTCTTTTAACAGCTACCTCACAAAGAAATCAAATTGTGTTTAAATCTGTAGAAGATTCTCGAGCCGGAAAACATCTGATTCAAAATATTTAGAATAAAATGGTATTTCTTACAGATGTTTGAACTTTAAGAAATGCTGCGATAATAATTAAAACAACAATAACATTTAATTATTTTCTGGTTCTCACACTCTACATAGTTTGGGAATATAAAAACAAATAAATACTAAGATTCTTTACCTTATGAGGAAGCTCAGCATTTATATTTCTGAGAAAATTATGTACAGTTAAGGCAATAAAAAGTATTTACAGCTGCATAAACCCATTTGAATTGATGGTACTTAAAAACTAATGTAAATCCATGAATTGATAAAAACTTTAAATTGATGTTTTACTCATTGAGGCTTTACTTTCCAAACAAACTATTTCAGCATATCAATTAAGGATGCATGGTATTGGATCAAGCATGAGCCTCCTATCTACTTAAGTTGCCTGTTTTCTTTTGTTGTGACCATCTATTTGTGCTTGAAACAGCAAAACAACATTAAATCATTTAATAAATGACTCTGTTGATTTATAAGAATGGAAATACTGTGATGATATGGCAGAAAGTTATGAAACAGTTTTTACAGTCTACTGGTATTAAAGCATATATGTGATGGATATAGCTCATTTTTATGGCCAAAGTATCTGCAGTATTCCTAACTCTCTATTATCTGCCGATAATGTCTTAACTCTAAATTTTCCAGTCCATCTGGGGGGCAAAAGGATTACAATCAAACATTAACATAAGAAATATAGTCACACTTAATGAAAACATACTTTTGTTGCATGTCTTTTTTAATCTTAGAAATAAAAACCTTTTCAGTTCCTTTATATAACTATTTAAAATATAATTATTTTACAGAGCATAAAATCCAATTTACATTTAATTTACGCACTTATATAAATGACATCAATTGGAAGACATAATCTGCCCATCAATCTTTTAGCAAAAAAATATACATTTGTTTTTCTTTCTTTTCTTTGACCTTGAAAAAAATGACTAAATGTGTATTTAGTGTACTTAAAATTCTATGAATTTGATATATGAAAAATGTTTCATATATCAAATAAGATAATAAAATTGTATGTTGGTTTATTAACCTTTCAAGAAGGCAACTTATGTTCTGTGGCCATTTTAGTGTATTGGTTCTCTATGTAAACAATATTTCTATTAGCATTCAGTCTGTATTTTAGAACTTTTAATCATAATAATTTAACTTTTTAACTACAAGACAATACAAAGTATTTCACACATAAGAACACAAAAGTAGAGACAAAAACATCAGAATAACAAATGAAACCAAGAAAGATAAAACAAATGAGCTAAAAACAAACATAATAAAGGTCAAAACAAGAGCTGAAATGTAAAAGAAACAATTTATGATTATATATATTTTTATTGAAGTCTACTATTAAAACACACCGACAACATGAAATACATTTCCATCCCTGCTGGGAGATCAAAGGTTAAAATTCAATTTAAAAACAAATATACAGTTAATTAAAATATAATTTGTCAAAGTAAAAAGGCCTAGTCATGTGCACCTAATGTTTTTGGAGAATGAAATGTCAGCATTGATGCAGAACATGACTGCATATTCACATAAAATGGTTTTTCAATTGGGTAATTATAACACAGTCTGCAGGTGGTTTACCTGTTTAAGAACAATGATAATAATTATTAGAGACTTAACGAAATTTCGCCTGGAGACAGGCAGCAACTGTATGCTTGTGTAAGTCTGCATAAAAAACTATATTTGATATTTGCATTGTTGAGCTGACAGAATTTGATCATACTTGAAGATCAGAAGTATATGCACTGTTATAGGCTAAATATTATAGTTCACAGGTCAGACATTGATAGGTCTAAACTGCAGCTCTGAGGACTGCTGTTTGTTTTTGTTTTACAGTAACAAAGCACTTTTTATTGAGATTTTATGTTTGTTTTTGCTCTGTAGTCTTTTTTTCAAAGAGCATTTATTTTGTACTGAGGCAGCAATATTTTTTGTATGTCTGCGTTAGGAAGAAAATAAAGAAAATGAGAATTTTTGCACAACTTCCTACTGTTGGTGATTTTCTATAATCTTTATTTTGTATCGTGAGCCCTGTTTCGTATTTCGTATCGTTTCTTGAGTTGACCATTTCGTTACTTCCCTAATAATTATTATCATTTTATTTATAATAATGATCATAATAATGAATTTTGTTAGAGGAGCTGTTGGGCTCTTGTTTGTTTATTTATTAAGTAGGAGGCTGTTATGTAAGTTAATCCCAAAATCAACTTCCCCACCTGCTGAGTAATTCCAAAAGTGTTTGACATGTCAAATAGAAATATAAGTGTAGATTTTACAGACATGATAATACGCAGAGAAAAGTCTTAATGTTTCCCTAAATATGAAGCTAGCGGTTTATTTACAGTGAGCAGATGGTTCAGTGAGGATGAAGATGGAGGTTTATTCTTCCTCCATCAGTAAAAATCAGACTCGGTGGCCTCTTACCTCCATGTTTGACCTCCTCTGCTGCTCCTTTCTCCTCTTTTTCGTCTTTTTGCCCCACACAGCCCGACCTCCTGCTCCGGCTCCTGTTTATAGCCGTCATGTAGCTCCACTGCAACCGACAGACGGGAGAGGAGATTGACTTCACCATGACAACGCCCCGCCCCCCAGCCGCTGTGATAGGCCCGCAGGAGACTCTGCTGCCGAGCAAAACAGTCGCGTTGGGCGCTGATTGGAGGATCAACCTGTCAATCAAAGTCTTAAAGCCCGTAGCTGAAGGTGCGTTGAGCCAAACTGTACGTGGCGTTCAGACGGTCCCCCACGAGGAGGAGAGGGAGCTTAATAATACTAATAAATATTATACAGGGCTTTAAAACGATAATACAATGTTTTATTAAACATGTGTTAAACATAGAAATATTACATTTTAAAGATTAAAGGAAAATAATCAGCAGTTCCCTGTCGGGAATCTCATATTGAGCTTTTGACTCATATTGAGTTGTTTTTTTTAATGAACCGGATAACAAATAAATTAATTTACCTTCACAGTTCATCTTAAAGTCACCTGAGGCACCTGCTGATGTTCACACACCTGCAACAGGTGCTCCCTGTCATCAGGTGAAAACAAACATAATAAAGGAAACTGAGCCTGAAGATGAATGTGGCATTTTAAAAAATGTATTTTCTTCCTCAGTAAACTGAAATAAGTATACTTTAAATGTATACTTCTGAGCCCGAAATGAGACAGTATTTACTAAAAACTGGTATGACGTCACGCACGTAGGCGGGGCAAACACAGTGAACGAGCACAGACTGATAAAAATGATCAGTTTGAACACTTAAAATCTTGTTTTAGTATATTTCATTGGATATTATAGGTCAAGGAGGATCAGCTGATCTTCTTCTTTTTATTTACCTTTAACAAAACTTTCCAACCTTATTGGAAATATTGTTTGTAGACTGAAGCACTGGCAGTAAATATTTATACCTACGATTTTATAGCAGTTATCTGCTGATACCATGTCATGATGATAATATCACACATCCCTTTATTTTCATTAACAGAGAAAATGACCATCTGACAGAAGAACTGAGTGAGTGCTCCAGACAACTTTATACCTTTAATCAGCACATAGATGTTCTGAATGTTGTTCAGTTTTTGCAAATTATGTAGTTTGCCTGCAGAAAGTAATTTTTTTCTTGTACTTTTTAAACTGAAGGGCAACGTCAATAATAATAAAATTGATTTTAATATCATTGATCTTGAGCTCTTGGTTTAAGCTTGTTATCTTAAACTTAATTAGCCTATTTCGATTTAAAAACCTAATACAGGTGGAACAAAACTAAATTCCTGTTTTTTTTCGTGAGTCATATTTGCAATAACATTTCTATGAACTATGAGTAAGAAATTAAAAGGTCAACAAGGTTAAATCAGGAGTGGAATACTGGTCAAATGTAGCCTTCCTGGTCTATCATTTAGCTCATCAGATGATTAAAAATAATGACAACATGACGTTTAAAAACTAGGGCATGTGTTTCAAAAAGACAAGAGATTATATTTCCAAAAAACTCAGAGTTTTAACTGGCAGTGGTAATTTATTTTAAACTCCTGTGTAGGCATCACCAAAGGCATTTGAAAAAGGAGAACATTAATTTAAGTTAAATATAGCTCAGTGTCTTGTTGATGCTCTGTTTTGCTTGATAGAGTTTGATTAATGGCATAAAGGTTTAAACTATAAAGTGTTCATGAGACAAGATACTCCTTTAATCCAAGGCATTTCTGACACTTTTTGCTTGACCCTTCAGGTAAATTATCCTTATAAAAGAAAATTCTGGATCTCCAGCAAAAAGCTGATGACAACCAAATCTGTTATTTTCTTCCATTTGCCATGAATAACGTCCCCTCAAAATCTAAATTCATTCATAACTTGTAGATTTATTCTGATCACAAATGCACTAACAACAGCATAACCTCCTGGGCTGAGGTATGAGGAATAAAGTTAAATACTGTTTAGAAAGTAAGAAGTAAGACTAAGACTAAGAACAAATAAAGTTATATATTTTCTAATAAAGACAAGTGACACAGTATAAAGAAGCAACAGTGCAGACATATGACGTTGTATTGCAACAATATAATTCCACCTTCATTTGTCCCTTGTGTTAAATTGTAAAATGTAATAAAGATGAAATTAACCCTTTCATGCATGGTGACCGTACAGTGGACAGATATTTGGAATACATTTTTGCAGCATCATATTACAACTACCATATACTCGCGAACCATTGTCTCAAGTTTCATAAAAATACAGTACCATCTTTTTTTATTTTTGTCGTAATGAGATCTTACATCATAAATCCAAACCAGCAGATGAAGGGTTAAATGCACCCATCCTTCAGTAAAGAGTTCTAAATCTTTCTATTTCCAAAGAATCAGACAGGTACAAAATTATATTTCAACTTCATGTGATGTTAGAGAAAGTTTTTATGTAGATTTTAAAAATACTCATCTGTTACCTCCAGTTGACGTTATGTACTAAGGGGTATATTTGGCTTAATACGCCTGTATCCAGATTTCACCTCATTTCAAATTGTGTTTGTGGATCTATATTGAGTTCCATTATATTTATTAATACCGCTGATAAGTGGTATCAGCTTTAGTGGAAAATATAACATACTAAAAAATGTGGCCATGATTTGGACTTGTTTGTAAAATTGACTCAGTCATTTTTCCTTTCTGATTTAATAATTCATGCATGAAAGGGTTAAAGTTTTTTCAAGGTAAATACAGTACTGCCATAATCCTGCTCTGGCTTAGTCAAGTTCCCTGTTTTGTTCATGTATTTGTCTTGTCTTGGTGCTTCCTGTTTTACTTTGAAAATTCACCTGCCTTTCACGGGTTTACTTCCTGTTTGGTGTTGTCACACCTGATCCCTGATTCTTCGTCCCCAGCTGTGTCTCACCACCTCATGTTTTTAACCCTCGTGTCACTTTCCAGGCGTTTTGTCATAGTCTCAGTCTTGATCTCGATGTTTTTGTAAACCTTTGCCTGATCTTTGCTGCCTTATTGCATTTCTACCTGGACAGTTCGATAAAACCTGCTTTTACTTTACGGACTCATCCACCTTTTGAATGTTTTGTGCCTATTTGCTCTTGAAAATAATTTAAAGGGACTGTGAGGAGAATCTATTACCGGCGACATTAAGACTCTGCTACCCATGAGCAAGAGCCGGGACTGTCGTAAAGCTGCGTTCCAGTAACCTCGGAACTGGGAGTGACATCATCTCTGACTTATCGGTGTTCCAGTTGAAGTCTGAAAAAAAAAATGCCGAACCCCAGTCAGAAGTGTAAATAAATTGATTATTACAGGAGCTAAATAACTGTTCACAGTGGGGGCATCCATCTTCGATTGACAACTCGGGGGTGGCGAGGTTTCACCGAGTTCCCAGTAGGAAATTCCGACTTCGGGGGGCGATCCAGTTGCAGTTTCCTACTCAGAAACTCCTACTTCTGACAACAACTGGAACGCACCAAAAGACGTTACCAAAGCCGAGGAGTGTGTTTGTTGTGTTGTATCCCGGACCTTCCTCAGAACTCTGCACTGATTTACAGCTTCTTTTTTCAACAACTTACAGGATGCAAAGCAATTTTTGGAAAACTTAGTATTGTAGTTTTGTAGCCAGCTATATATCGCTACTTACAGCCCGGTGCTCTAAGACGTGTCTGAATAATATAAATTTGCTCTAGTTTTAATTGTCTTGTTCCCAAAGTTGAGTATCCAAGCCAGTCCAGCCCTGTCCGACCCGACCGCGAAGCTAAGGAATAGCATTTATAGATAACCTATTTTGATGCTATAAACTCATCTTAAAGTGTGTATTTACCGGCATATACCTAAAAGTGAGACTTTTTTGCAATTACTTAGAAACTCCTCACAGTCCCTTTAATGTATGTTTATTGCATTGAAAAGGGTTTAATTTAATTCTGTTTTGCCAAAAAATTAAGTACAACCAGTTGCATTGAGTTTGAATATATAAAGATTCAAAGATTCAAAGTGTTTATTTTAATTTGCAGATTGAGAAACTTGTTTCCCTACACAATGAAATTCCTACTCTGCTGTCTACAATGAATGCCAGGTAAGAGGTATAAAAATAATAATAGATATAAATAATAGCACAAAAGATACTAACTAATACTAAATAATAGCATCAAAATATAAAATAAAATAAAGAATACAGTCCACATATAAACAAGATGGAGATGGAAGTTGCTAAAATGAGGTATGATTGTAAATGATCATCCTGTATTGATTTCCAAAAGGGGAAATTCAAGTGTTCTAGCTCCCCATGGACAAAGAAGAAAAAGATCAGATACTGTTAATTAGCTAAAATACAGTGTTAAAACATTTGTGTTATTATAGAAACAGTGAACTTTTGATACAGGACAGTCTAAGATATTCTGTGTGGTGGACTGTGCTGTGATAATTTACTGTTGCATGTTCAATATGTCCCATTTGGACTTTTCAGGTATCAGCCTTGGGTTCACACATCATATCTGACTTTTAGTCAGAAGTGTCAGGTCTAGATGTTTCTTATAGAGTAGGGGTGTCCAAACTTTCTACACATAAAGAGGAATACATGGACGACTGCTGCACCTCACTTTTAGAGTATTTAAGATGACGTTTCAGGGTTTAACTTTAGGGGGGTTATCACCTGTTGAGAGGCCCTTGTAAGACCGGTCTATCACTGGATTAACACCTGGTGAGGAAAATAATGGCCCTCTGAGCAGCAGAAATTGGAGCCACTGACGGTTCATCTTCACTGTCAGACACAAAACAAGAGCAAACTGCAAGAATGTTAGCGGTGGAATAGGGGTGGGCGATATGACGATATAAAATCGTTAAGGATTATAACGTGGGGATGATCTCATAAAGCAGAAAGATCATCAGATCGTCTGTGCGTGCGCAGAGACTTTGACGAGCACCCGACTAGCCAATCGTAGCGCATTACGCTTGAAGATGTCTGAACAAAAATCTGTTCTAAAGCAGCTGTATTATTCGCTCAGATTATAGACATTGCAGTTAGATACCATTTGTTTTGAATTGTTGCACTGTAAGAGATAATGTTGATATTGTTGTTCATTACCTTTTATGTTTACATTTATTGCAATTTTTTGTAAAATCTGCACTATTTAATTAAAACCTGTTCAGAAAGTTTCTTTGGCTTTAATTCTCTCTTTTTTTTTTTTTTTTAGTGTTTTACATGTTTTATATGTTAAACATAGGGGAAAAAATGGTCAAACATGCAAATTAGTCTAGAAAAATCAACGTAAAAAAGAATTTTGATAAAATCGTGATCGTGATTTTATTTTTAAAAAATTGTGATATGATATTTTTGCCATATCGCCCACCCCTACGGTGGAAGAAGAATATTGCAAGATACTTTGAAAATGAGATCTTGTAACAAAGTAAATATAAGACTTAGATTAGATTAGATTCTACTTTCAAATTTCAAATTTCAAATTTCAAATTCAAATTTACTGTCATCCAGTGAATACCAATGTATCAACAGAATGAGAAGGCGTTTCTCCAGGATCAATCAATTAATCAGCTACGCGAATACCTGTCAGGTTTTAACCAGTTGTTAAAGTTCAAACAGGCAAATGTTTGTATTGTGAGATTTGATCAAAGTCTTAAGTGTTGGCAGAGAGGCTGGAGGACGGATTGATGAGGCATTTTGGAGAATATTTTCCACCCTTAATAGTCTAAGATTCTTATATTAACATGAGTACAGTCAGACATCCTTCTCAATAAAGTACTATAAAGTTTCAAGTTCATTAATGAATATGTTTCAGAAATGCACATTTCTATTTTCAAAAGTGAACTGGTGAGATTGCTGGTAAATAAATCTATTTAGTGAGAAATAATTAATTTTTAGAGATTTATTAGTATGTTATGCATGTTAAATGTTGGAGGTGGGCGTGGCGGCAGGCTTACAGACACATTTCTTTTTCCAGCTGCTATTAGTGTATGAAAGCAGGGGGACATGGCTGGAGGGGAAGTGTCTGAAGGGATACAGGCTGCGAAAAGTTTGGGATCCACTGGTGTAAAGAAACAAAGACTGTAGAAGTCTGACATTACGCTACAATAAACAATGATTTCTCAGCTTTTTAGTTGTCCCTGATGTTAAATTGAAGCAGAGAAGGTCAGCCCTCTGGCCTTGAAGGAAGTGTCCCAGCCCTGCAGGACGTCTAACCTGCAGCCTTATTTTCGCAGTACATCCGTCTGTCCGCGCGGGGGCGCTGATGCTCCGCCCACCGTCCGGCACAGCGCGCATTCCGAGCGGAGAGTCAATCCAAGCAAAACTGCAGGCAGCCTGAACAGGAACTGACGTCCCTCAGCGCAAAGTGGACGGAAAAAAGTGCAGCTGCAGGAGAAATGGCTCCAAACACCGCTCCGCCAAAAGGTGAGACACTTTCCCTCTGAACCGCCAGTGTTTGGGACTTAGAGTGGACGTTTTGTCCGCTTTTCATCGACGTTTGCGGCTGCGCAGTGCGTGGTCCTTCCCGGGACTCCGGAGCTCGGTCCTGTTCGGTCGGACTGGAGCCTCCGAACTTTTTACTGAGCAGATCAGAGTCTGTAAAGTACATGGCAGACACGTAGAGGGTCACCGTGAAGCTGATGTCAGCAGGTTAGTGAGTGGGGGTGTTTGATTTACTCTGTGTGTGCGCCGAGCGGGCGGGGAGCGAGGGGGGGTGGGGGGGACTTCAGCGGCTAACAAACTTAGCATCCGGCACCGAGGAAAGTCCAGGAGAGTCCAAGACCACATCAGGGGGTCAAGAGGGGGTCCAGGAGGGACTTAGACCACATCCGGGGGGTCCAGATGGGGTCCAGGAGAGACTAAGACCTCATAAGGGGGACGGAGGAGGTCCAGAAGGGACCAGAACCACATCAGGGAGTCCAGGGGGGCGCCAGGAGGAACCTTGACCACATCAAGGAGTCTAGAACTGGTCCAGGAGGGACTAAGACCTCATCAGGGTGTCAAGAGGGGATTCAGGAGAGACTAGGACCACATCAGGAGGTTCAGGAGGGACTTAGACCATATTAGGGGGTCCAGAGGGGGTCCAGGAGAGATTTAGACTACATCAGAAGGTCTAGAGGGTGTCCAGGAGGGACTTAGACCACATCAGTGAGTCCAGAGAGGGACCAAGTCCACATCAGGGAATCCAAAGGGGGTCCAGGAGGGACTTAGACCACATCAGGGGGTCCAGAAGGGACCAAGACCACTACAGAGGGTCAAGAGGGGGTCCAGGAGGGACTTAACCCACATCAGGGGGTCGAGAGAGTGTCCAGGAGAGTCCAAGACCGCATCAGGGGGTCTAGAGGGGGTCCAGGACCACATCAGGATAGTCAGAGCAGGTCCAGGAGAGACGTCATGTTGGATTTTAATTGGTGATTTTTTAAGTCATTATATAGATATATATATGTATATATATATTTTTTTCAGATTAAACCAGATATCAGACGATCAGGCTCAAGAGCTCATAAGATCATCAGCTCTGTGAAAAACAAACTTTTAATTCACTCAGTCAAACTTTTACTTAGTTCAACAGTTTGGATTTGTCTCTGTTTTGATGGAATGGGAATTACAAAACCACTCCAGAGTGACATCTCTAGATTTTATCCTGCATCAAATGTGTCTCTGTACTTTAGTAAACAGTGTGTTTTCTACAGGTGTAGCTCAGACGGTTTAATGTGTTTGTGTGCTGAAGCTTCATGTTGGATTTTAGTTGGTGATGATAACTCCAGAATTTCTTGCTGGAAAGGGAGTTAAGTTGTGTAAAAGTATAGAATCCAGTTATCAATGCAGCCCTGACATCTTGCTCTCTTTGGCTCTTTTGGTTTTCCATCATAGGCAGCTCAAGTTTTAATCTTAGATGTCAAACAGTTTTGACATTTTCAGGTTTGAGATTGGGACATGAAATAACAACACTGATGCCACAGACTCGAGGAATATTTGGGCTGTTTGCATCAAGTCCAGTGTTTTGATAGCACAAATTTACACCCCTAGCAATGCCAAGTGAGCCTCTCTAATCAAAATAAGTGAAGACTGAAATAATTCAGACTGCCCTCCCAGTCGGTCACGATAAAAAAATTTCCTGGACGATAACTGTCCATAAATTATTGCGGATAAACTATATTATTGGCAATATTATTTTGAAACATCAATTTTTCATTAATGTAATAACAGTATATATCATAATGAAGTGAGTACACCATATCAAAAGCAATAAACTTTAATTTTTTAAGAATATTTAACTGTAATTGGAATATCAAGAGCTTTCAAGTAAAATAAATTAAACCAAAAAACAATATGATAAATTTAACAAAAAAAAAAAAAAAACGATGAAAATAAAATGGAAAGGAAATATTGCATGTAAATAAAAATCATAATTACAAAACAATTATAAAATAGACCCTGTCTCTGTAAATAAAAAAACAAAACTCCAATAAAAACACACAAAAATATAAACAATGATTAAGATGGAGTTTATACAGTTCATGAAGTGTTTGGCGATGTAAGTTCTCCCAGTCAATTTGTAGTATCTGTTAAACGTTTGTAACATTTCTCAAAAAGCTGGCTTTTCAACCGTATTGAAGGACTGCGTTTCTTTGCAATGTAGCGAACGACACTGTCTGTGAGCATGCACCATTTTGCTCTGCTTTATTTATATTTACTTTGCAGACCAAACGCCTCAGTAAGCGCTGACTGTCAGGACGAAGGCTCAACTGCACCCCGAGCAGTTTTTGTTGCCAGTTGCGAAAACTGGACATGATGGTTGTGTTTGAGGTGCAAAAGTTGTTTGTATTCCTCTTCTTCGTCGCCACTACTTTAAAACAAATGCGACATTTCGGCTTGTCGGTGTTCATGAGCTCACACGACTCATTCTGTTTGAAACCAAAAAATGCCATTGTCTTTCAGCTCTGAAAACATTGTTTTGTGCCATCATTCGTTGCGTTTGCTTCCTTGTTACTTCTCAGGACTCGCAGCACTCAAAGATTGAATGACTGACAGATGGTTCACTCTGTTCATTCTGCTTTAGTACCAACACGTCCAGGTGTTGAGACAGATGTACAGAGTGAACCATTTTGTTGTCCAGCCAGTTTGTTAGAGAGAGAGAGAGAAGGGAAACAAACACGCATGCACTTGTCAATATATCAAGGCTGGAAAAATTATCGAGTTTGTTTTTATTTATCATGCGGTTAATTGATTTATTAATTATTGTGACAGGCCTAACCAGGATGAGCTCACCAGTGCCTTCACTTTCCCGCTGCAGATTCCAGTCTGCTGTCTAATGGCTGCTTCTTAACCTGCATGTGCCTTGTAGTTTTAATGATGCCTTTGTAGGTGTGCCTGTTACCCATGCCATGGGCACTGGCACACCCTGACTCAGCAGATTAAATCCATCAGAATTACTGGTTTGACCACAGCACAGTCCATAATTTATTCAGACAGCATTTGGGATTCAAACCCAAAGTGCTCCTCAATCATTTATTCTACTTTTTGTTTTATTATTATTTGACGTTTGTCCTAAAGAGAGACATGTTTTACTGTGTTTCCTCCTCCAGTATCAGCCAATGGACTCATCGTATTCATCTATAAACGTAACCTGGTTACTCATTTTCCTTTTAAAAGTGAGACGCTGCACTTTGCTCTGTTGCAAACTTTTTTGTCTACATTTGCACTTTTTTTCAGCCGGTAGAAAAAAAAATAGTTACACTCAGTCCCTTCAGACCAAACATGAAATTAAAGGAGAGGGTCATCGAGTCATGAGGAGAGAATACTTAGTTTGTGGAGGTTAGAGATGTTTCCTCAGTGTTGGAATTTTTTCTTCTGTCTTTATTTTGACCTCGGCCTGCTGTCATTGTGACGTTCTTATTTTAATGTTTATTTTATTTAAGATGCCCATGCTGCTCCTGTGTGCTGTCATTTAGAAGGTAGTTTAGTATGTCTGCAGGATGAAGTGACATGTGATACCAAACAAATCAGTCAACCTATGTTTTTTTAAAGATTACATTTTGGGCATTTTGTGCCTTTATTGATAGGAGAGTAAGCCTGGGTGGCAGCTGTCATGAGATTAGAGCCAACAGAGAACAAACCAAGAAAAGCAAAGTGTTTATTTTAGATTTCTTGTACACCTGTCTTCAAATGTGAGGGATACTGG
Organism: Scarus forsteni; assembly: GCA_036419115.1. Lineage (NCBI taxonomy): Eukaryota > Metazoa > Chordata > Actinopteri > Labriformes > Labridae > Scarus > Scarus forsteni. Next base: position 1,325,795 of record JAZDUH010000459.1, read on the forward strand.
AGCTTGGTTGGGGTTGTGGGACAGCTCGCAGCGGGCTTCCCTTATTTTAAAAGACAAAACTTGACAGGTAAGCATTCTCCAGTGTAGCTGGATCCCTCTCAGCTTGGCTACATTGAATCAGAGTCTGTGCACGCCGGCAAAATGTACGAGCAGAAGGCGGGCAGAACAGCGGTGATGGGATTTGATTGGTTTAATAAATTCAGAATGAGTCTCTGTGATTGGTTGGTGTTTTCCCTGTTTTACTCTGCGGTAGACAGCAGCTGTTTATCTCTCTTTTTTAAGAACACATTATGCATTGATTACTATCAGGACATAACAATCATTTTAACCAGTATGACAAACAGTGAATCTAAATCAAATTACTGACCCTAGCTTTAAGTCTGGGTCCATTGAGACTGGTCGTTTCCAGTGATGTAAGGTCAACAAGGAGCCGATGAATACATGGATCAAGAACTGCTTTTGGCTTAGTATGAATGAATCAGATCCCATCCCTAGACAGTAGGGGTGTAAACCACCAGTTTCATGACGATACAATATCAATTTTTCGGACGATACAATATTTGCTGATATCATTAAGTCTGCCACAATTTGATACAATTCAGGAACCTTCGATCGATTTAAGACGATGTTATGTACTCACTGAACACAATCAGCTACATCTCACCTGAAGCAAGACAGAAATACAAAACAGCTTTGATCCTTTTATTACTGAAATGTGAGACGATGTGCTGGCCTTTGGGTATGATAGTTTATAGAGGATTATAACCATCTGTATGATCTAATAGTTTTAAAATTAGAAATCGTTTAATTTAGATAAAGTGCTTTTTGCCCCCACAGTTACCTTTTGGGTCTTATTGTTACATTGTGGTGTTTGGATATTATATCAAGTAATGATGCAACATTATAATACAAATTATTGAATAATTATTTTGTTTCTTTTATTATTGCCCTCCAACATTTGACCATACTCTATCAACCTAAAAATGTGTAGTTCTGATTTCAATTAAATCAAAACATTTCTTATGTCTAAAATAAGAACTATTAACTAACTCAACATTGATGATTTTGTTTTACTGTGATGCCTGGTGACCACAGTTTGTATGTCAGTGTGATCAGACTTTGTTTCACTGTTTAATGGTCGGTGTGGAGGAGGAATGACTCTAAACTCTCGCTGTTTTACTTTCTAACTCTATGAAATTTCTTTAATCGGTGCGCTATAAAATCAAATGATGAAATAACTCACTGTACTCGTGTGATGATGCTCTCTTGTCGTGTGTGCAGCATCCTCTGCTGTCAGATCGACCGTATCTTACCCCGATACAGCAGAGCCATTTTCTGATTGGTTGATATGTCTGGCTCCTGTTTAACTCTGTGATGCTAACAGCGTCTTGCTACACGTCTGCCTACAGCGGTGTTACTCGATGGGTTCTGCCCAATGCATTTTACATCAGGAGAAATACCAGATGTGGGGTGTGAGAGAGAAAAGGTTCAAATGTGTGTCTCATATGCTGAATGCGTGAGACTTGAGAGCCTGGAAACTTCAGAACGACGCGCGGTTTGGCGGAAACTGTGACACACATGTCCGTTCAGGATTTCAAAATAAAGGCGAATATTAAAGATGATGATGTTGATCGATGTTTTGAGTTTCCATCTATGTGATTGGATCATTGCTGGACCAATCGATGTATTGATCCAGATTGATGGGTCATTGCACCCCCACTAGGCCGTGATGACCGCTGCTCCACCATGCAGCCCTTTGACAAGAGTAGGTCAGAACATCATCCTATTTGTCACATCATGTAGCAAATAATCTGGACCAATATATTCTTGAAAACATTATTAAGTTTATTATGTAGTGGAGCTGGAGTCCATGTTTATTTTTCCTGATTAATGATTAATGCCATGGTCTAATGCTGGAAGTGTTTCTACATGCAGGGACGCCGTCTGCCATCCTTTTCCACGGTGCAGTCGAACAGATTGTGCCGTGTTTGTTTTGGCTGCAGGCGGCTTTTTCCCCATAAGTGGAGTTTTCCTCCTGCCTTTGCATGACTCCAACAGTCAGATATAGACTCAAAGCATATGGATATCTACATCCAGGATCGCCTGTGATGTGCAGCCATCTTTTGTTAACTGTACTTTTGGTCTCAGGAAATCCCGCCCAGCTTTAGACTTGATTTAGGAGTGATGATCCCGGGTTATGAAGCTCATGAGTGTTTGCATATTAGTCCAGCAGCACGCCAAACAACTTTAAAATCGAGCTGACATACAGCCCACGTTTTTTTTTCCAATACTTAATTTATAGTTTTTAATTTTACAAATGGGAACCTTTATACCCTAAATCCAAACAGAATACCCACCCACCCCAAACCTAGAAACAAAAACGACAAGAATAATAATAAAGGATAGACAACACAAATAAAAACGTAATAGTTACAAAGTAAATGCATTAACAATAATAGCTAATTAAAAATTAGATTTTAAGATTAACAGGAAAATACCTATGTAAAAAAACTTACAATAAAAGCCATAAATAAGTAATAGACATAAAAAATCCTCCTCCTTTGCATACATGAACATTACAATAAAACATGAATAATTACATTATCCTAACCAGAATGAGAGCATCATGACTGACTGAGGCTTTTAACGTGTTCAATGAAAGGTGACATACAGCCCACTATTAACTGCACCACCAGCTTGTAATCCATTTTTCTGTGAGCAAAAATAACTGTAAAGATCTCAAGGAATTTTGATAAAGCTTCAGGGAATGATGGTCATGGCACAGGGAAGAAGTGACAACATTTTAGTGGTGATCCAGGAATTTATTTAAAGGATTTGACACCATTGTTGGATTAGACTGTTTGGTGCTTATAATGACAACTTCACACCCAAGGCTCCAGAATTTGTCCTCACGTGTCTTTGAGTTGAAGGGGAACACCAAGAAAAGAAAATATTATGAATTTCTTGCTGGAAAGAGAGTGAAAGGTGTAGTTAGTAGAAACTGGCATAGTGAAAAGGAGAAACAAGCATGATATGTCCTCTTTAAGATTAACAGGAAAATACCTATGTAAAAAAACTTACAATAAAAGCCATAAATAAATAATAGACATAAAAAATCCTCCTCCTTTGCATACGTGAACATTACAATAAAACATGAATAATTACATTATCCTAACCAGAATGAGAGCATCATGACTGACTGAGGTTTTTAACGTGTTCAATGAAAGGTGACATACAGCCCACTATTAACTGCACCAAGCATCTTGTAATCTGTTTTCCTGTGAGCAAAAATAACTGTAAAGATCTCAAGGAATTTTGATAAAGCTTCGGGGATTGATGGTCATGGCACAGGGAAGAAGTGACAACATTTTAGTGGTGATCCAGGAATTTATTTAAAGGATTTGACACCATTGTTGGATGAGACTGTTTGGTGCTTATAATGACAACTTCACACCCATGGCTCCAGAATTTGTCCTCACGTGTCTTTGAGTTGAAGAAAAGAAAATATTATGAATTTCTTGCTGGAAAGAGAGTGAAAGGTGTAGTTAGTAGAAACTGGCAGCATTTAGCCGAACAGACATGGTGAATATAGAATATAATGTTTCTGTTTGAATGTAAAGTCTGTCAAAATAGGTGAACAATCATCCTCATTAAACCTTGGTTTTCTATTTATTAAGTTAGAAAAAGCTTTTTATATCTATGTACCACAGGTCTCTCCTCTGTGGAGGCTCCGATCTGCCATGTTGTCTACAGGTGGGTTTTGGGGACAAAAAGAGCAACGCGCTTTTTGAATATGAGTCTACAAAAGTTTACAAAACCTATAATCATCATCTTAAAGCCCCAGTCACACATTCCCGTTTTAGTCATAATTTAGTCTCTTAACTGTAATGTTAGTCTAGTTTTGTCGATAATCTGCTGTAAATTTAGTGGACTAAAATCTGAAGTGTGGGTGAGGAAATGTTTCCTTGAATTTCTGAAGATAAAATCAAACATTTAATAACCCTTTATTGAATGTTAGTAAAGTCTGAATGTCTAAATGAGCAGAAACAAATGTTCCTTTTGTGTGAAATGCAGTCACCTTTATTTATTCTACCTGGCAGAGCATCTCAGTTACAATACCAGAACTGACAACAAACAGTGAACCGCTCTCAGTATATCAATTCATGGAGCAGCTCTGATTGATCGCTCCACAAATTATAACCACCAAGCTAAGGCAGCTGTGACTGGATGTCCCTCTGAACTCATCCAACCTTTCCACAAAGTAATAGTTACAAATATGAATGAAAAAACCCTCACCTGGTAACTGTTGTAAATGATGCCCTGTTCATGATCCTTTTTGGTCTTCACCGGCTTATCGTCTATTATGATGTGATGTTTTGGAAACAGACGGGCTCATTCCAAAATCTGAACACTAGATGTCGCTAAAATGCCAATTCCTGCACACTGCACCTTTAAATTGAATTTAAGTTTATTTTCATGTTTGTGGGCTATAAAAGTAAAAGTACAAAATCCAGTTATCAGAGCAGCCCTGACATCTTGCTCTCTTTGGCTCTTTTGGTATTCCATCATAGGCAGCTCAAGTGTTAATCTAAGATATCAAACAGTTTTGACATTTTCAGGTTTGAGAATGGGATGAAAAATAACAGCACTGACGACACATACTCGAGGAATATTTGGGCTGTTTGCATCGAGTCCAGTGTTTTGACAGCACTTTTTAATTTAGTTTAGTTCCAGTCTTTTGCCTAAAGTATCTTAAGTTTAGTCATAATTTAGTCTCTTAACTGTTTTAATGTTAGTCTAGTTTTAGTCGATGAAATCTGCTGTAAATTTAGTGGACTAAAATCTGAAGTGTAAAGGGTGAGGAATTTTTATGTTTCCTTGAATTTCTGAAGATAAAATCAAACATTTAATAACCCTTTATTGAATGTTAGTAAAGTCTGAATGTCTAAATGAACAGAAACAAATGTTCCTTTAGTGTGAATTGCAGTCACCTTTATTTAGGCTACCTGGCAGAGCATCTCAGTTACAATACCAGAACTGACAACAAACAGTGAACCTGCTCTACATGAATATATCAATTCATAAAGAGAGCAGCTCTGATTGGATCGCTCCACAAATTATCCCACCACCACCAAGCTAAGGCAGCTGTGATTGGATGTCCCTCTGAACTCATCCAACCTTTCCACACGACCAAAGTAGCTGTGATTGGATATATTCCTAACTTTTCTCTACTTTCTACTAGGGCTGGGCATTTCCAGCAACTTCACGATACGATACGTATCCCGATACACGTAAATTGTGAACATTGACTATGCTTTAAGCAAAATTCGTGACAAGTTTAGTTTTTTCTTATAAGAAGAAAAAGAACAAGGATGAGTTTTAAGTGGTTCTACAACTTGAGAGACATAAATTCAGATCCTCATAGATGGTAGACCTAAGTTCAAATTTAGAACATATGCTTCATTATGTAGCTCGTCTTCTACCTTGAACTGTGCCACTGTTAACATTAGCCAAAGTGTATTTACAACAACTCAAAATATTTAGGCCGTATCGATTCTGTAGAATCCGTATCGATACTCGTATCCCAAAGGAGTGCGATACGATATTTTGCCGTATCGATATTTTGAGCACAGGCCTACTTTCTACTGGGGATGGGACGGTACACTTAAGCTCATGATACGCTGCACTTCGATATGCCCGGTTCACAATACTATACGTCACAATACAATATTTAAAAAGTGAAAAAGAAAAAATATTACTGTGTAATTACAACTTGTTTGTTTTTGTTTGAGTTGCACACAGGAAAACAGAAGGCCTAACAGGCCAAACACAAACAATAACACTCTCTCTAACCCTAGAGAGGTTGGAGAGAGTGTATGCTAACGAGCGGTAGGCTTGTTTTCGCCGTCTTCGTCTTTTTTAATAAGAAGGCCAAAATACTGCCAGACAAATGACTTGCATACAGGTGGAGCGTCCTCAATTTCGACCTCATTCGACTCCATCATTCGGCTTTTTGGAGGCAAGGTAGTTGGTACTAATGTTTGTTGTTGTCACTTCTGGTCACATGCGCTATCACCAGGCGTGACGTCTTTATTTCGTGATCCATTTTTTTCAAACTCGAAGTGTTTCGTCACGTACTGTATCACGATATATTGCCACGATACGATATTTCATCCCATCTCTACTTTCTACATGACCAAATCAGCTCTGATTGGATTAAGGCCCTCCTCACACGAGGACGGCACCGTATTGTCTTGGCGTCGGCATCAAAACATGGATCGCTGTTTACACATCGTATTGTAGATAGGCTTGTGTATTTACTTGAGAACGCAAAATCCACGCCGGGACGTACCTGTGGGTTTCCACGCATGCTCCTAACCCATATTGTATGCTGGGTAATGTAGTTCTTGGGTTACTACACCCGTAACATCACAGTTGTGCTCCGAGGTGGATTCAACGTCAACAAGTGCTCATGCGTGCGTAACATGCTGCGTCTCTGCATGAGCACTTGTTGCTGTTGTTGCTGTAGCTGGTGTTGTTGGTGTTCTGTGAGCAAATGTTGATGTAAAAGTCGTAGCAATATTTATAGCTGCTGCCACCATAGTTGTTGTTGGTGTGTGTGTGTGACAGCGTGAGTTGGGGGGCGGGGAGGAGGACGGGTGCTATGAGGTCACCGTCTTCTCTGAACTTATCTGTTTATACCAACTACGGCATGAAGAAGAATACGCAGATATCCACTTGCAAACCCGTTTTCAAAAAAGATGCGGAGTCATGGACAAATACGCGTCTCTGTGTGTCAATATCACCAGATCTATAGTTTATTTTACCGGAGTCTTACAAATTCGTACTCATGTAAAGCCCACCTCAGTCTCTGTCAGACATTTTAGTCTAGTTTTTATTTGTTGATGAAATGTCAGCTGATTAAGTTTTTGTCCATGTGCTCTTGTTTTTATTAATTATTGTCAAAAGGTTGTTGATTAAAACTATGATGAAAATAATTAGTCAGCAACATTTACACTGATTCAGTCATTCCTTCTTCATCTAAAAGGGGTAATTTGGGTCCAAAATCTGCCTTAAATTGTCTTATTTTGGTTTTGTTTCCAGGCTTTTTGTTTCCTTAAAGAACCAGGAAGTAGCTGTTGTCCAGGTTTGATTCAGAGTCTCTTAGTACTTTAACTCTCTGTACTTCATCCAAAATGCTCAGAAATAAGCAAACAGCACCAGCAGACTCTACAGATCTGTGACCTTTATGCTGTGCTCCTCCGTCTGCGGTTTAGTCCGCTCTCAGATCCTCACACTTAATGAATGCAGCCACATTGTCGCTGCCTGCTGGTGTGAGCACAGCTGATAAGACAGTCTTGGGCCGCGGTGCTAACATAATGCTAACAGAGCGAGAAGGCCAAAAGGAAGAAAGAGAGAGCAAGGAGAGAGACCCGTCGGGCTGCTTAGCATGCCAAATTCCTCAGCTGCACAATAGTGCGAGGCCAGCCTGAGCCCAGCACAGCCAGCCTGCTGCACCACAATGGGAGGGGAAGCTCAGGAGAGGCCGTGACGCTCGGGGAGGGAAGGAACTCACTCAACCCGGGACTGCGATCACACCATGAATGGCTGCTTTGAGATGGCCTGTGTCATTTTAGGACCACAAAACAACCTCTGCAGCAAAGTTTGGGACATGATGTACAATCAGGACCATGTCTCTTAAAGATTAGCTTTGGCTTTCTCAGTCATGCTGCAGCGGTGTGATGAACAAAACCTGGATGATTCAGGTTTATCCTGAAGCATGTAGGAATATTAGAGTTTAAACTTAGTCATTAAAAGGACTTTCCTAAAGACAGTGAAGGTGCTTTGCATTAGTCTTGTGCTATTAACAATCCTGCTCATTGGTCCATTCACACAGAAAATCTGCAGGAATCAATAAGGGAATTGTTAAAGAATTGGGTCGATTAGCAGGATTGTTAATAGCACTGATATCGATAAAATCTAATCAATACCCATCCCTATTTGGATACTAAGGTTTATTCTTTGTTTCAACCGCCTTATGGTGATTTGAGATTTAGACTTTTGTTGCATAAAGTCAGTGTTGTAGTGAAGTAAATTGGCAGTTTTTGTTTTCAGCATGACATCAGCTTTGAGTCATGTGACTGACATTAACCACAGTGTCAATGTGATGTATTCTCAAGCCCTGATCTCAGCAAACAGTGTATGCCCAGCTTTAAAGGAGCACTACACCCAAACAACGATTTGGCCTCATTTTCTACTCACCCTCATGCTGAACAACACTGTGGAGTAGTTTTGGAACATCTAGGATGCTACAGATCTATCCTGCTGTACTGACATTGATATCATGACTTAGATAAGAGCCTGAAACACAGTGTAAAAGTCCACAAAAAGTCAGCAATATTCCTCTATACTGCTTGTGCTGTAATCCAAGTGTCTGAAGTCCATCATTTACTCGAAAAATCATTTAGCATGTGTTTATAGCCTAAACAGTACTTGCATTTCTATGATACACTTACTCGAGACAAATGAATCGCACTCTGCAATAACTAGGAGGCGTAGAACAAGAATATTCTGCTGTGGCACGTGGACAGACACAAGAGGGTCAGCAGAATGTGGATTTCTTGTGTTCTTGCCTAGATGCAGAGGTCATACAGCACTTTGCATATAAATGATTTCACCATTTTATCACTCTCCGTAACCTTTATATAATGTAAATGATTTTTAATCAAGAACAAGATGTAAAGAAATGCTTGTCTTTATTTGAAAGAAAAACAGAGGGTTTAAAGTGCTTCACTGAATGAAATTTACAAAATTCAAACTAAAAGATGAAGCCAAATAAAATACTTCCAAAAAAGTGCTTAACGTGCTCTACTGAACTGAAATTTAATATTTCAAACTCAAACATCTCAAGTTAAATAAAATATTTCAAAATAAAAAGAGCTAATGTTTAAGGTGCTTTACTGAACTGAAGAATGAAATAAATGTCCAGATTTTAACAACCAACAACATAACATTTACCTTAACTGGATGGTCTTCTTCTCCAATCAATTTGAACCTAGAATAAAACTTCACACACAAGTAAATATTTACAAACCTGAAACTAAAGTATGCCTGTATCATATAAAAAAAGTTCAAAATAATTTATAAAAAAAATGACATTTAGGGTAGGACATTTTATGACTTTTTTCATTATTTTTTTCTCTTGTTTTTGACTTTTTTTTTTTTTTTAATTTACAGCCCTATTTAATGTTCAGGCGGGGTCTGTCAGTTAGGTCATTTGTCCTCAGTGAGCATGGACACTCATCTCGTTGCTTGTGTGACTAAGAAACTCCCCCTTAACAGGAGAAAGGACTGAACAAATATAGATGTTATAGTTAATGTTACATTGTTTTACTTGCTTTTGTTGTTAATTATTAATTATCTGATAGTCACTAAGATGAATTTGGCAGAGCTTTGCTGCTTCTTCAGAGTTACTGCTCCATGCTGAAACCTGACACCACAGTCTGGGCTCATTTGCATACTAACATATTACATTGGTAGGTTTATTTTAATGTGCTTTCTCAACTTCTGAACTTTTGATTTGAGAGAGTGAGTAATGATGGGCTTCCGACAGAAGTCAAGGTTTTCACCTGGGGAGTGCTAGGTGCAATGGTGCGACCAACAAAAAATGTTAGACGTACTCTTACAAACTTTGGGTGCATGTGTGACCTAAATGGAGCCCTGCAGAAGATAAATTATTAAACTACTAAGAACTGTTTTGACTCAGGAGTAGTGATGGGCACGATTAATCGATGATTGATTAATTGATCATTAAGAATTACGTCGATCACGTAAAATTTTGATCGATCTAAGGTTACTAAAAACATGTGTCGTCCAGTCAAGTGTGTGTATTGAAGCAATGCAGCGACAACATTGCCCGACACACACTGGAGCTGCGGTGGCAGCACCTGACTCTGCTATGGCACTGCTCCTCGGGGAGCAATACTCCGCCACTGGGCCGACACTCGCATCGACTCAGAAGTTCGGTGCTTTTTGGGAGAGACTCCTCCACCCCTGGATTGTAACCCTACAGACTGGTGGAAAGTGAACGGAGGGAGGTTTCCAAGGCTGGCTAAGTTAGCGCGACAATATCTCTACATCCCTGCTAATCGGTCCCTTCGGAGCGGGTGTTTGTCACCAGGCTGCGCTCGCGCCTCACCCCAGAACGTGCTGACATGCTCATCTTCCTCAACAAGAATCAGTAGACTGGAGTAACTGTACTTTGGAATATCACCAGCCATAGCAGTTACGTGAGTCACTTTTTTCTTTGCTATTAGGTCCAAGGTTAAAGGGTAAAATTGTGACTTACTATGTTTCGTTTTTTCTCATTCTCTCGGCGGGGTGCATTTTTTTAAATTACATTTTGGGAAAAGAACTCATTCCTAAAGAATATAGTTTGGATTATAATGTTTTCTTTCCACATTGATGTCTTTTTGTGTTCGTGTTTAATGATGCAGCACTGGCACATTACTTTGTGAAGCGTCTTATTTAAAGCTGCGGGCCGCGGTGCGGCCTTTAGGAGTGCGCAGCGCGTGACTTCTTTTGTTTGAGAGTTTATCTTAATGTCATATTTAAGATGGCTGTTGTTGAGAAGTAAACTCTGCATTGAATTAATATTTCTTTGAGGAAAAAGGCATTTTTTGTGTAATTTCTGCCATTCACATAAAAACAACAACCAAAAACGATTAAATCGATGATCGATCTTAAATTTATCAGATGAATCGATCAGGGGACTCTCTAAAAATGCCCATCACTACTCAGGAGAGAGTGTATATTATCTGTCTTTATGGTTTTAGGTGATTAACTCGTTATTTAACCTCTCGTTTCTGCCCACCCTCAGGTGTCTGAAGAGCTCCTGTCCTCGGGGCCGCACTGACTTAACCGCTGTCACACTCATGGCACCCTCCAGTTGACAGAATGGCCCAGATATCGAGCGGTAATGGGTTCAAGCTGGACGTCCCCAAACCAAAGGGGGTTGTGGGGAAAGAGGAGGCCCTGCGTATGGAGGAGGAGGCTTTAGCCAAGTTACAAAGGGAGAAGAGACACACCCTGTCCACTTCGGCTCCCTCGTCTTCCTCAGCAGCGTCACCATCCATCTCCAAACCAAAACCCTCCGTCGCTGCTCCTCAGTCGTCGCCCTCCACCCAGCGAGCAGAGAAGGACCTCATCGTCTTCCCGGAGACCAAGCGGCAGGCGGAGCAGGACAAGTTCAGGGACATCGACGTGGAGAAGCTGACCAATGAGGAACTGGAGAAGCTCCTCCTGGACGAGAACTTCGGGGCGAACAGCAGAGTGTCTCGGCCCTCATCGCTGCTGGGCTTTAACCTCAGCGCCTCCTACCCCGGAGGCCATGCCTGCAGCTCCTCCCCTTTCCAGGGCGGGCAGTGGACCCCCGTTCTGTCCACGCCATCCAACTCAAACGTGTCCACTCCCACCCACCAGCCCATCCCAGTGTTCCCCTCGGCTCCGTTCCCCAAACCCGGCACTTTTCAGAACGGTTTCACTCCGACCATGTCGCCCTTCATGACCATGTCGGCGCCGCAGCCCTCCTTCATGGCGTTCACTCCCATCCAGCCTGCCTCCACCATGGTGTTCCAGCAGCCCGCCGTGGACCCAGAGATGGCCAAGCTCTTCGACAAGATCGCCAGCACCTCCGAATACTTGAAGAACGGCAAATCAGCCAGCACTGAGCTCGACTCCTGTCAGGCCGGCACAGCTTCCCTGGCGCCCAACCCTCCACCTCAGCAGGTGGTGGCAGCGGCGGCGGCGGAGGCCTCCAGCATCAGCCGCTTCGATTGGCTGGATCTGGACCCTCTGACGAAGCGGAAAGCGGAGAACGAGGAGGCTTCCCCGGGAGCAGAGGGCCCCGCACAGACCGTATCAGGGCCTTCTGCCGGGGATCCCTGGGATGCCGTGCTGGAGACTAAAGGGAATAACACGAGCAGCAGCAGCAGCCCGCCTCCGGAGGTAAAATCATCCCAGTCAGCTCGCTCGTCACAGAGGAGAGCTTCAACCGGAGCTGCCGTCACCAGGAGTCACTCGCTCAACATCCCAGGAACTTCGTCTCAGCACAGGAACGGTCAGGTAGGAAAATGCTAAATACATCCTTGCATGCTTCGGTGCTTTGTCCCACACTGTGAGACGAAGTCACATCAGAAAAATACACCACCTGGATTTAACTAAGCAAACAGGTACAAGCCTCCTGTTGGATAATCACTGCATGGGTGATTATCTTTCAGCTGGAAACAAGTTTTTTAACCCCAGCTGATGCAATGAGCAGCTTCTTATTTCTTAAACAACCATGTCAAAGACACATCCTGTGGCCCTCCACCTCAAAAAATGCAGCCTGCAAGTCATTTCCAAAAATCAACAGATATGAACAAAACCCAGATATTTAATAGAAATAATTCTATATAATCTAGATTAATATTGCATTGGTTTAACTAAGTTATTGAAGAGTTTACTTTGCTGTAATAGTGTCTCTAAATCTTGTTCATAAAGCATAATCAATCAATCAATCAACTTTATTTGTATAGCACTTTTCATACAGGACTTTGTAATACAAAGTACTTTACATGGGACAAAAGTTAAAATGAAATATCAACAAGTGAAATAAAAAGCAGAAAATTACATAATTGCATAAAATGAAAACATAAGAACTCCTACAATCCACATTCAATACACACTCTCACTTACTCAAACACACAAAGACATAAAAAGGAAATTCTGCCAGAAAACTACATTAGAGGACTGAGGAAACACAGGGGCTAAAACTAAAAATGATTGTTAAAATACTAGAACAGTACTAGAGGGTAAGGTAAGTAAATATGTAAATAAATAAATAAGTTAATATAACAATATAAAATAAAAGTTAGACAAATAATATGGCAAAAAGAAAGTGTAACATCAGGTGCATAATAAAATCAGCTAAAATGGATAATAAAAGGAAAAGCATGTAACAAAGAATAAAATTCCAAATAAAAATCTGAACTGAAATGTAGAAAAAAAGACAGAATAAAAGGGTTAAAATTAGTGAAAATATAATGTAAAATAATAATGAATATAATCAGCTAAAATCCAGATTAGAATGGTAGGTCTTGAGTTTTCTTTTAAAAATATGTACATTGTATTAAGTGTTACTCAGTACTGTTTTTGGAAAATGGCTGCAGTAACATATTTGTGCTTAAAAATGGCAGAACACTCATTGTTTCTGTTGATTTGAAAGTCTATGAATGGGATCTATTCTGTGTACGATGTCTAAATTACCTTGAATTACCTTCTTTGTCAAGGTCATTTAACTATGCACAATAACTTGTATTTGTGTTTTAATATATTAATATTAGTATTCTGTTTTATGATTACTTTTTATTTTGTTTATCAAAGATTTTCCCCATCAAGAGTAACTGAAAATTTCTCACAATGCAGCCCTCGGGCTGGGAAAAACTGGGTTTTGTGTGGCCCTCCTGGTAATTAAGGTTGCTCATCCCTGTTTTAGTCTGTTTAAGAAGGGTCAAATCATTGGCAGAGAAAACATCTAAGGAGATTGAAGAAGCTACTAAAACTGGGTTAAGAACTGTCCAACACATTATTAAAAACTGGAAGGATAGTGGGGAACCATCGACTTCAAGGAAGAAATGTGGTCAGAATAAAATCCTGAATGATGGTGATCGGTGAATCACTTAAACATTTGGACAAATCAAATCAAAGAAAAACAACAGTAGAACTCAGGGGTGTGTTTAATAGTGAAAGTAAGAGCATTTCCACACACACAATGTGAAGGGAACTCAAGGGATTGGGACTGAACAGCTGTGTAGCCCTAAGAAAACCACTAATCAGTAAGGGTAAGCAGAAAAAAAGGCTTCAGTTTGCTAGAGAGCGTAAAGATTGGACTGTGGAGGACTGGAAGAAGGTCATGTGGTCTGATGAGTCCAGATTGACCCTGTTCCAGAGTGATGGGAGCGTCAGGGTAAGAGGAGAGGCAGGTGAAGTGATGCACCCATCATGCCTAGTGCCAACTGACCAAGCCTGTGGAGCAGTGCTGTGATCTGGGACAAATCTGTGACGTATGAGAAGCTTATTGAAACAATGACACAGAGAATGTGACTGTAATCAAAGCTGAAGGCGGAACAACAAAATATTAGAGTGTGTGACCTTGTTTTTGGTGGAGGCTTTTTACTTTAACTTGAAGTTCAGTGGAAACCTGTTTCCTCGTCTTAACTTCATGCACTCTTGTCCTCAAGCTTCACATCCTCCTCTCATCAGGATTTATCAATATTTATCCAGCAGGGAGGAAATGATCATCCACTAAACACAGTGTAAACATGACAGGGTGAATTAAAGCTGCCTTCCATAATCCATTGAACTTTTGGCTTTAAAAGTTTAAATAATCAAACAGAACAGAATCAGTGCTTCATTGTTATTTAAGTGGAGCACTTAAGTTCCCCAAAATGAGCTTGTATCAAGTAGAAGAGTTTCAATTAAAATGTAATCAGTGTACCAATACGGCATTGTGATTTACAACAGTACACTTGTAATTTATTTACTGTCAACTCGTGCAGTCTGACAGGGTTCCAGTCCAACTGGAGGCCCATTTACAGCCTGTTTCTCCTGCTGTTTACCCCTACCCACTATCTTTCCACTATCAGTAAGGGCCAAAAAGCCTAAAAATATGTCAAATAAATGTATATACATGTTTGTGTTGCACAACACCTACATATAACATTTGAATAACAGTGTCTTTTTTGGAAACACTCTCCATCATTATGGCATTTTTCTCTCTCCATATTACCTAAATTTTGCATGTGCCACGTTCATGCTGCCATGTCAAGCCGTAATATTTACACCTCTGCGACTTCACCTTCAGTTTGATCTTTGTTCAGATGAAATGAAGGGACCAAGTTGACCCTCTTTTATATTTATCTCTAGTTTTAGTATCAGAGGTTTGCTGTTGTATAGAGGGGAGCACACAGACTCAGCGGGGGACAGAGGCGCCGTGTGGGTCTCTTTCTCATGCTCTCTTGTTGCATCCAAATCTGTAGAAGAAACATCACGTTCTTCTGGATTTATGTGAATGTCTCAAGTGAAGCTGCCTTGAATGATGGAATACAGGGCTGGACAATATGACCTAAAAATAAAATCCTTATTATTTTCTCCACAGAACTCAATCTACAATTTAAATGAGTTTTTACCTAAAACAAAAAACCTGGAAAGTGACACAAATCAAGTTTTCCCTTTATGTTATCAAAATAAATTCAAAACTAAACAGACAGTCCTTCTTATGGCTTAAATGCATACAATAGTTTTTACATAAAATTTCGATTATGTCATTTGAATGTAGGCAGGGCGGTCCACACTTACCCCTTTTCCACCAAGCTGGTTCCAGGGCTGGTGCTAGTGCTGGTGCTAGAGCCAGTTCGCAGTTGGTTCAGCTGCGAACCTGTTTAGAACCGTTTGCTTTTCCACAAACGGGTGCCGGCCAGAGGGCTACGTCATCACGTCAATGTATACGTCTGTATACGTCACGCTAGTTTCCCATAACAACTAGCGCCGAATTCAATTGCCACTACAAAGATGGAGGACTACGTTGCGATTCAAGTGTTGCTGTTGGCTTTTCGAGCCTTCCTTTGTAGAGCAAAAGTTGGCGATCCAGCAAGTTAATGCTGCTCGACGACTATGCAATGAACAGCGATCACGCTTGAGAAGACGAAGGTAAGAATGCTTCCGTGTTTTTCCTCTGCTTTGGTGCTTCCGTGTTTTCACCCCCACCCCCCCGTAGCCCCGACGTAAAGTGGTTCTTTCTGCTGGCCCAGCAAAGAGTTGGTGCTTGCTAAGCACCGGTTTTGAGAGCCAGCAATCGGTGCTTAGTCTGTGGAAAACCAAAGAACTGGTGCTAAGCTGGCTCTAGCTCCGAACCAGCCCTGGAACCAGCTTGGTGGAAAAGGGGTAAAAGAGAGCTGAGCTAATTTTACTGTTTTTAAACATTACAAAAATAAATGTATAAAAGAAAGTGTAAATAAAATGTATGAATACAAGACAAGGATAATAAAAGCTGAAATATAAAGACAGATTGATAAAATAATTTGAAAAAAATAATCTAAGATCCTGTGACATTCCTACTACCAACATTTTCTGCACAATTTTTCTTTTAATTATTTTATTTATTTGTCTTTGTATTTCTGCTTTTGTTAGCCTTTTCTTTAATAGATTTTTTTTATTAATATAGCGTATATCGAAAAACTTTTTAATTTTTATTGTAATTTTTATGATGTAATTAATATATTATCACATTTCTTCTGATTTTTTAAAATTATTTTCGTAATTTATCTTCATATTTTCTGGTTTTATTATCCTTTTCTTTGATGAACTCATTTTTTGATTAATATTGCTTTATGTAGCAACATTATTTTGTTATTAATTTTGTGTTTTAATCTTTATATTTCCACTTTTACTTGCTTTTTCTCTCACTACTCCATGATGGAAAACTGCATTTTCAGTGTTTATATTTTCATACATTGCCTCAACTGATGACTGGAGTATGAGTACAAATATTGTTTTTTAATTTTTAATTTTCTGCTGAAAGTAATTTTAATTAATTGGTAAAATTGATATATTTCCCAGCTCTAGCGGAGCATCATTTCGCCCGGGCTGATTCTGTCATGTCGGGCAGTGTTGCTGTGATAATGTTGTGCATCCTTGTTTACTGTAGCAGTAAGGAAAGCAGCCCACAGTGTCACCCCACAGTTTTCCTCTTTGCTCCAACCATTTTTTCACATCCACTTCCTTCTGATGGTTATTTGGGACAGCGCTCTCGGCAAATGTCCTGCGATATCTCTGCCTCTGAATCTTTATATTTGCCCCTCAAACAAATCAGCCATCTGTGGTTTGCCAGGCGGAAGCCAGGCAGCGTTTGACTCTTCTATTGAGCACCGTAAACTTGTCACCCTCTGTCCTCCTGATTACTCTTTATTAAAGCCTCACCGTCGGTGGGACATGAACGAGTAAATGATTTGAGCATTTCTGTGGCCGCCTGTGTGGGACATCATGCTTTTGTTTTTTCATGACTCCCTTTTCCTGCTCGCTGTGTCTTGATCTTTCCATCATGTCCTTACAGCGAGTCTCTGCGGGAAGTTTCTTACAACTGGGTGATAATTACACGAGGCTCTTGTTTTATTTTAAGAATTCAACCTTGGTTTTGGAAAAGCAGAAATTGTGACATCACCTCTGAACTCAGTGTTTAAGAAGATTATAGAGCAGAAGAGTCAGAGCAGAAGCTGTCAGGCTCAGTCTGTAAACTCTGCTGCTCTCAATCCAAACTGTTATAACATGACACATGATGATAGCTCCACCTGCCTCTGCTGCTCGCTTATTGCTCCATTGAGGGCCCTTTTAAATAAAAACAATTCTCAGAAGCATAAATTGGTAAATGAACTGCTGCTGTTGAGCAAATCAAACACATACTGCCAAAAGTATTCGCTCACCCATCCAAATAATCAGTATCAGGTGTTCCAGTCACTTCCATGGTCACAGGTGTATAAAATCAAGCACCTAGGCATGCAGACTGCTTTTACAAACATTTGTGAAAGAATGGGTCGCTCTCAGGAGCTCAGTGAATTCCAGTGTGAAACTGTGATAGGATGCCACCTGTGCAACAAATCCAGTCGTGAAATTTCCTTGCTCCTAAATATTCCACAGTCAACTGTCAGCTGGATTATAAGAATGTGGAAGTGTTTAGGAACGACAGCAATTCAGCCACAAAGTGGCAGGCCATGTAAACTGACGGAGCGGGGTCAGCGGATGCTGAGGCACAAAGTGTGAAGAGGTCGCCAACTTTCTGCAGAGTCAATCGCTACAGACCTCCAAACTTCATGTGGCCTTCAGATTAGCTCAAGAACAGTGCAGAGAGCTTCAGGGATGGGTTTACATGACCGAGCAGCTGCATCCAAGCCTCACTTCACCAAGCGCAATGCAAAGCGTCGATGCAGTGGTGTAAAGCACGCCGCCACTGAACTCTAGAGCAGTGGAGACGCGTTCTCTGGAGTGAAGAATCACGCTTCTCCATCTGATAATCTGATGGACCAGTCTGGGTGGTTGCCAGGAGAACGATACTTGTGGGATGGCATTGTGCCAAGTGTTAAGTTTGGTGGAGGGGGGACTATGATGTGGGGGTGTTTTTCAGGAGCTGGGCTTGGCCCCTTAGTTCCAGTCAAAGGAACTCTGAATGCTTCAGCACACCAAGACATTTTGGACAATTCCATGCTCCAACTTTGTGGGAACAGTTTGGAGCTGGCCCCTTCCTCTTCCAACATGACTGTGCACCAGAGCACAAAGCAGGTCCATAAAGACATGGATGACAGAGTCTGCTGTGGATGAACTTGACTGGCCCTAATTCCATTTATGTTATTTTAAATTATCTGTTTGTAAAGCATTTTTTGCTACATTTTATGGATGAAAAGTGCTATATAAATGAAGTTTATTGATTAGATTAGGCTAAATTGAGCTTTATTAATCCCTTGGGTAGACTCCCTCAGGTAAATTAAAACTACAGCAGCAGCAATGTATAGCAGATATGAATAAATGTTATGTATGTGAATGTATGTTTTGTGAAATCCCTTTGTTGATACAGATAGAAAACTGTCATGATGACAGAAATTCCTCCTTGACAGACTTGTTAAATATTTAAAAGACAACAATCTTTAAATCTTATATTTGTACAAAACCATAAACAGTTTTAATTTACAAAACTTTTCCAAACTGTCTCTGATTGACTTCCAGTACAGTCAACAAAAAACTGGTCTGGATGGTAATGAGGTTTGACTCTGAAAAGCTTACATTCATGTTAGGGACTGAAAAGTGGAACCAAAACTCATGTGGCTTGTTGAAGTCACAAATCCTCAAAATTAAGAACTGGTTTCAAGTCAAACCTCGTTATTGGTGGCCAAGCCTCAGCCTACCAAACCACCAGAGTCTGTATATCATCATCACTGCAGACTGGACTATAAACATCTGTGTAGATGCTCATTCATCCGGGTCATGGTTATCTTGAAGATTCAAAATCAAGGCAACTGGACTGTGTTAAGTTTTGGGGAATTTCTGCATCCCAAAACTTAACACAGTCCAGCTGCCTCGATTTTGAACCAGACTATAAACAGATACTAAATCTCTCTTCAAAGGTAGCTCGATTAGGAGTGTGTCCATCATCTGCAGGTCTAAGCCTTATACCCCTTTCAGACTGACCAAAAAAATGGTGTAAACCTGGTAACGATCGGCTCCTGTCGGCAGTTTGAAAGAGTTTAATCTGCATTTCGACCCATGTAATTTTACCCTTTTAATTGGCTTGCCTCTGATTGGCTTCAGTGAGAACATCCCACCCGGGTTGACCCGCTAATTTATGTATGACGTCGGCATAACGTCCCCACGGCATAACATCACACCCATCCCCCGTCTGTAACTTACATGGTACTTTGCATCACAGCAACAAATTCCATCCAGCTTTGTATCATCAACGTTGAGTTTGTACATTTTTAAAGAGGGACAAAAATACATAGTAAAGAAAAACGTGTCAACGGCCTCCGTGCTCCTTTCCATTGTTTACATTGTTTACATAGTGGGGCTGTCACTAATTGTTCCGTACTGGAAACACGTTCCGTTCTGTGCATGTACAGACCGCGTCTACATCCGCTATGGGCCTATCGACCTGTTTTACGGCAGCGACACATCAGGCAACCCAATTTGTACTACATATCTTTTATATATCTTTTATTTTTATGTAAATACACAATTTTGAAATACTGTCAATTGCAATTTCCAGCTTTAATGTTATGATTTGAAGCATTGGGACTTTTAGGAACAAAACGGCATAATTTCCACATACGTAATCCTGACATATTACTATGTTTTTTCCATTTAAGCATCTACCTTCAAAATAAAGGGAAAACATGTTTCAAGTCTACTGACACCCTTTAACCATCAGGTGTCATCACAGAAAGTTTCAGGGAAATTTCAGTAAATGCATGGCTTTTTTTATCAGGCAAAATAAACTTAATTTGGTGATAATTCTCCGTTGAGAAGAAAAAGAGCATGAAAGATTGTATTCCTCTTCCATCGTCCAGCCCTAGTCTGTCACTTGTCTAGCTGTCGTAAAATTTGCTAGTCAAGGAAGTGACGTTGCCCATGCACATGCGCAGAACAGACCGTGCAGTCACGGGCTTTGTCGCACTGATGATGTCATCGATGTGATGACATCATCTTGGTGTGCCAGAGGGGGAAAAAAAATCACACAGCTTGTCTCAAGTAGACTGAGTCTGCTGGCAGTGGGTAAAGAGTCACTTGCCGATTGTTAGTGGGTTAACCTGTGTTCAAAAAACCGGCATTGACCCTCTAATTTTAGTGTGAAAGTGCTATTAGTGTGTGGGTCGATCTGCTGCTGCTGTGAAACATGAACCCCTTTCCCTCACCTCTTTGTATTTGGATACCTTTTTTCCTTTTTTTTTTTTTTTTTTTAATGAGTTTTTAGAATTTTCCTTTTTTTTTTAAAATAACACTTTCTTTTATTGAGGGAGAACAGACATTTTACAGTCTGCATTTCTACTTAAAGCATTGAGCTCCTCAATGTTTTTTTAAAGCAACATGAAACATAGGACAGAACATGGCAAGAATCCAAGGGTATGGATAGAGGAGATTGCAAAAAACAGACCAAGAGCAAACCAAAAACAAATTAGAAATTAACCACATCTTCACTGCAAACAGTCAAATGAAACCCTGCATTATAGGTTTAACAGATTCTGTCCATTTGGACCAGATTCTGTAAAATTTTTCTTTTTGAACCTTGAGGGAGAATGAAAGTTGGTAAGACTTTAGAATGACAATCATTTATAAGACAATTATAAGCTTATTAGTAGATGTTAGTGAATAGTTAACTAATCCTAAACAAACCACTATACATTTGTAAATGATTATTAAATCATTTGTTGAACAAGAAAACGTTGTAATTGCCTGGTGTCTGTATTCACATAACCAAAGCGTTCATGAGAGGTGAGTAAAAAGTCAAGATGTCATTTATAAACATAAACAAACATTTGTAAATATTGAATAGTTTTCACTTTAGATTAAGGGACATAATAACATCTGCAAATGATTTATAGATGTTTTATGAATGTCTAACAAATCATTTGTTAAAGCTAGGGTCTACGATTTGAAACCGCAGCCTGCCCCTCCTTCCCTCACCTCTCCCCTCCGTGTTCCAAGATCCCGCCCCCAGCTCGTGTCGCCTCATATAAGCCCCCTCGGACAGAGCCTATATTGTTGTGGTTTGACTAGCATAATATATCAGCAGCACACTCAGTCAAAAACAGCTCAGCTCAACTGACAGTATCAAACGCGACAGACATCTCACTTAGAACACACAGCGGTAGCCATTTCAACTGGACCTTTGCAAACAATGCGGGTCTGATGCGCTGTTTCCAGAGCGGAGCCAAGTGTGGGGAGGATTTATCTTTCTCAGCCTGTCCTCCCCAGCTCAGCTTACAGTGCAAGCGATTAGCGGCTAACAGGCTAACCCACTCCCCTATATAGTTATTAGCCCGTGCAGGCACAAACTATACCAGAGTTATTCAGCAGACATCTCGCACTGTAGTAAACAAAGCCATTACCTGATCAACCAGGGGCGAAAGCGGCCGATGCTGAAGGTCTGGCCGGCTGAGGCTATTCGAATTAAAGCTGTTAGCCGTTAGCCCGCTAACAGGCCTCAACCAGCGGGCAGAGCTCCGTTGGGCCCAAGGCGGCCGGTCTCCGCTAGGCTTTTTCGGCTGCCATGATAGTTCAGTAGCTAACGCTGCTAGCTGCTCACGGAGGTAGAGGCGGGACCATGGGCATGGCGCTGCGTGGCGAGAGCGAGATTGGATGGACTCACAGACCAACTCACAGACCAATCGATCCTCGCAGGTTCTTAAGTTTGATTGGTCAGCTAGTATGCAGCTTTTCAGCGGATATACTGAATGTATTTTTTTCGTTCTTTTTGGTCTTTATACTGTGTAGATAGGACCATAGGACCATAACAGCCTTATAAACGGTGTTATTAAAATGTACAAAGCTTCCAAATCGTAGACCATAGCTTTAAACATAACTAAACCAATGGTGATAGAGTGTTTTTTTGAAACATACTTACAGTATTTCACTAATAATTTACTCATAAGGTTGATAATATTGAAAAATGATCTGCTGATCACTTATACATATTAAAGAAGAACATTAACAAATGTAATAATAAGTTGTAAATATATTGTTGTGGTTTGACAATAAACAGTTTAGAATTGATTGGCAGCAACAAAGACTGAACACTTCATTTATTCTAACTTAAAACAAATCAGTTATTAACATTGGAAAAAAAAACAATACATAAAGTTAAATAATATTTTCTTAAATCATTCTAAAGTTTTTTCGCATAAAAATAACAGTAGTTAATGTTGAAAAAATCCTTTGCAAACAATGTTGATGCAGTGTTTCTAATGTCTAAACCATATAAATGTGAAGCTGTAGTTATAAATGGTTTGATAATCATTCATACACACACATATGTATACATATATATACGTATTGATATATATATATACACATATTTATGTGATTATAATTAGTTAACTTTTCACCAACATCTACAAATAGCTTATAAATGTCTTATTAATGATCATTAATCTAAAGTGTTACCTGAAAGTCTTTCCAGAATATAAATTTGGTGTATTATTTCAGTCCAATCATCAACAGTAGGGGGATCTGGTTTCAACCATTTCCTTGTAACAGCTTTTTTACTTGCTGCCATGAGAATCTGTGCTAATTTCTTATCACTTATATTCCATCCATCTAAGAAAGAGTCACCCATATAGACTGTAATGCAACTGAAAGGGATGTTGATTCCTAAGATATTGATGCCTGTGAATTTCCTGCCAAAACAGAACTATAACCAGGCAATTCCAGATAATGTGGTAATGATCAGCTTCATTCATCCCACAAAGTTGGATGTGTGTTTTCAGCATCATCTGTGTGAGTTTGGCTTATTTGTCTTTATTGCTGCGTATGCTTGCACCCATGTTGGTGTAAACAGGAACAAGCCCGTGCAGCTCCCTGCAGCATCACAACGACAGCACAAAACTATTCGTGTGAGCGCCACTCTTATCTACCTTCAGGGCAGAAATATGCAGGAGATAATGAGATCCCTTCAAGTGACAGAGATTAAGATGTTGTCGCTCTGTGAGATATTTGCTTCACTTGAACATACTTCAAGAGGTTTATGTGTGGGAGGGTTTAAGAGTGAAGTAGCAGCTTTAAAGGTCAAACAACACGAC
Source organism: Scarus forsteni (assembly GCA_036419115.1). Taxonomy (NCBI): domain Eukaryota; kingdom Metazoa; phylum Chordata; class Actinopteri; order Labriformes; family Labridae; genus Scarus; species Scarus forsteni. The sequence goes on from JAZDUH010000459.1 coordinate 1,349,170, forward strand.
AAAAGGGAACTATTAGAAGACTGTTTGCAAGACGAGAATAAGAGCATAGGCGTGGAACCAGACTGCGAACCACAGAAACTGCAACATTAGGGCTTAAATAAAGCCTGAGTGAGTCCTTAAAGGTGCTTTCTAAAAAACACCAGCATAGACAGGTTTAGTCCTGTTTCCTGAAGGAGTCTAAAATATTCTCACAACTGCAAATAGTTTCTTTTTGCTTCCGTTTGAGGAGCAGACCAATGTTTTGCATGGATCGTGCCCGCACGTTATGCAACAACAATGCAAAAACATTTTGAAGACAGTCAGCTTTGCAGAACAATGCCGCGGGGTTTCCCTGCCATCTCAGACTTTTTGAGTAAATACGCTTCAAAGATTTACATGTTTCTGTTGAGGAAACTTCTGCTTCACCACAAAACAACTTCACTTTACGCTCTGCATGGAGAAGGAATTAGATTTTTTTTCTGAGAAATAAACTCAGAGAATTGGATAATATTTGACACGCTTTAACCCTTTAACTAGCAGCTTAACTGTTTGACAGAGATCAGCAATAAATTCGGGGATTGAACAGAATAAATCAAATCATTTTTTTAATTCTGTTAACACTTCAGGGAACAGAGAAAACTACAAATGAACCCAAAAACCAGAAATTTTCTTGGTGTGGGATTTAAAGGCTTAAAAAGCTGACACTAATTACAAAAAAATTAGGGGTGGGAGAAAAAATTGATTCACACAAGTATTAGGATTTTTTGTTTCACAATTTTTAAATGGATTTTTTGTTCAAAAATAGATTTTTTTTACCATATTCAAATGCTTCATTTTAGTCTGTGTTAATAAGCCACTTTTAAATGCAGTCCAGGCTTTTGAAGAGAGAGTATAAACAGCTGGTTGAAATATATTGCTGAATAAATCCTAAAAACAGACTCACATGTGATGTGTATTTTTCCTGATATAATCTGTAGGCATCATCATTGTACATCTTTTTCTCTGGTGTTAAAAAGCTAATTAAAGATTGCAAAAATCAGCAATATTATAGAATTGCAATTTGAATCAAATCGGCACCTAAAAAAATCATAAAAATCAAATCGTGAGAAAAGCGTATCGTCCCAGCCCTAATAAAAATGTACAAACATTTGGAACAAAATCAACTAGAAAAGCACTCCGAGAGCGCAGACCTCCGCCAGCGCCACAGCTATATTGTGATTTTGACCATACATTTAATTAGTCCTACCTTTATTTCATCGAAATATTTAGATTCCTTGACCATGAAAACATACCATTAGCAACTGTATTCATAATGATATCTAGTTTAGTTCAGTAGTTATTCACAGAAATCACATTTTTCGCCATGGCGGCCAGACGTTGATCCGGATCAACACCAAAATCATATCAGTTCTTCCTTTTCCCATGCTGAACATTCCCTGAAAATTTCATCAAAATCCATCCATTACTTTTTGAGTTATTTTGTTCACAGACGGACAGACAAACAAACTCTCCCGGAAACATAACCTCCTTGGCGGAGGTAATTAGAAAAGGCAGAAATGTTTGTAAATAAAATAGGAATCAAAACTAACTTAAAATAGATCATACTGAATTTGACAAACACAAGAAAATAATCTTTTTAGTAAACAGTTAAGTATTTCAAATAATAATATTGTAATAATAATAATAGCTTTTGAGATTTTTAAGCCTTTAAATCCCCCACAAAGAAAATATAATTTCACTTGGTTTGTTTGCAGTTTTTTCTGTATCCTAAAATCATTGACAGAAACAAATAATGACATGTTATGTATTTTACACTTCTAATATTCCTGAATTTATTGACCAAATAGATCTGCCAAACAGTTGAGCTGGGAGTTAAAGGGTTAATCTCCTATTTAAAAGGCTAAACCATTACAAATCAATTTAATGAATTACACTATGCGTGACATTCACTCCAGGGATGGGCTGAGAGTTTGAGCTATGTATATTTGTCCCTCTATTTATTTATTTTGTTTTTTTCTATGTTCTGTGAGGATAATTTCTCCTTTTTAAAAAAAAAAAAAAATAGTATCCTCCTCACTGTTGTTCATGCTGTTTGTGATTAAAAGGAAGAGAGAATATTTTTCTGTTGACATATATCATGATGTCACTCTTCGTAATAAAAATATTTGAAACAAAAATGAACTTCACTTTAGATTTAGATATACTCAAGACAATTCAGTTTACAGGTTGATGGACTTACTTTGTTAACTGTGCTGCTAAGAAGCCACCATATCACAAAATTATGATAATAGACGTGTCAACGGCTTTAAGGGGCCCTGACTTTGTCTCAATAGTGTGAATGTTCAGCATGAACACCCACCAGCTTTTTAAAAATAACTCTGCACCACGTGTAGGCTGATTAGATAGAGACTCTGGTTTTAGTTTCACTGCAGATACTGACTCTCTGCACTAAGAGCTTCATCGAGCTTTACGTAAGACTGCACCAAAGCTAACAGAGCTTCACTGAGCATGTTTTTAAAACCTCATGAATAATCTGTGGACATGATTTGTCAGAAAACTCATGTTTTAGGGGAGGGCTCTGCACATAATAAAGGATGGTGCATGTCCCCACAGTTACAAAAATGAAACTTAAACGATCTCTGTGTCCGGTGCAGACTTACTGTTTGTTAAAGTGGCTCCATAACAAAAACATTCACTGATTGGTGGTTTAAGCGAGTGATGCAGCAATAAAATATTAAACCACTTGGTACAAAGCCAAGACTCAATATGCACCTGTGAACTGAATATTTTGGGTTTAAGTGTAAACAGTTTTCATTAATCATTAGGATTTATTGATGTCAATGCTGTTAATGGTTCTGCTTTTAATCCACTTCCTTTATTCACTCTGATTCCTGCTGATACTTTGTGTGAAAAGGCTTCCCACACTGGTTCTTAGTGGCAATAAGGTCAAACACGTCTCTTGAGATATTTAGCACTACTGAATGCAGAGCTGAATGCTTTATGATATATTTGGGATCTTTCTGTCAAAATTTAAGACCAGATTTTGACCACTTCTGTCCTCTGTCTGTCAATAGTATTTGACTTCTACAAAATGGAAGGACTTGATATGGGTGTAACTAAGCAAAAAGACCAACGATTCCAATTCTTAACTTCTGCTGTGTTTGTGCCTGTGAGTCAGTGACCAGGGATGAGGGAAACTCCTGCTGTGATTAACAATGAACTAAAGCCAAGAAGAAAATCAGCAGAGGCAAAAACTTTAGTTTGGTCTTAAAAACTCTTTCTGTAATCACCGTATTGTTTCAGTAAATGTCCCCGTATTTATGCCAGGCCTGTAAATGGTGCTCAGGCCTGTAAATGGTGCTGTGGCTTTTCAAACTTAACTTTTCAAAGAAAGTTAAGTTTGGAATTTTGGGAAATTCTCAGTTGGAAAGTTTCCACAGGAATTCTGGAAAGTTAGAGGAATAAAATAAGATAATAAATGATCATAAATAATACTAAAAAATGATTGCAGATAAACAATATTATTGTCAATATTATTTTGAAACATCATTTTTTTATTAATGTAATTATACTATATGTCATAATAAAGTGAGTACCCCATATCAAAAGCAATAAACTTTATTTTCCTAAGAGTACTTAACTGTAATTGGAAGGTTAAGAGCTTTTAAATAAAATAAATTAAATGAACAATATAATAAATTAAACAACCAAAAATCAGAAAAAAACCCAATGAAAATGAAATGGACTGTCTTTTGGAAAAACTGCATGTAAATACAAATCATTGTACTAATCATAAACAATAAAAAAATAGACCCTTTCTCTGCAAATAACAACACCCCAATAAAAACACACACAATGATAAAAACAATAAATGAAATGGAGTTTATACAGTGGCTGAGGGATAGAAGGGATATTCTTGAGAATATTTGCATGAAATCTGGTTGTTTTAGTCAAGATTATGTTATTATGTTTTCCCCAAATTTGTTGAGAATCTCCCTTAACCTGTTTAGTCCTAAAGTACCCGATTTCAGGCATTTCAGGAATCAAAAACGTAAAAAAAAGTGAACTATTCATGTAGAAATATAGCCATGCTGCACATCAAATTAAACAGGACATTTTAAGCTCCACAACCAGATAAGCCATTTTTACACACACTGAGTGCAACGTCAACACCAAGCAGATGAATTCTCAAATATCCAAATCTGTTTCACTTTGATTCAAACCTGTTTTGCTTTGTATGAATTTCTTTAAACGGGAAAATGTAGAGAGTTCTGCTTGATTTTATTCCAAAAGAAACAGAAAAAAACATAATTGATGTATTATTTTTAATTTTCTTTTTCAAAAACTGCCACTGATAAGCAGAAGAAGATAAAACTGTTGTAATTGGGTGTAATTAGGGATGTAACGGTTACCGGTAAAATGGTAAACCGCGATAAAATTTCCCACGATAACCGTTACCGTGTCCAATTAAAATTACCGTTATACCGTGCTTGATCACCACACTGCCTCAGTAACGCACGGTGATGCTACTCTTTGCCTGGAAAAGCCGGAACTATGTATCTGTCCTCGATTAAGGAGCCTCACGCGAGGTGCACATGTGCAGTTTGCATTGTTTGGCCTCTGAGTCTGACACATTTATTGACAAAAAAGACAAAAGAACTGTTATGAATATAAAAATAAAAGGGTTAAATGATTTCAATTCTGTGTCAAAGTACTTTTAGAACATTTTGAGCACACTGCAACAATATCGCGATAATAATGATAACCGTGATAATTTTGGTTACAATAACCGTGATACAGAATTTCCATATCGTTACATCCCTAGGTGTAATGAACACCAAAAGTGACACAAAAGTGAAATATAAAGTTTGGTATATTAGAAATGTCAAATGGGACTAATGAAGCCAAACTGTGCCAAGATTGGGCCTGACCACTCTGTAGTAAAACCTCTCTAACTTTGCTCTGCATCACTGTATCAGACTCAAACTTGGCAGAAGTAATGTTCAAATATTTTCACATTCATTCATAGAGTGCTAAACTGCAATTGCATCATTCCAAAGAGATATTCACAAAGAGATATTCATAAAAACTTGTTTTTTTAGGCGAGGATGAAACGTTCAAATCATTCTGACTTCTATCTTCATTTACTCTGTCCCAGTAACACATATACTGATAATCACACATCTGGACAAATCTCTCAAGTTTTACTTTTATTATGACACCAAAGTAATTCACATAGATCTTGTGGTTGCAGAGGTACACTCTTTTCCTTATGAGTATGTCATTTTCCAGCAGAAGGCTTAAAAAGGGGCTGAGCAGGCTAAGGCCACACCTTCAGTTTGGTAAGGTCCAGGTTTATTCCAATGGAAAATTTCCAACTTTGAAAAATCCCAGTTTTGCAGCCCAAATCTACCTTTAGCTCGCTGATGGTGTTGTTAAGGTCGGTAAAGGCTGCTCGACCTTTGGCCCTCGGTTTGGAGCTTTATTTCACCTCTCACACAGAGTTTATCTCCCACTGGACTGAAATGTTTTGGCTGCAGAAAAACTTGACTGAAGTCGGAGCTCTTCAGGCGCTGGGCCATGCATGAGTGGTTTTGTTTTGCTCGGGTGATTCACTTTAGAAAATATGTCTTGAGGATTTTTCTGGATGACTGTTCGTCAGCCTGAGGTTGGCTGTGCTTGTTGTGGTCGAAGTGAGCGATGTGTAAGATGTGGCGTGATGGTCAGAGGAAGATAAAATGGAACAAATGAGCTCAAATGAAGGTTTAGTCAGAGCAGAGCCAGGCTTACAGTCACTTCATCTTCAGTTTATCTCTCACCATCAGTGTGCATCCTGCTGTGGCTTTGTGTCTTTCTCTGAAATCTCAGATTATCTCTCGTTTAGGCTTAAATCACTTCACTGATTGTTGTCAGTATATCCTCTGTCTTCTCTCTCATCTACTGTGCTTCTGTTGTACTTCCTTAAACTTAAAGTGTAGGTTTGTGATGATCGTTAGTCAAACAAATATTTCTACTTTGTCTGCTGATGGAGACAGCACACTGATGGAGCTAACAGCCTTAATTTTGGTGCACTCCAGTTGTACTGGGAGGTAGAGATTTTGGAGTTCCGAGTAGGGCTGAACAATTAATAGCAAATTAGATTAAATCGCAGTATGGCTTGTTACAGTTTTGGAATCACAGACAGTGCAATATTTTTAACCCAAAATGTGTTGAACATTTTGGCATTGTGATGTAGTTTCTTGCAATTTCATGCCTATTTTAACCTTTTTTAACCCAGTTTTTACAACTTTATGCCTATCTTGCCCCCATTCATCTTTTTTTTCTTGGCTACTGTCAGGGCATGTTTGGAATTTTTACATGGTTTTTGAAATTTAATTCCAATTATGCTGCTATAATCAAATTTCCTTAGTCGCTTTTGAATTTTTTTGCCCTTTTTTTGCAATTCCATACCTATTTTGCAATTATTAACTTTTTTCCGCTTTTGTACCATAATTTTTTTTACAATTTCATACCTATTTTGCTTCTGTTCTCGCTTCTCCACTTTTTCTCAAATCTTTTATCCTTAGATTGATTTAATGTTATATTGGTTATACTATAAAACAATCTATTGCTTATCTTTTTTTTAAGAATACGTAAGATGAGGAACGTCAAAACAATTGCAGAGTAAATCGCAATTGCAATATTGGGAAAAACATAGCAATTAGATTATTTTCTCAAATCGTTCAGCCCTAGTTCCGAGTCGGAAGTTTCAACTGGGAACTCAGTAGATCTTCACCACCCTCGAGTGGACAATCAAAGACGGCTGCCCCCAGTCCTAACTGTAATTAAACTTCTGTAATAATCAGCACTTTTTTAAATGTATTTTTTGGGCATTTTGTGCCTTTATTGATAGGAGAGAGACAGTGGATAGGCCTGTAAAAGGGGGTGAGAGAGTAGGGGAAGACACTCTGCAAACTGGTCACAGGCGGGATTCGAACCTGGACCGGCAGAAGCATGTACATGGGACGTGCATGGTTGCTAACCACTCCGCCAAACCAGCACCCCAGTTTATTAGCACTTTTGACTAGTGTGTGTCGCACTAAATCAGCCGTATACATAGTATTGTTTGACTTATATTTGTAAAAATGCTGCCATAGTGTTACTCTAACTCTTCATGCTAACAGTGGCCTGGTAGATATATATATATTTTTTCTGACTTTGTAACTGGAACACTGATAACTCAGAGATGACCTCACTCCTAAATACCCCTTCCCAGTTCTGATTTTAATGGAAGGCAGAATAGTAACAATAACGATGGGTTGATCTACTTTTTACTCATTTTGGTGCAGGCTGTATAATCTGGAGGAGCTGCATATTCCCATTTACACGAACTCCATGTCAAGTAAACGGGTCCCAAATGGTCATCAGATGGTTTGGAGATGTACGTTTCCTTCACCTGGCACCAAGAGCCTTGGTAGATAGATATTACAGTGGTGATATTATCCTATGAAAAAAAGTGTTTATTGGTGTGAGATCAGTGATGGCAGATATTGGTCCAAAAACTTTAATATTGGTATCAGGCAATGCTGAAATATTGAAGATATATACAGCTTATTTTTTGGCCATAATGCTTCACCTTATCATCCCTGCGAGTATCATACTTCAAGAGGGAAATGGAAACATAATACATTATGCGCTTGATCAAAATATTGACATATTATTAGTAGGGCTGGAACGATGTGCTTTTCTCCCAATTTGTTTTTTCACGATTTTTTATGTGTCAATTTGATTTAAATTGTGATTCTACGATATTGCAGATTTTTTTAACAGCAATATATTTGAACCAGCTGTTTATACTCTCTCTTCAAAAGCATGGACTGCATTTAAAGTCGCTTATTAACACAGACTAAAATGAAGTATTAAATGTGGAAAAAAAAAAATTTTGAAGAAAAAAATCAATTTAAAATTGTCAAACAAAAAATCCAAATACTTATGTGAATAGATTTTTTTCTCCCACCCCTAATTATTAGTAGATTCACATCCCTCAAACAGATCAAGTCTCTGTCTGCGTTTTCTTTCTCTGCTCCTTCATTTTTTTAATACTTTATTGCATCAGTTGGTATCATTGTCACATTGATTCATAACTTAATGTTTCAAACAATACTGACACATTTTTCTCTTACATTTTTGTTCACCACCTCCTAAACAGAAGATACTACATTCATAAACAATTCAAAGCATCACAATATCCCAATAATGGATAAATAATACAATTCTAAATTCATTATACACACATGGCAGCACAGAAAATTCCCATAGACATCCTTAACTTGAGCTTCATTCAGAAAGTTTGTTTCCATGTGTCATTGAAGAAAAATAAAACAAAATAAATAGGCATCCACAGAAACTAACAATTAAATAAACATATATAAAACAATAGATTTGCTCTCTATATCATTTGTCAGATTTTATAAGATATACATGAAAAATGGAGAAACTTAATTCATCTGATACTCCTTGATTGACAAGTTTACCCACTCTTTTCTCAATCAACCTTTCTTTCTTATTTATTTAATGCATTATTTTTTCCTTTCTATAAAAGCTACCCACTGTTTCTAACCACTTTTTCAGGTTAGGATGTTTAGTCTTTTTCCAGTTTCTAGTGATTTGCTTTAATGCTGTTATTCTTAGGATCCAACAAAGGTCCAATTCGTTTCTCTCTGCTCCTTTAACACGACCTGCAGGCTGATTTTTCAATCCTCTCTCGTGCTTTGATTTCAGATCTCGTATCTCTGCCTGCTCGCCCACATGCACAGCACATCGCTCAGAAGTTTTCACACCTCCGCTGCAGACTCTGCCTCATTTTCTTTAATTATCATCTAATTACACCTCGAACACGAGTGTTGGATGAAGCAGCAGTACTGACACCCTGTAAACTCTGCCTCAGCAGGGTTAGTTTGAGTCACGGGGCGAACAGCTGTGTGTCTCATGACCTTTGACTTTGTTTACCAGCAGAAAACAGGAGACACATTGTGGATTCAGGGTGAGGATGCAGGTACAGACCAGACACTGATGCTCATTACAAACACAGAGCCAATGTGTTCGGGGAACAGGGATGAATTATGCAACATCGCTGGGAGTCAGAGAGCTTTGGCAGGAAGACGGTCATGATACATCTCCCTGCAGCAACAAATATCAGTGTTTATGACCATGTGTATCAAAGTGAACATTAAACCTTCATGACCCTTTTGCTGCCCAATTCTGAGATTAAAATTTATTTGAATTAAAAAGAAGGATGCACCCAATATTCGGTGGCTGAATGAGGTAATAGCAAGGCCGAATAGTAACGTGTGACGCAATAACGAAATCGACTACAGCATTGCGTGTGACTGTGTCTACCCAGACTAAGGCTGTCACTTTTCCTAAAAATAAAACTCGAACGGTTTTCAAACATGTACCCAAATAACCCCGGACGGTCAAGCTGCGCTCGCAGCGCCCTCTGTTGGACGGAATGGTCCACTGCTCCAGGCCTGATGTGTCACCACACTCAATATTTTACATTCAAATATTTATTTACAAGTCGGTTGCGGATATTTATTCCCATATTCGATCGATCATTCAAATATCGAATATGAAGTGACAGCCCTAAAGCAGACTTGTGTCAAAAGGACCATTATTTATTTGTTGTGGGTTTATCCACTTCAATGCACTTTAATATTTTTAAATACATGTTTTGTTTGTCATGTCATGCTTGAAGGCTTTATATGAAGGAAAAACTTTGTTGTGCTTTTTTTGAAAAGCAAAGGCTACTGGAATGTAAAAAAATTTCCGAGTTCTGAGTAGGAAACTGCAACTGGAACGTCCCCCGAAGTCGGAATTTCCTACAGGGAACTCGGTGAAACTTCGCCACCCCCGAGTTGACAATAGAAGATGGATGCCCCCAGTGTGAACAGTTATTTAGCTCCTGTAATAATCAATTTATTTGCACTTCTGACTGGGGTGTGTTGCTCGAGATCACCTGTGTACATGGTATTGTGTGACTTATATTTACAAAAATGCTGCCATAGTGATAATCACATTCTTCATGTGATATTTGTGAACAACAACACAGGGCGTACTAACAACAGCTAACAATAACCTGGTAGATCGGCATGGTTTTTTCCGACTTCAACTGGAACGCCGATAAGTCGGAGATGATGTCACTCCCAGTTCCGAGGTTACTGGAACACAGCATTATGACAGTCACCGCACGTGCTCATGGGTAGCAGAGTCTTCATGTCTTCGGTAATAGATTCTCCTCATAGCACCTTTAACTAAAAGTGAGGAAACACAGGAGCAAAAATATCATAAAAAATCACATGAATTAGATAAAAATGCTAAGGGGAATGGAAGGTAAATAAGTAAATAGATTAATATTCTAAAATGTAAATAAATAATATGGTAAAAGAGGATAACATCTCATTGGGAATGCATGTGTAGTTTTATTTTTCTTAGTGCTTTCATGCCTGTTCAAGTCATTCGGCATCATAAATTGTCCCAAAGTTGTGGACCTTTTGTTGTGATGTCAAAGTATAAAGGTTTATTATGACTGTAAAAGTAATTCAACTACAATCATTACAAATCGTTTTGTCACCTTTTTCAACAGACAAGTCAGTGTGTGTGTGTGAGAGCTCGTCAGTCGCTCTACGCTTGTTTTTAAGACTCAATCCACTTCTTCTCTCAGGAAGTAAGAGTTACTAATGAGTCAGTCACTTCCTGATTGAAAGAAGAAGTGGATTTGTGTTTGCAGTGCTGCCTCACTCTCACCTCCTGCAGCCCAAACACACTTTTAGCTCCTAAAAAATCAATCCTGATCCCATCACTAAGTGCCCCATCAGCATGAAAGCATCACCCTATGAGATTATGTGCTGCAGACCTGCATGTTCAGACCTGAACCTTCTCCCTGATGTTTCATGCCTCTGCTGTTGTGTTTGATGATTGTGCAGCATGACTGTAGTGGAGGTTGATTTTAATGAGGTGTCTGATGTCTCCACTGAAACTCAACGCTGTGGAGCGACTGAAATTACAGGCACAAGTCACGAGGAGCCTTCGAGTAACTCCACTGTGCTCCTGCAAAGATCCTCCTTTTTATTTTAGACTTTGGTTTGTTTAACACGAGGGACTACAGCACAGCTCCTTTGCTATCATTCATTTATATATTTCCTTGATCGACAGTAGGGCTGGGCGATATTACCTAATCTCAGTATCACGAGCAATTGAAGCTCTTACCATGATTACGATTAATGAATTATTTTATGCTGTGCTGGAACAAATTAGTCGTGATACCAGCAGTTGTCGAAATAAGGGGTTGTCTTGATACAACTTTTTTCACCTCCGACATGATACTGATTAGGGTGGGAGAAAGAATCAATTCACATAAGTGTTGGAATTGTTCAAAAATCGATTTTTTTTCCAAATTTAAATGCTTCAGAATCAGAAATACTTTATTAACCCCCTAGAGGAAAATTGGTTGTTTCAGTTGCTCTTATATACAGTATAGCAGTTGAGGATATAAGATGAAGACATTAGAATAGAGAGGAGCATTAATTTAGCTAAAGTAAAATAAAGTAGAATTAAGATAAAATAAAATGGAATACAACTAAAATGATAATAAATGAAAAGAGCATGAAAAATAAGTAAACAGGTTTCAACATGCAGAGCCTTTAAGCAACATCAACTTCATTATGAAGGAAAATAAGTAAGAATTAAGTTGCAATTAAGTGGAAATGAGACTCTGAATTCAATGCTTCATGCATCAGTGCTTCATTTTAGTCTGTGTTAATAAGCCACTTTTAAATACAGTCCAGTCTTTTGAAGAGAGAGTATAAACAGCTGGTTAAAATATATTGCTGAATAAATCCTAAAATCGGACTCACATGTGATGTGTATTTTTCCTGATATAGTCTGTAGGCATCATCATTGTTCATCTTTTTCACTGGTGTTAAAAAAGCTAACTAAAGATTGCAAAAATCATCAATATCATAAAATCGCAATTTAAATCGGATCAGCATCTAAAAAACTGTAAAAAATCGAACTGGGAGAAAAGCGTATCGTCCCAGCCCTAATTCTTTGGCCTCGTTCATAGTCTCTACTTGTTTTATTTAGCTCAAAGATTCTTCTTGTTTCAACCTGCTGCCTTAACTTTTTATGCTCTTATTTGTTTCAATGTCTTTGTTCGATATTCCTGCTGCTGTACCAAGTATAAGAGCAACTGAAACAACTGAATCTCCCCTTGAGGATTAATAAAGTCTTTCTGATGATTGAGAGCCCTTTCACGGCTGATTTGAGCAGATGAGGAGGACGATGCTTGTCCTGCAGTCAGGTTTTAAGTGCATGCTTGTGACCTGCGGCAGTTATCAGTTTGTTTTCATTTCTAAGCTGATGATTAAACGGTGCTCGTCGGCCTTTTGGAGGCTCAAACTTTATATCCTAACACACCACAGCTTCCTCTCTCTGACCTTAAACATCATTCTCTTCTAGCCTCATAATCTTCGTTTGTGTCACACAGCGAGAGCTAAAACACGATTAGTCAACGTGTGAATCATATGAAGCCGTTCCCATGACTGCAGGAGCCCTGTGTCCGTGTCCAACAAAAATCGATGGTCTGAAACAAAGCCGGGCCTGTTTGTGTGTGTTGTACTGTAACAGATAGCACGGCCTCTGCAGAGTATCTGCTGTGTTTGTTTGTCCTGCAGGAAGCCAAACTCAAACATAAACACTTGGAACGTGCTCTTACGGCCTCTTCTCTGGCTCTTTCTGATGCTTCCTCTCCAAGTCTCTGACATTTTCACTTCCTCTCGTCCTCTTTGCCCCTCACTGCTGTGTAAGTTACCTTAGTTAGCTCTTAGATTTGTTATTAAAATACTCAGATATATCAGTTAATTCTTAAAGCTGGTTACCAGAGATTAAATCCTAAGTATTAGGCCAGTAAGCTGTTTAATGTGGAAGTAGGGCTGGGAAATATATCAATTAAATCGCTTAATTCAAATTATTTTCTGCAGAAGATTTAAAATTAAAAATAAAGATTTTTTGCCATTCAGTTACCTAAATTGTAAGTAGTTGCTAAGTTTGAAAAAATATAAATGCTGAAACTTTACAGTTTTCATAATGGTGGCCCCATCAGGTTTTGCACAAGCACTTTTATAGGCTTGTATTTATTTTTTTAAAAATTAGATTAAATATTGATCAAAGAGAAACATGTTAACAAGCTGTGAAAATCTCTCAGCTTTCAGTCTTTATGTAGGAAAACCTGCCAAATTTTATGACACACTTAAATTTTAAGAGGGAAATTCTGATTGATTTCGGGATATATTTTGACAACATAAAGGTAGAACTTGATTCATGTTTTTTTTGTGTCACTTGGAGTTTTTTTTTCTTTGAGAGGAAAAAAAAATAATTAAAATCGTAAATCGAGTTTTGTGGGGAAAACATCGGAGATTTTATTTTTAGACCATATCTCCCAGCCCTATGTGGAAATGTTGCCAAAGCTCCCCTAAATGAGGGTAAAGCTATCCTGTAGATGAGTAAATGTGTGTTGGTGAGACTAATTACAACATGACCTCATGTTTTCTGCCTCTAACTTGGTCTCTTTTGGACTTGTAGTGGTTTTCGTCCAACCAGAGAAGTGTCCAAAGAACAGCTCACTCATTTTGTCATTGTCTCCAGTATCTTACTCTTGACAGCTTTTGGGCTGCCACAATAATTCCCCGAGTTGTGACTAAGTCGATGATCAAAATCATCAACAATTCAATAGTTGACATGTCATTTGTTGTTAAAGCGTTGTTTTCTCTCAAAACTGCTGCTGTACCTTCTGCTGTTTTGTCTGCCTTTCTGTCCTTGGCACATGTGCACTTGTGGTAATCTGGGTCAGCCGTGATGTCACCGGAAGAGTTTTACCCAAACAGTATCATGGTTGGGAGCATTTTACCAAAACAGAAGAGAAGAATTTGCAATGCAAAATTAACAAGGAGGAACTTTACTTCCATGGCAGAACGATGGCAATGCATAAGCATCAGAAAAGGAAGCACGTCGGGGCTGATTCAATTTCTGATGAAGAGGGACAGTTGTCTCGATAAGCTAATTGGCTAGTTAGCTGCTAACATTTGCATCAACAGTCTGGTGAAAGACGTCCCTGATTTCCGGGGACAGTCCCGGTTTTAGATGACCTGTCCCCGGCTAAAGCTGTCCCTGAAAATGTGCCTGATTTCAGTGTTTTACTATTGTGTGTCTACTAGAACAAAGGTTATTACTACAGTCGTGTAGGAAGCAGAAAGCGTGAGGGAGCAGGCTGAGCACAGACTAAGACAACAGTTATTGTGTTGCCAAGTCTGCTCATTAAAGTGACTTTGGGCTTGCTCTTCTACGTGTGTGAATCCCACATGATTATCACTCAGCTGCCTCTACAAAGCAGACATGAGTGTGGTTTGTAGTTTGTCCTTTCCTCACCCCGTTTCCTGGTTATCACGCCCGCAGGAATCAACCCAGCACACCCCCAAACACACTCACGCATGTGGAGCATGCACAATTACGCAGGAGCCATAGTTGCCATGTCTGCTCATTATAAGTGATCTGGGCCCCCAGCTACCTGCTGTCGCGGTACGATGCAGTTCATGCAGGATGTGACGAGTCGACTAAATGCAAAAATAGTTGCTGACTAGTTGACTATCAAATATAGTCATTTTTGACTGCCCTAGACAGCTTACATGCAACTGGAACCAGCAAGAGCCAATATTTTTGTTATGACCTAGCTCAGTTTAAGGGAAAAGGGAAACAATATAATAAATCATTTTGAAATTAAGTTGTTTATTACTGAAAGAAAAGGAAAGTCCCTGATGGGACCTCCAAATTTCAATACAATGAATTTCTCTTTCTGTCCAGACTAAAGGAAACAAATCGTCACCCCAGTATGTGGCACAATACACTCGCCCTGTTTTCCTTTACAGGTGTACGATTCCATCTCCATTTAAAACCTAAAACATGATCTTGAATATGAAGACGTTTAAAGCCAGGCTGTGAAAACAGGCATGTTTTGACTTTCTTCTCTCAGGAACTCGCTGTCCTCGCTGTCTGGCTGTGAGGTGCAGGTGGTGTCGGCCGAGGCCTCGTTTCCACGCTCCATGCTGACTCAGATTTCTCTCTCCTGGTGTTAAATCAGGTCAGATCTGCTCTCAGGGCTGCGCTGCTGTCTGAATCAGTGATTTTAAAGTCATGTGACAGCAGAGAGGGGGCTGTGAGATTCCTTGATTTCCGGAATCATTGTGTTACCTGGATGAGAAGAGGCTAACCTTGCTTAGCAGCCGGATCCTCCTGATCCATCTTACCAAGCTCCAATCTACAGCAATTGTGAGCAGCCCAAAGCGGCATGGTCCAATCAGAGCCCTTGAGAGCAGGAGGAGGTGGAGCTATGAGCGAGAAGTATTGACTGCACATTTCTGTACATTTTTATTCTGAATAAAAAACAACCAACACTACAAACTCCAAGGTTCAAAGTTAACTTTATTATCCTTAATGGAGCGAACAGTTCCACAGCCAACAGTTAACATCAGCCGGATGAAAATACAACAATGAACAATGTAAAACTAACAGGATAAATAAATACACTAGAAAAGCACTCTGAAGCTCAGACCTCTGCCAGCACCACAGTCCTCACCCATATTGTGATTTTCACCATAAATATTAGTCCTACCTTTAGTCCATCTAAATATTTAGATTCCTTGACCATGAAAACATACCATTTACAATTGGATTCATACTGATATCTATTTTAGTTCAGTAGTTATTCACAAAAATCACATTTTTCATCATGGCAGATCCAGACGATGATCCGGATCAGTCCCAACATTTAGTATTTTGTTCCTTTTTTTTTTTTTTCTCAATTTTTTCAATGCATGCATACAAAGACATAGAAATAGTTATATACAAAACATACTTCTCCGGCGGATAATAAGTAAATACATTAAAAAAAAATAACTTAATGAATAAGTAAATTAAAAAACAACAATACAAAAAAGAAAACAGCAAACTAGCAAATAAAAAAACAAGTAAGATTCATAGTCTGCTTAGGTTTAACTTTAGAGTTGAAAGTTATGTTTATGGGTATATTTGGATTGGTGTGGCGTCAGTTTAACAGTGGAAGAATTGAACTCAGGAGAGTTGAGATTTGTTATTGAATTCATCAGGTAGTTTTCTTGATATCTGTTGTGATAATTGGTCCGGCCATTGTGTGAGGTTGGCTTTCTTGCTATTTTTCCAGTTTTGTAGTATGGTTTTCTTCGCGATAGTTATAGCTACTAGTAGAAGTGTTATGACTTGTGAGTTTTTGTTGAGTGTGTTCAGATTTCTGAGTATGCATATGGAAGGGGAGAGTGGGATGTTGCAGCCAGTAAACTGGGATAATGTGGTGGTTACTTCTTTCCAGAAATGGTATCTTATAGGCGTGTGCTTAAAATATCGATATGACATAATATCGTCATGGACACCTTGGGGATATGTGTATCGATGCGGATTCTGCAGAATCGATACGGCCTCAATGTTTGGACAGTTGTTGTCAGTACTGTTAACAATGGCACAGTTCAAAGTAGAAGCCAAGTTACATCATGAAACACAGTTCCAAATTTAAACTTAGGTGTCTACTAGGGCTGCACGATATTGGAAAAAACTGACATTGCGATTTTTCGGGGGGTTTGCGATATATTGGGATATATATTGCGATATTAAAATAGAAGAATTTTCACCAGATGGCTTGAATAGCTCTGTTTGGGAAGAATTTGGTTGACTCACAATGACATCATTGTATTGATATAATACTGTTTAATCCAGGCTAAGGGGGTTCATCTGTGAATGGTGAAGATTGCTGTATATAAAAGGGATCCAGGAGGCCATGTCTCTGTACAAAATAGGTTTCCATTTCAGTTGCTTTTTCTTAATTTCCCCAATAAATGTAGATGATATACAGGAGCTTGTGAAGCAAAACAAAAGTTTTCGTGTTTGCGATAGTCACATCGAATGCGCGATGTGACTGTTGCGCATGCGCACATTGCGATGGCGATGTTCAAACGATATATTGTGCAGGCCTAGTGTCTACCATCTTTGGGGACCTGAATTAAAGTTCTTGAGTTTTAGAGCTGTTTAAAACTCATACTTGTTCTTTTTCTTCTTGTAATGAAATCAAAAGGTGCTGGGAATTCTGTTAAAAGCGCAGTCCGTCTTCACAATTTATGTGATCGGGATATGTATCGTGGCCTCGGTATCGGGATACGTATTGTATCTTGGGGTTGCTGGAAATGCCCAGCCCTAGTATATTGGTGGACAATCATTTGTTCCTTGTTCCAATCTGGTCATTTCCTGAAAATTTCATCAAAATCCGTCCATAACTTTTTGAGTTATCTTGCTAACAGAGAAACAAACACACAAAGTAATTAACTAACAAACAAATGGACGCAGGCAATTGCATAATATTCTGGCGGAGGTAATGAGTAAAAAGGTTAAATGCCACAGAGAATAAAGTAGTTTTTAAGTCTGTTTGTCCTATGTAATAAGGACATTTTCACTCTGACATGTGCTGTAGCTCCTGCCTACTACTTTAGCTAACTAGCCCATAACAAATTGATCAACAAATGTTAATCCCAATGATCGTCCAATCACCCGAAGGATATGCCTCTGGAAGGTTCTGTCCTTTCTACTAACTTTTCTTTGGACCTACAAACGTGTTTATCTCTGCTGTAAAAATTGACATTTTAACATGGAGTGTGATTGTGACCTCTGGTGTTTCAGCGAGCCTCTAGTGTACACTTGAGGAACTGCAGGGCTGTTCCTCTGCTTTGGCTTCATTTTTAGGAGCTTGGTCTGAATGTCGTCTTCTGGCATTATTTACCTCCTGATGATGTTGAAGGGTTTGTGGAAAAGTTTGAAAAAGCAAATCAAACTTTCTGTTTCTAAGCTGGTGAACTTTGGTGATTCTTTTATTCTTTTATTTTACCTCGAAGGGAACAGAGAAGTCAGGCAGGTGTAAAAAGTAAGCCATGTTTGTAGAAAAACTGGTTTGACCCTCACAGCTCCCTGTACATGAGAATCAGATTTAAACCCTCAGAGCTCTGAATCAACATTTCCCAGGAGGAGCGATCTGTTATCAGGACACTCCAAACATTTACCCATCATGCTCTCTGCCTCTGCCCTGCTCCACTACAGTCTGTCTGACCGTCTGCCTGTCTGCTTGTCTGCGTGTCTCTGCCTGTCTGTCTGTCTGTCTGCCTGTCTCTGTCTTTCTGTCTGTCTGTCTGTCTATCTCTCTGCCTGTCTGGGTGTCTTTCTCTCTCTCTGTCTGCCTGTCTCTCTGTCCCTCTGTCTCTCTTTCTCTCTCTGCCTGTCTGTCTGCCTGTCTGGTTGTCTGCCTGCCTGTCTGTCTGTCTATCTATCTGTCTGCCTGTCTCTCTGTCTGTCTGCCTGCCTGTCTGTCTCTCTCTGTCTGTCTGTCTGTCTGCCTGTCTGTCTCTCTCTCTGTCCTTCTGTCTATCTGTCTCTCTGTTTGTCAGTCTCTCTCTCTGCCTGCCTGCCTGTCTGTCTGTCTATCTGTCTGCCTGTCTCTCTGTCTGTCTGCCTGCCTGTCTGTCTGTCTCTCTCTACTTCTGTCTGTCTATCTGCCTGCCTGCCTGCCTGTCTGTCTGTCTCTCTCTCTGTCTCTCTCTCTGTCTGTCTCTCTGTCTGTCTCTCTGTCTGCCTGCCTGTCTTTCTGTCTGTCTGTCTGTCTGTCTGTCTGTCTCTCTCTGTCTGTCTGCCTGTCTGTCTGTCTGTCCATCAGTCTGGGATGATGTCAGCCTCAGGTTTCAGACCCATGACGGAGCTTTTTTGCAGACAGAGCGAGGTCTAGCACAGGAAGGGGCGGGGCCTTTCACTTCTCATTTCCTGTCCTGGAGGAAGCACATTCCTCAGCAGCTGGCGGCGAGACAGCGGTGAGAACGAGGCGAGTGTAGCTGCGAGTTCCCGGCAGCGGGCCAGCCTCCTGGAAAGAGTGCTGCTCCGTGATCTGTGACTGTGAGAGAGGCTTTCTCAACTGATTAATGGAGCTTTTCCCTCTCCTCATTATTAGTAAATCAAATAAAACACCTCTAAAATAAAGCTGGGTAATATAACTCATTTTAAAAACATTTATTTGTTTCACATAAGGGAGATTCAGTATTATTTAAATTAATTAAGTTTATGAAAGTTGAAATAAAGTTTGTTTCTTTAAATCAATGCAGCGACTGTTGATTCAGACAAAGATCCCATGTTAATGCTTAATAAAAGGAGTTCTTATGTTAGTTATATTTTTATTGACCAAAACATGATTTATCTGAAGTGAGAGTCAAAGTAGTTAATGTAATTTAATCAAATTTTATTTATGGTAAACTCAACAGTCCATAAATGCCCAGGAGGAGGGAGCGAGTGATCCCATTTAACAGCAGGAATTGGCACAGATGCTACAGCCTCACCAAATTAATGTGAATTTCACAAGTTGTAAATAAAGTGAAGCCTTCTCTGTTTCAAAAATGCACAGTTTTGCCTCTTGTTTCTCCAGATGTTTTTCCACTGTTTGCTTGTCCGTGTATTTATGTGTTCACTTGCAGAATTGCTTTGCAGCACGTTTGAATATTGTGAAGAAAAGAAGTGCTCCACCTAAAAAAGATGGCAGTGGGAAAGTCTTAAAATAAAAAAAATAGCAAAAACTAAAAACCCATACAGACATAAGTATATTTACCTGTGATGGAAATAAAAAAAAACAACTCAAAATAAATAATTGGAAAAGAAATAATAAAACCATATTTTAAAAAGTAATAATAAGTAAATAAAAAGTATATTAATAGCAATAATGATAATGAATAAATATAAAGTAACAAAATAAAATAATAAATTAGAAAGAGTTGAGTAAAAACGGTTATGATTAAAAAAAGGTTATTTTTTTATCCTTAGTTTCATAGTAATATTTAGTGATAATATAATAATAAAGCATAATAATACCTAAATAACCACAGGGATGAATAGATAAATAAGAAAAGAGACACTTTTAACTGGGAGCAACTCTTTGTTGATATTTTGTTGTCATCAACAAATGAGAAAACCAAGTATTTATTTTTTAATATTGAGCATCGCTGCCTGGAAGGCAATTACTAAAAAATGGCTCAAGTTAGAAGCTCCAACTTTAGACGACTGGTACAATATTACTAATGAAAATATATACAATGGAAGCAAATACCTTTTCATTGAGGCTTCAAAGTAAAAGAAAATCATGAACTGTGGGAAAAATGGAAACTCTACATCCTTCTTAAACACCACTTTTTTGTTTAAAGTTGTATTTATATTTCAAGACATCTCATTGACAACATGTATTTTTGTTTTATCAGATAAGAGTCACCCCATGTTCGAATGTTAAAGAGGACATATCATGCTTGTTTCTCCTTTTCACTATGCCAGACTAGGATGCCTGTAAAGCATTTCTGCCCTCAGTACAAGTCATTTAGTTCCTTCATTGCCCCACAATTGCGTTCTCAAATTCCTCATTTTAGGCCATTGTGAAGCTCTCGTTGAAACGCTTGGATCTCAGGATGACCTACACTTACCTCGCAATGTCACAGCCCTTTGTGCTCTGATTGGTCAGCTCTGTCAGAGCTGCCGAGAGGGCTGAGCCAGCCTGTCCTTCCTCTTCTACTGTATTTTCTGGCAGGCTCAAAGCAGCGACCGCGTATTGAGTCCCCCTACAGGCCAGAGCTGGTAATGAGGGAGTGTGAGCTAGGGATCTATATACTGCTGCTGGTGGATGTGTTCCTCGGTGACGGTTTTGTGGCTAACGGACATCACAGAGGAGGAAGTGTTTTACCAGATTACTTCAATAAAAAGAAAGGTACCTCGTGTCGTCACGACAATTTAAATCTCGCGGACATTTCGCAATGACCTATTTTCAGAGGCATCAAACCTCGTTCTAGGATATCAGAAAAAATACAATATCTCATTTTTTGAAGATTAAGGGGGTGTAAGGTCTTGTTTTCAAATGTATTATATTATATGTAAGTATTAAATCATGCATCAGCATGATATGTCTCCGTTAAGTCTAATTTTGTGCGGTTGTTATTGTGAAAAATGAAAAATAAAATGTTAAAAACAGAAAAAATAAGAGAATAATGCTAATAATTAAACCAATAAAATGGTAATAAAAGAAGATTTCAAATAAAATAAATAATATAAAAATAATGACAATAATTATGATAATAATAATAATTATTATTATTATTAATATTATTATTATTATTATTATTATCATTATAAAAAAATAAAAAGAAATGTAAGTAGCCAAAGGAGAAAATGATACTATTATCTACCAAATCTAAAATCGGTATTTCAAGAGGTCCTTATGCGTGTCAGAACACCGAACATATATCGACAACAGCTAACAGAACAGTAGTTTTCCTAAAAGTTTCATTATAGATAATACCAACAATCAGTTCTGGGCACTCAGAGGCCTTAAACACTGAAAACACATTTTTATAGTCCAACCTGACAACAACTTTTAAGTGTCTAGGAAGGAAATGATGGATATGTTCACTACAAAATAAGAATCTATCCTTAAACTAACCCTGGTTAGCATGGTATGTTTTTATAATTTAAGAGACACGGTAAATGAAGAGCTGCAGTGCTCTTTCTGACATGTTTGGGATTTCTCGCTGTGGAGGTGTTTAATAAAGCTGCTGCTCGTGGTGATGAATGGAGTTAATATCTACTGAACACCAGGCTGCAGCTGTAACTCCTCTCTCTCTCTCTGGTTCACTTCTCTTCACATGTATGCATGTTATCATGAATTATGTGGACTCTCCTGACTCTGTTGCTGTTTGTCTTTGCTCGTGCAGGAGAAGGTGAAAGGAAAAGGTTTGGTGAAAAACGCCGCCCTGCAGGAGCCTGATGCCCAGAACCTGGAGGTCGTCGCCTTCTGTGAAGACGTTGCAGCGTAAGAACCTCTCTCTTTGTCCTCGTCCTCGACGGTCTGTTTCATGGCTGCTTTTTTTTTTTTTCAAAATAATTTTATCGGAAAAAAAGACAATATAATAATTGCAATCACAAAACACAATTAACCATTATCCTTTTTTTAACAAATATATTAGGGATGCACCGAAATGAAAATTTGTGGCCGAAGCAGAAGCCGAATAAAATAGTGCATAAATAGCTTAGAATAATTTTTTAGTCATGTTTTTAAAAGAAAGTAATTGTTTATTAACTATTAATACATTTTTTAATATTCCAGTAGCCTTTATTTTCCAAAAAAGCTCAACAAAGTTTGTCATTCATATTAGCCCTTCAAACCAAACAAAACATGCATTAAAAAAAACTCAAGTGCAGTGAAATGGATTAACCCTCAACAAATGAATTATTTTCCTTTTGACACAAGCCTGCTTAGCCACAGTTACACGCAGTGACGTATTTGATTTCGTCATTTCGTCACACGGTTCTATTCGGCCTTGCTATTACCTCACTCCACTGAAGGCCAAATATGATTTTTTTTTTTGCAATATTCAGCCGAATATATTCGGTCACCGAATATGCGGTGCATCCTTAAAATATGTGCATTTGTTCTAGGGGTGGAAGGAAAAAAATCGATTCATATAAGTATCAGGATTTTTTGTTTGATGATTTTAAAAGTGATTTTTTTCCAAATTTAAATGCTTCATTTTAGTCTGTGTTAATAAGCCGTTTTTAAATGCAGTCCAGGCTTTTGAAGAAAGAGTATAAACAGCTGGTTAAAATATATTGCTGAATAAATCCTAAAAACAGACTCACATGTGATGTGTATTTTTCCTGGTTTAGTCTGTAGCATCATCATTGTTCATCTTTTTTTTTTTTTTAAAGAAACCTCAAGACCTTCCTTTTTAATCTGGCTTTTAGCTGGTTGTATTTATTATTATTTTCACTTATTTAAACCCTTTTATTCTATTTATTTCTACATTTCAGTTCAAGTTTATTATTTGGAATTTTATTCTTTTGTAAAATGCTTTTTTCCTTTTAGTATCCTATTTTAGCTGATTATTTTATACACCTGATGTTACGCTTTCTCATTTTACCTTATTATTTATCTAACTTCTATCATCTATAATTATTTTCTTTTTATTTATTTACGTACTTACACATTGCTTATCTTACCCTCTAGTATTTACGAGTATTTTTAACTATTATTTTAGTTTTAGCTCTTGTGTTTCCTCATTTTTAATTCAACGTAGCGTTTCCTCAGTCATCTAATTTAGCTTTCTGTCAGAATTTCTTTTTTATGTCTTTGTGTGTTTGAGTAAGTGAGTGTGTGTATTGAATGTTGATTGGGGGAGGGGGGTCGCAGGGGTCTTATGTTTTCATTTTATGCAATCATGCAATTTTCTGCTTTTTATTTCACTTATTGTTATTTCATTTGATCTTTTTCCAATGTTAAGCACTTTGTATTACAAAGTCCTGTATGGAAAGTGCTTTACAAATTAAGTTTGATTGATGGTCTCAAAAAAGCTAACTAAAGATTGCAAAAAACGGCAATATTGTAGAATCGCAATTTAAATTGAACCGGCACCTAAAAATATCTTAAAAAATCAAGAAAGCATAACTAGCTTTGTTTACGTTAAAGCCTTGTTGGATTTTTAGGATGTTTTCTTTTATGAAGGAGCTTCTCTCTCACCCTCCTAATACCTCAGTGTTGAGATATTTCGATTAAACTGATGCAGTTCCTCCAGAATGTCTGAAAATAACATTACTTCCTTGTTTGTGTGGAATTGTAAATGCATACATGCACATAATTGCATGTTTGTCAGTGTGTCTGCATGGTCTCTCTCTCCTGTAGTTAGTTTGGGTGGAGCGATGATGAAGCTGCACTTTGGGAATCGGACTCCACTGTCACAGAGTCAACGCCTGCTGGATCATAAACACTTTTACAGCCTGTGATAAATGAGAATGATCTCTCATCACACTGGAAATATGAAGAGTAACAAGAGTTTTATCAGCTTTACCCCATGATGATCTCATGTGTGACTTTTTCATTGCTGTAGATGGATAGAAATTAAATTTAAAAGACTTTAACTACACAGATAAGCAGTTACTGTCATGTGCTTGTCCCGTTCGATCTTGCTCTTCAGTAGAGGTATAACAATATGAAAATTTTGTATCACGGTTATCATTATTATCGCGGTCTTGTGTGCTCAAAATGTTCAAAAGTACTTTAACACAGTCTTGAAACCATTTAATCCCTTTAATAGTATAGTCATAATGGTTCTTTTTGTCAGTAAATATGTCAGGGAATGCCCTTTAAATACATATTTTTGCCCTTCTTTCAGTAGAAAGAAAAGGAAACAATTCTGGCAAGTATTTTTCATTATTTTGTTATAAATGCTTAGAATGTGTGTAACTACAAGAAGACAAAAAAACGATTTGAGCTTAAAACAGGAATCTCTCAATAAACAATTAATGAACATGTTCAAAGTTTTGCGATGACAAATCAACATCATTCTGGAGTGAGTTCTTGCTGTTATTTGCTGTTTATTTGCCATATTTCGCAAAAGATCGTTTTTTTTCCATCATAGTTTGTGTTTTATGGATTTAGTCAAGTTAGGAATTATTAAAGAAGGAGATGTGGAGGAGATCTGCCATGGAAAGGGGAGACCAGAGGAGAGTCATGAAGGGGGCTAACTGCTTCAGGGACTATCGTTACTAAAAAAAAAAAATAAATAAATTAAAGTCCTGTTCGTGGTCTAATATAACAAGCTGTAACATGGACACTAATGCCGCAGGCAAACTAAAATGAGTGAGTGTTTGTAAAATAGGTTAAGATTATTTTTGTTTGGCTCAAAACTTTGAACATGTTCATTTACAATTGTTTAAAAAGAGAAACCTGTTTAAAGTTCAAATCTATTTTTCTTTCTCTGTAATTACACAGTTTAAGCATTTATTAATAATAATGACAAATACTTGCCAGAGTTGTTTACTCATAGGACTTTTCCTGACACAGTTATTGACAAAAAGACAAAAGAATTGTTAAAATATAATATTAAGGTGGTTAAATGATTTCAAGACTGTTAAAGTACTTTTGAATGTTTTGAGCACACTGCAACAATACAGCGATAATAATGATAACCGTGATAACTTTGGTCACAATAACTGTGATATGAAATTTTCATACCGTTAAATTCCTAAATTCAACCAGACTTCAGAGTCTGTTTCAAGAGAAAAATCCCTGCTGTGTTTCTAACTTTCACTCTCAGGCTCTGAGGCCAAACAATGCAAACTGCTTCATCGAGGAGCAGACACTCATATTTCAGGCTTTTTCAGGCAAACAGCAGCATCACTGTGAGTTAATGACACAGTGTGGTAATCAAACACGGTGTAATGGTAATTCGAATAGGACACGGTAATGATTTTACCACGGTTTACCATTTTACCGGTAGCTGTTACATCCCTACTCTCCAGTTTCATTTCTAGGTTTGAACTCTGATGTGCTTTTATTTGCCAAGTAAACCAAAGTAATTGGATTTTATTTAATTTTCTGCTCTGTTTATTTTCCTCCCATCAGATTGCGCTCCAGGTTCCCTCATGGTGACATGACCACAAACCCCGGCTACGTCCTCAGCCCGGTGATCACCCAGAGGGAGGCTGGAGGAGACAACAGCTGCTCCGTGAAGGTCTCCATAGAGATCTCTGACTCCAAGCAGCCAGTCACCTTTACCTGTGACGGTAAGTCTCTTTACTACACTGTCCCTAAATCCAGGTCCTGATGGGGGGATGGTTAAAGGACCAAGTTAGATGTCGTCTGCCAGGTTATAGAAGGAAAGATGTGCTGTGGTCAGGGGTGCACTTACTAGGGCTGATATGGATTTTTTGAGGCCAATGCCGATACCGATACTTGGCAGAAAAAAATAATGATTACCAATTAATCGGCTGATAAATTAAAAATATATATTTAAAATGAATTTTTTTAAAAAATCATCCCTATGCATAACAATGAATATATGAATTACTGGCAAAGCATTTTATAGTTTAACAATACTTGGTCCTTTTAGTATTTGTTTAACTTTAAATTAAAAGTAAAAAAATAAAATTTAAAGTACAATAACATGCACAAAAAGCATTGAACTTCTGGGATATTTATTATATAACCTTAAAAAAAGAATCATTCTGTATGTTGTACTTCTTGTTGATTAAAACCAAAGGTAGGTTAAAGTAAAGGTAGAACAACTTCTGAATGTAGATAAATAGATTATAAACTCTTTGTTATATCTGCCTTTCAGTTCTCATTAGAACATCAGAAGTAGATTTAAGTGCAGGGAGAAACACTTTTTATTGTAAACATGAGATTATGTGTGAGGAAATCAAAATCACATATGTCACAAACTTATTTAAAGAGGCTGATTAAAGTCCCCAGCTACGCTGAAGTCTCCGCTGGATGCTGCCCGGTGGGTCATGGTAATAACGCCACCGGATCGCTAGTTGGCATCGTTTATGATCGGAACTACGGCGGTATCTGATCGTCTTTGAGCCTCCAACTTTCGTTCTTGATTAATGAAAACATTCTTGGCAAATGCTTTCGCTTTCGTCCGTCTTGCGATGAGTCTGCTGGTGATGACGTAGGGCTCCGAGGAGCTATGCTAACGCTAGCACAGTTAGCTTGCTAGCTAGTTAGCTTAGTTGCCGTGTCGGGAACAACCAGGTGAAGCCAGATTTACGTCATAATCACAATAAAACAGTCACGGCTAAACTGATCCCCTGCCATCAGAAGGTCCAATTCATCAGTATAGAGAATGACAGAGGTGACGACCGTCAGGAAAACTGTTTGGCTGTGCCCAGTCTGTCTGTGAGGCTGCTTCGGTAGCTCAACTAGAAGAGAGCCCGGTGTTCTCGCTGTGTCCAGCAGCAGCGGGACATGATGCACCGCTGTAAGTTGCTCATGTCGGACCTTCAGGCTACACAATAGCAACTCCATGTGAGTATAGGCGAGTCATCCACACACAGCATCAGCAGAGAGCCGCTTCAACAATGCACGTTGCCATCTTTCACGTCATCATTCTATATCACCGTTACATTGGCAAAACTCTTTCCGATGTCGAGTACTTTCAAAAATGCTATAATCGGCCGATTTAATTGGCTGGCTGATAAATTGGTTGGGCCCTGGTACTTACCATTAGGCAATTGCCTGGGGCCCCAAACATCTCATAACAATGTATTAATAAAGTTTTCTTCGATTCAAAGCAGTTATTAATAATTTAGTCTGAATTCACACTCTGCAGTGTGAAGTAGAGGAGATCAACTTCCATATTTTAGCATCATTTTATCAGTAGACTTCATGCATTTGATGAGTGATGATGCTTGTTTTTAGAGGTTAAATCCATCAGGGAGTTTTGTGTCATCAACCTCCATGATCACCAGGAACACAACTTTTTAAATTCATCCTTTACTGTCATACAAATAGAGTCTCTGACATCTTCAGCTCCCCCTGAAGCTCTTCTGCCGTGGGCTGTGATTGGGTAAAATGTGCACAGATCCTGATTTAAATCCTTCAGGGACTGGAAATAAAAGAACTGTTTTAGGGCTGGAATTATCATCGTTCATTGGAATATAAATATATACATGCTTGTTAATGATGTTTTATTGTCTTTAAAAATCAATCAAAAAAACAACTGATCAGCGGAGATTTCCTTTATTTTGGGAGATCGATCAATCCTTTAATTAGAAACTGATCTTTATTGATTGATTGAATTTATTTGATAGGGACCATGCAGTTTAATGTAGTTCCATCACTGAGCATGAATCTGACGTGCTGCACAGAGAGTTTATAGCAAATGCTGTACAATATTTAACAGCACAAAATGACGCCAAAGTATACAAAACAACAATAAAATACATATTCACATAGAACAAGTAAATATGTAAACCAGTTCAAAATAAGTAAAAAAAAAACATGGCAAACTAAGAATGATTACAGCTCTGGTTTACCTTTAGCACTTGACCTTTGTAGAGAAGGGTTTTAAATCTGTGTTTAATTTGATTTCGGTTGGTAATGAATACCAGAGTTAAGAGCCTTTAAAGAGAAAGCTGACTGTCCAAATGTTGACTTACATTTGTACCCCTCTTATCCATCTATATCCGCCTCCTCAAAGGTCTAAAACTGTATTTTTACATTTAAACAGCCACAAAGATGCGTTTATTTATTTATTTTGGGGCTTTTTATGGCCTTTATTGGATAGGACAGCTGAAGTTGTGACAGGAAAGCGGGTGAAGACAGGGAGATGACATGCAGCACAGAGCTGAGGCCGGGATTCGAGCCTACAGACGCTGCTGGGGGTTGGCAGCCCCCGTACATGGGGTGGACGCTCTACCAACTGAGCTAATGTCCGCCCCACAAAGATGCATTTAGTCTTTTTTTTCTTTTTGCACATCAAGGAAACCTAAAACTCAGGACATTTTATTAGTGGTTTAAGTTGTGTTGTTAGTTTGTCCTGTAGATTATTACAATAACTCCCTCAAACCTTGTGATTTTCTTTATTTGTAAAAGTTAAATACTGCTGTGCACTTTATTTTTGGTAAGAGGCTCCAAACAGGCCTGCGGTGTAACCTGTTGTGTAGGTAATGTTTATTTTTAAATATGGAAAATGAAAGACTGAAGGAGCTGGAATAATTTAGGTGTTTGGACAGAAATATTCAAAACTTTTCATTTATATTTAAGAGAACTACCTCATGTGCAGTTAAAACAAAGTATTATTGTAAAAGATATTGTTTAATGTTTTTCAATAGGTGTTTGCTGTAGGCCTGTGCTCAAAATATCGATACGGCAAAATATCGTATCGCACTCCTTTGGGATACGTGTATCGATACGGATTCTACAGAATCGATACGGCCTAAATATTTTGACAGTTGTTGTCAATACACTTTGGATAATGTTAACAGTGGGACAGTTCAAGGTAGAAGACGAGCTACATAATGAAGCATACGTTCTAAATTTGAACAGGTCTACCATCTTTGAGGATCTGAATTTATGTCTGTTAAGTTGTAGAACCACTTAAAACTCATCCTTGTTCTTTTCCTTATAATGAGAAAAAACAGAACTTGTCAAGAATTTTGTTTAAAGCGTAGTAAATGTTCACAATTTACGTGTATCGAGATAGGTATTGTATCGCGGCCTTAGTATTGGATACATGTCGTATTGTGAGGTTGCTGGAAATACCCAGCCCTAGTTTGCTGTCAGTTATAAAAAAAACTCACGATTGGTGAAAGTCGGTATCGGCAGGTCAGACTTTTTAAAGATTGGTGATTGGCTCAACACTACGTACGGATTTATTCCATCATGTTACTCCACCTTAACACAAACCTGCTCCTTTAAGCTTGAGCAGCTCAGATTGCAGATATGAGTTTTCTGAAGGAGGAAACGACATTTACAGCTGCCAAACTCTTTACCCCCTCCCCTCCTCATTTCTGCCTTTTCTGTTTTTTCTTTCCCTGCCCGTGGGAAGTACACTTTGTTCCTTTTTTCCACACAAATAAAGGTTTGTCCCCGTGCCACGACGCAGCCATGTTGGGCAGAAGGGCTGTTTGGAGAGCTGTTTTTGGCTAACCTCTCGTTGTACACTTACAAAAGTGCAGTCCGTGTGATTGACGTGTCTTCTGGGGGCTCGGGCCAAGCACACTGGAGGCCGTGTGCCAATCTGGAGAGCGTTTTTGTTTGACTTATTATCCCGACTGTGCTCCACACTACTTCACCGTCCCCATGGATCAGCGCTGGAACACTGTGTTTTTAAGTCTGCAGCATAATCACAGTCTCTCACTTCAGCCCTCAGGTCTTCCTGGAGTGCACGTTTTGGGGAGTAAACGTGCACTCCAGGAATGCAGAGACAGAACTTACTATGTGAGTTCAGTTTGGGTTCAGGAGATGAAACATGTCCTTGGCTGCTGTTCTCTCTGCTCAGTATTTCCACTGAAGTTAGTCACTGAACAGAATCAGCCCACTCTGCTTCACATAGGACATGACGGCCTCTGAAACAGAGTAATGTGCAATAGAGGTGAAGGAGAGCCACGACAGAAGGTCAGAAGGTCATCAGGGCTGCCCACAGACAAGGATCAGCCCCATAAGTTGGCTTCAGCTTCTCAGAAATCCACACACAGTCATTACCAGTGCTGGGACAAATAACAGCATTACTAACGCTGTTACCTTTTCCCAGTACTAGGTAATCTAATTAATAATTATTCAAAATGCAAGG
This sequence comes from Scarus forsteni, assembly GCA_036419115.1. Classification (NCBI taxonomy): domain Eukaryota; kingdom Metazoa; phylum Chordata; class Actinopteri; order Labriformes; family Labridae; genus Scarus; species Scarus forsteni. The sequence goes on from JAZDUH010000459.1 coordinate 1,379,400, forward strand.
TTCCCGCGGGTCCTTAAAGAGTCTTAAAATGTCTTAAATTAAAATCCAGGTAATAAAGGACTTAAATTGTCTTAAATTTACCATAAATTTGCTGCAGGTATTTAATTTTCAGACGGCGTGTTTAATGCCCATGAGAAAGCACTGTGGCCCGCCGTAAAACATCTAATAGTTTGAATTTTTTTTCAATAACTTACCATGCAGTAAATATGAGATTGAGTGGTGGCCCGCTGTTAAACTTCTTCTGAGCGATTAATAGGTGTTTTATGGTACGTGTCATACGACGTCGGACTGCGGGACATGTCGCCATACGCTCTTGTCTAGGTGAGCGTAAAGATGCTAAGATGGGCAAGTGTAAGTTCAATGAAAAATGGATGAATGACGATTTATTTAAGAGGTGTTTGGCCCTGCTGAAAACAACAACGGCATGTGTGAATTCTGCAAAAAACTTTTTCTATAGGGACTATGAGGCTCAAAGCCGTCGAGTCGCACATGAGAGGAGATGAACACCAGCGATATGTGGCAGCAGATAAGAGTCCCAACTTAGACATTACTGGTACTTTTTCTTGTATTTTAAGTCATTAAAGAAGTTACTTTGCTGTGACTGTGTCTAAATAAATGCAGCCTCTTTGTGGCTGTTTAATTGTAAAAATACCACGGGCCTGTCAGCCTGACAGAGGAAAAAGCTGCAGTGGGGATCAGTCGGTGCATGTTTAGCTTCATCATGTCTGTGTACATCGTTGCTCTTCCGCTGCAGCCCCTGCATACATTCATGCCTAAACAATCGTCCCCCTCTCTGCTGTGTTTATGTAACCGTCCCACTGACCCAGACTCCGCTCTTCACAGCCTATAGGAAGTTTATTTACAGCTTTCCTCAAACTTTATCCTGAGCCTCCTCCCCTGGGGTGAATCCTGGATCACTATTTCCTCATCAGGCTGATTCGTCTCCTGATATCCGGCTGCCTGCTCACTTCCTCGATGTGTTTCCTTTTGTCCCGGTGTTTTATTTCCTGGTTTGCTTCCATGTTGTCAGCGTGTTGACCCACATTATGACCGTTTGGATTCTTGTGCTGGAATCTGCTCTGTAACAATGGGGCTCAGTTCTGCTCCGAGCGTGGATGAAGAGAAGAAGAGAAGACTTTACCCTTCGATGTTTTGTTCTACATTTTTCTTTCTTGCTTTTCTTTCTCCTGCCACTCCTCACATCTCGATCGTGATGTCTCTATTTCCTTTTTTTTTTTCAATACTTTATTTATAGTTTTTCATTTTACAAACCATAACATTTATACCCTAAATCCAAACATAATACCCACCCACCCTAAACCTAGAAACATAAACGACAAGAGTAGTAATAATAAAAAAAGGATAAACAACACACAAATAAAAACTTAGGAATGTTGAAAATAAATGCATTAACAAAAATAGCTAATGAAAAAAAAGATTTTAAGATTACCAAGAAAATACCTATGTAATAAAACAAACTAAAAAAGACATAGATAAATAATAGAAATAAAAAAATAAAATAACAGTTCCTCCTTTACATACATTAACATTACAGTGAAACGTGAATAATTACATTACCTAAACCAGAATGGGAGCATCATGATTGACCCTGGTGTTAATGTGTTCAATGAAAGGTGACCAAATGAGGTTGTATTTCTCAGGACGGAGAGATGTCTCAATATTCTTGCACCAGTATGAGTAAGATAACAGGGGGCTGAAACATTGGTCCATGTCTTCGAGGGCTGGGAAATATGCTTTTCTCATGATTCGATTTTTTCCGAAAAAGATGAACAATGATGATGCCTACAGACTATATCAGGAAAAATAGATATCACATGTGAATATATTTTAACCAGCTGTTTATACTCTCTCTTCAAAGCCTGGACTGCATTTAAAAGTGGCTTATTAACACAGGCTAAATTGAAGCATTTGAATTTGGAAAAAAAACAAACATTTTTTTTTAAACAAAAAAATCGATTTAAAAATCGTCAAAAAAATTCCGATATTTATGTGAAGCAGTTTTTTCTCCCATCCCTACACTACCCCCAAATAAACATATTAATTGAAAAAAACATTTTGTACATATATGTCTTTTAATTAATCGGCCAATTCATCTGTATACTTTTCCTCCAAATATCGGTATATGCATCGGCCTCAAAACATCCATAATGGTCGGGCCCTAGTCTGTTTTCTACTTTGAAACATATCAGGTCTGTTATCGTCACATTTACAGTTATGAGTGAAAAATGCAGCTTTAACAGACTGTTGAACTGCAAAGCTCTAATGCAGAGGAGCCTGAAGTCTGATTCATCATTAGTCTCACTTTAAAGCTGCTTTTTAATCTGTTGCATCGCTGCCTTCAGACGGAGAAACGGTCGATTAATTTCAGGGCTGGTCTGTGAACTTATTGGCTTCTGAGGATTCCTGACATACTGTGGCTGACAGGAGGGATGATGGGGAAACTAAGATGTAGAAAAGGAAGGGGGAGAGGAAGTGGATGGCACGCAAAGACGTGGCACAGGAGAGGTGTAGATACAGAGAGAAGGTGGGAGTGTGAATCAAGGAAATTAGGTTTAAATTACTGTGGGTTTGGCTCAAGCTTCTGTCTGTGGCCCAGATGGATGAGGGGCTGCTGGTAAGAGAGAAAAGACCCTCAATCATCAGGGTGTAAATGCAGTGATGTGGACCTACCAAGCTTCACAATACACTTAGAATTACTTGACCATTTCTTTAACCCCAACATTAAATCCATGGTAGTTCCTGCTGACAACACATACTGACATGTGCAAAATTGTTGGTACCCTTCTGTTAAAGAATTAAAACCCACAATGGTCTTGGAAATAACTTGAAACTGACAAAAGTAACGATAAATAAAAATTTACGCAAAATTAACTAATGAAAATCCGACATTTTGTTATAATTTTGGTTCATCAGAATTATTTCATGAATAAACTAATGAAACTGGCCTGGACAAAAAAAAGATGAGAGATTATAAATAGAAAATAATTAAAATGTTAAACTAAGGTGTACCCTGTAATTATCATCACAGGCGTCCTCAAACTTGTAATCAGTCAGTCTGCCTATTTAAAGGTGAAAAGTGGTCACTGTGCTGTTTGGTATCATGGTGTGTACCACACTGAACATGGACCACAGAAAGCTAAGGAGAGAGCTGTCTCAGGGGATTAGAAATAAAATTAAAGACAAGCATGTTAAAGGTAAAGGCTATAAGACCATCTCAAAGCAGCTTGACGTTCCTGTGACTACAGCTGCACAGATTATTCAAAAGTTTAAGGTCCACAGGACTGTAGCCAACCTCCCTGGACGTGGCTGCAGGAGGAAAACTGATGACAAACTGAAAAGATGGATAATACAAATGGAAACCAAAGAGCCCAGAACAACTTCAAAGAGATTAGAGGTGAACTCCAAGGTCAAGGTACATCAGAATCAGATCACACCATCTGTCACTGTTTGAGCCAAAGTGGGCTTAATGAAGGACAACACTGTTGAAAACAAATCACATAAAAAAGAGACTTGAATTTTCCAAAATGCATATTGACAAGCCACAAAGCTTCTGGGAGAATGTCCTTCGGACAGATAAGACAAAACTGGAGCTTTTTGATAAGTCATGTCAGCTCTATGTTCACAGACACATAAATGAAGCAGACAAAGAAAAGAACACTGTACCTACTGTGAAACATGGAGGAGGCTAAGTTATGGTCTGGGGCTGCTTTGCTGCATCTGACACAGGGTGTCTTGAATCTGTGCAGGTACAATGAAATCTCAAGACTATCAAGACATTCTGGAGTGAAATGTGCTGCCCAGTGTCGGAAAGCTTGGTCTCAGTCACAGGTCATGGGTCCTCCAACAGGATAATGAGCTCAGAACAAAACATTGGACTATTCTGAAGTGGCCTTCTTTTTTGTCCAGTGTCATTAGTTTGTTTTTTAAAATAATTCTGTTGAACCACAATTCAAAAGCAATGCCTGATTTTTATTAGTTAATTTCTTTCTTTTCTTAAATGTATTCTTACTTTTGTCAGTTTCATGTTTCATGTACAGAAAAGTACCAACAATTTTGCACATGTCTGTATATCAGTTTGACCTTGACAAACAGTCATGGATGACCTGCTCCATGTGCTCTGTGACATCGTTTAAAATAAATGTATACTTTCAGACCAGTTAAACCCATTTTAATGGCAGTTAAGATGGTGCTATATTAATCAACATCATTCCTCGACTGATTGTATTCAGTGTAGATTTTTAATGTTAATGTTTGATTGGTCTCTCTTTATTGATTATTCATCAATAGTAACCATTTTTAGACCAGTAGTCACCAACCTGTAGATCTTTTGACAATTTGAGTAGATCTTTAAGACTAGATGCTTCATAATTATCTGACTCACAGGATGGACTTTTTTGTTTATCCATGACAAATCTGGTGTTTCCAGCTGCTCTGCAAAATAAACTGACTGGTTTCTCTCCACCTCATTAGTTTTTAGTATTAGAAAGATATAAAAATGAACTAAATAGTGTTTGATGCTAACATTGTTCCAGTTTTAGTGATGAGTTTTGTTTCGTACTTCGCTGCATTATTTTTAATTGATGCCCTTTATCACATTTATGGCTTGAGGCTTGCATCTTTGTGAAGTTAGATGATGATCCGTAAAATTAGAAGTTTTTTTTATTGCTTTCAGTGAATTCAGGCAAGTAGATCGTGCCACTTCATTTAGCATCATAGGTGATCTTCAGGTGAAAAAGGTTGGTGAGCACTGGTTTAGACAGACTGTGGGGTCGTTGGCTGAAATTGAAGCCCTGCTCTTAGATTTTAGCCCTTTCTCTCAGCTTGTCACGGTGATTTCAGGAATACAGCTCAGTGTAAAGTTTAGTTTGCGTCATTGGAGTGTGACATGCAGCAGATTCCAGCTGTGGGTGAAAGTTCAGGACAGTAAACGCTGACTCAGCTGCACAGGAGATAAGGACATGTGAGATAAACGTTGAGCTGGGTGTCACATCAGCTGATCCTCTTATTTTATCTGTTTAACCCTTTCATGCATGAGTCACAAAGGAATACTTTTTTTTAATGCTCCTTCTTACTTTCAAACAAGTTAAAAATCACGGTCATTTTTTTTGATGTTGTATTTTGTAGTCGTGTAACATCTGTCACTGTGCATCAACATAGTAATTTAGTGGAAGTTAATCAAGATCCACAAACACATCTTTGTCAAACATTTGTTACAAGTAAATTAAAAAAAAGCAAGATATGACGTTTATGTATTATTGCTGTTAAATCAAACTGTTAGGGGTGGGAAAAAAAGCGATTCACATAAGTATTGGGATTTCTTGTTTGATGTCTTCAAATGCAACCCAGGCTTTTAAAGAGAGTATAAACAGCTGGTTAAAATATATTGCCGAATAAATCCTAAAAACAGACTCACATGTGATGTGTATTTTTCCTGATATAGTCTGTAGGCATCATCATTGTTCATCTTTTCACTGGTGTTTATTAAAGATTGCAAAAATAGGCAATATCGTAGAATCGCAATTTAAATTGAATCGGCACCTAAAAATAATAAAAATTCAAATCGAAATGTCCCAGCCCGACGAACTATTAACTTGAGAATTAAGCCAAAATGGAAAATAAAAAATACAAAATTATGTGAAATCTTAAACTAAGTTGGCCGTTGTTGTCTGTTTTAGATCTTGGATGCAATATTTCAATATGGTAAAAAAAAAAAAAAGTGTGAAGATAATATTTTTATGAAACTCAAGGCAAGGGTTTGGGAGTTCACCAACTGGTAGTTAGACTTGGTACTGCAACGTTAAGGGAGTAAAATTTACTCCAGAAATCTGTCTACTGTAGTGAAAGGGTTAATGTGTTGAGCTGACCCTGCTCACTCCGACTCATGTGTTGTATTCTCCCTGTTTTGTGCAGTTACATCATTTCCCTCATAAATGTGAAATACGCTGCTCTTTCTGTTGTAAGGTTCTCACTCATGTTTTGCTTCCTTCTCTCCACCATTCAAACTTAGACCTTGACACTGAAAGAAGCTGAGACTTGAATCATAAGTTACGAATTACAGTAGTTAGAATCTATATGGTAGATTAATTACCCCCCATCCAGCCTGACAGTGTGTGTGCTTTTGTGTAGTTGACCTTTAGTACTCGCAGCTACACTACATTGCCAAAAGTATTCGCTCACCTGCCTTGACTCTCATATGAACTTAAGTGACATCCCATTCCTAATCCATAGGGTTCAACATGACGTCGGTCCACCCTTTGCAGCTATAACAGCTTCAACTCTTCTGAGAAGGCTGTCCACAAGGTTTAGGAGCGTTTATGGGAATTTTTGACCATTCTTCCAGAAGAGCATTTGTGAGGTCAGACACTGATGTTGGACGAGAAGGTCTAGCTCTCAGCCTCTGCTCCAATTCATCCTGAAGGTGTTCTATCAGGTTGAGGTCAGGACTCTGTGCAGGCCAGTCAAGTTGATCCACACCAGACTCTGTCATCCATGTCTTTATGGACCTGCTTTGTGCTCTGGTGCACAGTCATGTTGGAAGAGGAAGGGGCCAGCTCCAAACTGTTTCCACAAAGTTAGAGCATAGAATTGTCCAAAATGTCTTGGTGTGCTGAAGCATTCAGAGTTACTTTGACTGGAACTAAGGGGCCAAGCCCAGCTCCTGAAAAACACCCCCACACCATAATCCCCCCTCCACCAAACTTTATACTTGGCACCGCCAAACCCAGACTGGTCAATCAGATTGCCAGATGGAGAACCGTGATTCGTCACTTCAGAGAACGCGTCTCCACTGCTCTAGAGTCCAGTGGCGGCGTGCTTTACACCACTGCATCGACACTTTGCATTGCACTTGGTGATGTGAGGCTTGGATGCAGCTGCTCGGCCATGGAAACCCATCCATGAAGCTCTCTGCACTGTTCTTGAGCTAATCTGAAGGCCACATGAAGTTTGGAGGTCTGTAGTGACTGACTCTGCAGAAAGTTGGCGACCTCTGTGCACTATGCACCTAAATGCACAAAATATCAATAAGTCTTGATATTTTAAATAGATCACCCTGAGGTTATAAATCCGCCAGCCTTAGTGAGTTCTTATAAAATGTTTAGCCTGAATTCATCAGTAGACCTTCACTCACTGCAATGATATAAAGTCAGTTATTTAGCCTAAACAAAAATCTGTAAAATTTGTGTTTTGTTCTGTAAAGGATAAGAGGCCGACCCACACTTTAATATCATAAAACCTCATCTCTGTGGGAACTGAACTGTGGACCTCACACTTTCCTGGACTTCTCCTTCACCACGAAGCTGCCTGCCAGCTTCAAGCAGCTCAGGTTCCACTTTAAACCTTGGCTTCATCTCCTGTTGGACCGAGTTAAGGAGGGGGATTTCGGGATGTTTGCGTGTGCTCTGATGTTTGCGATGAAGGCATGAGCGGGCAGAGAACGTAACGTGACACCTGGAGGATTACTCTGCTGTTTGGGCCCTTCTGACACACCCCTACGCTTAGAAACACAAACATAGGCAGGCTGATAAGAGGGTGGAATCCTGATTCATTCACCCACAGGCCACATAGACGATCACAGAGACTCCGGCGTGAACAGAGCTTTGAGACAGACCACGGCTTGATGTGAGAGCGAGGCGAGGCGGTGAGGGGATTCCCACATGGGTTTTTCTCCTGGAACCAGGTCAAGGAGAACATTGAACCGAGTTTTTAAAGTGCCAGAGCGTTTCACTTTGATATGATGCCAGAATAAATTAAATGCATCCACGTCTCCTACAACGCCATAGCAAATAGGAGCGGTATAAGGTTAGGGGTGGGAAATAGTTAGATACCTTACCAATGAGAAATCAGGTGGGACAATTATATTCAACATGGTAGTTTATATTCATGCTTATATAACCCTTCATGCATGGTGTCCACTATATAAAACAGATTTTTGGAATAAACTTTACTCCCTTTACGTTGCAGTACCAAGTCTAACTACCAGTTGGTGAACTCCCAAACCCTTGTCTTGGGTTTCATAAAAATGTGATCTTCCCACTTTTTTTTTTTTTTTTTTACCATATTGAAATATTGCATCCAAAATCTAAAACAGCTAACAAAGGGCAAATTTAGTATTTGGTATTGAGATTTCACATGATTTTGTATTTTTTAATTTTAAATTTTGGTGTAATTCGCAAGATAATAGTTTAATTTAACATCAATAATAGATAAACTTCATATTTTGCTCTTTCTTTTATTTACTGGTAATAAATGTTTGACTAAGACGTGTTTGTAGATCTTGATTAACTTCCACTAAATTACTATGTTAATGCACAGTGTCAGATGTAAAACTACTACAAAATACAGCATTGAAAAAAAATGAACGTGATTTTTAACTTGTTTGAAAATAAGAAGGAGCATTGAAAAAAAAGTATTCCTTTGTGATTTAGTAATTCATACTTGAAAAGGTTGAGGTCTAAATGCCAGGCCTCATGCTAAAAATGACTGTTTAAATTAAAAATGCCGAAAGTAATGAAGTTATTAACTACTAGGGATGTATACCGTGGACCGGTACTTTCATGTCCCGGTCCCTAAGTGGGTCGGTACCTGAATACTGTTAAGAATCTGGAAAAACGGTACTTTTATTGTTACTTAAACGTCTCTTCAACTGTCACGTAGTTATGACACTACCGCCGTCTGGCTCAAGCATGTCGGTGAGGGCGAAGCGCTCGAAGGTTTGAGCTCACTTTAGCAAAGTTCATGAAAACTCGGCCCGATGCAATCTTTGTCAGAGAGAAGTTGTGTCCAAGGAAGGAAATACTAGCAACATCACCAAACACTTGGAGCGTGCGCATAGTATAAAGCTAAAGGAGTGCGGGCTGTTTGATTGCTATAGCAACACGAGTAGAGTTAGCAGCCCGGCTAACACTAAAGACTGCAGCACCGACAGAGACTCTATTATCCGCCCCTTCGGTAGAAACCCTGCCGAAAACAACACAGTCACACGGGATTAAACTCTTGATGAAGAGCAGCTGCACTCGGCCGTATAACTTGGATAAAAAGGCCACGGCAAAGCTCTCCTCAGAGGATTCGGAGCTGTTAATTACCTTGTGGTAATAAAAAAAGGTTGAATCGTTTAATATCTTGTAAGTCTTTATTTTTTACACAAAATGACGTGTTGTAGTATCGATAAGAGTATCGATAAGTATCGATACCGAGAAGGAGTATCGGTATCGATAATATCATAATGATATACATCCCTACTGACTACACAATAATCCATTTAGACTATATGGCTAATTTTTTTTTGTTAATATGGAAAACTCATATCATGAGTAAAATAAGAAGAGCTCTGAGAGAACAAACCTCTGCCAGAGCATTTTGTTAACTTCTGATTGAGTTGTTGTCAAAAATGTTGAGATAAAGACATTTTCAGCAAAATCTGTCCAGTTGTTTTTTGCATAATCTTTCTAACAAACAAATAAACAAACATACATATACAGCCAAAAAAATACATCCTCGGTGGAGGCAATAATCTGTGGCAAATAAATCAGTTAATGGCTCTCAGTAATGACTAAATTCTCTTTCTTAATTTTTTTTTATGAATTTACCTTGCAGTAGAGCTAGGAAATATGGCAATTAAGTCAATCTAATCAAATTATTTTCTGCAGAAGGTTTAAAAATAAAAAATCAAGATTTTTGCTACATTTAGTTTTACTCCGATCATAAATTGTTGCAGTGTTTAAAATATAAATCTGAAAATGAGCAGTATTCATGGTGGTAGGCCTCTGGTTTTGCACAAGCTCGTGTTTACTCTTGCATTTTTTCTCTAAATGAGATTATGTTTTGATCAGAGCTCCATGTTAATAGTCTGTGAAATAGTCCAGCCTTCAGTGTCTGTGTAGACAAGCCTGACTAAGTTCACACTACATAATCATCATTTTATGACAAAATTATGTATTTGAACTGTAAGGAGGAAAGTCTGTTTGGTTTTGGGACGAATTTTGAAAACACAGAAGGCAAAACTTGATGCATAGAATATTTGTGTCACTTGGGTAGAGTGACAACAGTAAGAAATAAAAATAATAAGAATAATAAAAATAAATTAGAATTAGATGCAATGCCACCGGGACCATAAGATACACCGCTTTGCTTTTCATTTGTTGAACTTACAGGCACCTAAACAACATTGACATTTAAATAGTTCAATTTGGCATCTAAAGTAGTTGAACTGTTAAATAATCGAATCAGAAAATAATAAATTGATATTTGTGACCAGGACTGATGTGGATGAGAAGATTTCTGAAAAAAAAAGTTGTCAAAAATATTAACATATTAAATTTTTTAATGCATTTTTAAAGGGGACAAAAATGCCCCCTTTAAGGCTCTGTGTAACAGTTTTTGTCCACACAGTGAAGAAATGTGGGATAGATGATTTATGTTTAAAATATGAAAGTGAGTGAAAAAATGCACACCTGTACCAAATATGTTGAGCAAAAGCAGATCCACTTAAAGTGTTGATTATGTAAAAAACTATCTATGATTATTGTGATGGATAGAAAAACACAGAGCTCACTGATATCACAACTTCTTCTTTCGTCCTTGTCATTGACTTTAAACGATGATGCAGAGGAAGCAGACAGGAACACGATGATTATCATTAGAACCCCTAAAGAGAAATTTCATGTTGATGCAACTTTTAATTTTGTAGCTTCTCCTTCTGCTTTTGCTTCCTGTTATCCTGTAACTGTAAAGAGTGTAGTAAAGTTATTTTTAAACCATTTTAATAACATCCTCCCTCTCTTCCTCTGCCTCCATCCTCCTCTTCCTCCATCCCACCTCGCAGTGAGTTCCCCGGTGGAGCTGTTGATCAGCCAGACCCTCTGCTGGGTCCACGACGATCTGGACCAGGTGGACTTCTCCAGCTACCTGCTCAAAGTCTGCGGGCGGGAGGAAGTTCTGCAGAAGTGAGTACAGCCCACTCAACAAAACAGTAACACCTCGTTACTTCTGCTGACTGAGCACATTCCTCGACTTCATATTTCTGCCTTTGCTTCTTCGTTTAATCCTGACGTTCTCACAAACCTATTTTGTTTCTACTCTCCTCTCGTCCCTCTAATCTGAGATTCATGGGAATAGTTACTCGAGGATGTGAGCGAGCAGAATGAGCTTCAGTTGGATAACCAATCAGTCAATCAATCAAACTTTATTTGTATAGCACTTTTCATACAGGACTTTGTAATACAAAGTGCTTTACATGGGACAAAAGATAAAGTAGAATAACAATAAGTTCAATAACAAGCAGAAAATTGCATAATTGCATTAATTGAGCACATAAGACCCCCGCAACCCTCTTCCCCAGTCCACATTCAGTACACACACTCACTTACTCAAACATAAAAAGGAAATTCTGACAGAAAGCTACTTTAGAGGACTGTGGAAACACTATCTTGAATTAAAAATGTCGAAACACAGGAGCTAAAACTAAAATGACGGTTAAAATACTACAAAAATGTAATGTTTTTATGGTGGTAGGCCATCTCAGGTTTTGCACATACACATGTTAAGGCTTGTATTTGTTCTTTAAATGAGATTAAATAGAAAGCTCAATATAATGTTGTTAATAAACCGTGAAAACAGCTCAGCCTTCAGTGTTCATGTAGACAAGCCTGCCTACGTTCAAACTACATTATTTTATCACAGAATTACAGCATAGAGTTAGATTAGATTAGATTTTCATTTATTAATCCCTTTGGGAAACTCCCTCAGGGATATCAAAGATCAGTTGATTATTACATGTAAAAAGATATTTAAAAAGAAAAAAATAAATATACATAAATATAAATAACATAAAATAAGTTAAATTGAAATAAAAAATAGAAATGTACTGCTACAGGCTGGCTGCTGCGCCTTCCCGTCCTCTGTCTTCCTGTTAATTATTAAGTTATTATTAAGTAATAATAATAATGATATTAAACTTTATTTGTATAGCACTTTTCATTGGTTTACAAAGTGCTTTGACAGCAGGCAGGAGCATGAAGACACCAAAGCACGAGTTTAACCACAAAGTAAAAAAGAACAACCAAAAAAGGTCAATTAAAATCAAAGAACAATTATAACAAACACAAATGGAAAAATAAAATTAAGAGAGATCATAACACGTAAAAAGTAGTAGTAGTAATAGTAGTAATATTTCAGCTGAAAGAGGGAAAGTCTGTTTAGTTTTGCAATATAGTTTGTTAAAGATACTATGAGGAGTTTCTAAGTAATTACAAAAATGTCTCGCTTTTAGATATATTCCTGATTGAAATACACACTTTAAGATGAGTTTTATAGCATCAAAATAGGTTATCTATAAATGCTATTCCTTAGCTAAGCAGGCAGGTCGGACAGGGCTGGACTGGCCTGGATACTCAACTTCAGGAACAAGACAATTAAAACTGGAGCAAATTTATATTATTTTATTATTTGTATTACATGACTTAGAGCACCGGGCTGTAAGTAGCCATATATAGCCGGCTACAACTACGACGATAAGTTTTCCAAAAATTGCTTGTTGTCACACATCAAAAACTACCGCTACTAGAAAGAGATACATTACCTCGTCGCTTTGCATCCTGTAAGTTGATGAAAAAAAGAAGTTGTAAAGCAATGCAGAGTTCTGAGGAAGGTCCGAACTGCATTATTATTAGCATCACGTCTTGTGGTGCGTTCCAGTTGTAGTCAGAAGTAGGAATTTCCGAGTTCCGAGTAGGAACCTGCAACTGGAATTTTCCCCGAAGTCAGAATTTCCTACTGGGAACTTGGTGAAACCTCGCCACCCCCGGGTTGACAATGGAAGATGGATGCCCCCAGTGTGAACAGTTATTTAGCTCCTGTAATAATCAATTTATTTGCACTTCTGACTGGGGTGTGTCGCTCTAGATCTGCTGTATACATAGTATTGTTAGACTTATATTTACAAAAATGCTGCCATAGTGATAATCATATTCTTCATGTGATATTTGTGAACAACAACGTAAACGTGCTAACAACAGCTGACAATAGCCTGGTAGATCGGCATGTTTTTTTCCAACTTCAACTGGAACGCCGATAAGTTGGAGATGACGTCACTCCCATTTCCGAGGTTACTGGAACGCAGCATTACCGCAGTCGCCGCGCGTGCTCATGGGTAGCAGAGTCTTTATTTCGACGGCAATAGATTCTCCTCAAAGCACCTTTCGCGTAAAGACAAAACTGTATTCATGTAAATTTTGTGTCACTTAGAGGTTTTTGTTTTTGAGAGGGAAAGAAACGGTTTGAATCGTAAATTAAATTTTGTGGAAAAAATGCGGGATTTTATTTTTAGGTCATAACGCCCAACCTTCATAACAAGCCATAAATGCATGTTTTAACATATCATTTTCTTTAAATCACTCCTTTGATGTAAAAAACACCCTCATGGAGAGTACAGATGATATTGGTTTTGGAAAATAAGTTAAAAGACGTCAGGAATACTTCACTCAGACTTTGGTAAATGTGTCCACACTCATTATGTCTTTCTCTGTCATAATTTTCTCCACATATTCTGATTTTTGGACCATCTTCTGAACCCTGTGCCTCAGTAAGCACAGCCTGGGCAGCCATGAGTACGTCCAGAGCTGCAGGAAGTGGGAGAACGAGATCACATTACAGCTGCTGTCCACCTCCACCATGAGAAGAGACCTGGCCCGCACGGTAAGTCTCTCAATCAGACCAACACCTGAGCTCGTATAAACTCAGTGAGAGATTTTAATGGGCTGTGACATAAAACATTTCCTGCTGTGTTAAACTTTATTTCCCTCTGCTGGAAACTGACTTAATGTTATCCTTAGTTAAGTCAAAGTGGTCTCTGCAGATAAGGCTTGGCTGTGATCTCATTATTAGGGTCCTTGCCCAAAGTTAAAGGAACCCTCTAGCTGTCTTTTATTATTCCTGTATCTTCCCTTTCTTTCTTTCTTTTTCTTTTTTTCTTTCTTTCTTTCTTTCTTTCGTTCTTTCGTTCTTTCTTTCTTTCTTTCTTTCTTTCTTTCTTTCTTTCTTTCTTTCTTTCTTTGCCATTCAACCAGACACGTTAAGCTTAATTTGGCCCCCCTTAACATGCTCAAAAACTCACCAAAATTGGCACACCTCAGCTTCAGCGAAAAATTAGATAAATTAAAAAAAATAACCCCAAACATTCCAAAATGTGCTCCCTAGCGCCACCCATGAACAAAAAATAAATAAATAAATACATGGCCGTAACTTCCAGGAGGAATGACTTAGAGAGATCAAACCAGCGCCAAAATATTCCCATCATCGAGATCTACGAATCTGTCACTGACACTCCTGACCTAACTGAAGCAGGAAGCTGGAAATTTGCCTTTCAAAATAAAGCAACACTACATTTTATGTGAAAACAGAAAATGTATCTCCTCCTAGAACGTAACTGGTAACCTGGACGAATGCTGATCAAAAGTTCTGAAGGAATTTGTTGTTTCTCAATCTGTTTCCAAAAGACGAGCCCGCAAAGTAGGTGAACCCTGATACAGCCCTCCCAGCTCCTTCCATTCAAATGAATGGGGGAAGAAAATACAGCATCAGGCAACCGGTGGCAGTTTGGCCTCTACAGACAAAATGACAGATCTTACAGCTTAAAAATTACATGACTGGATACCTGACAAAATTTCCAGTCAAAACATCCAGTTTTTACAGACATTTAGTCAAAATTGCAGCATCTGTGAGGACGTGTTTCAACAGTAATGTTGCTCTGCTGCCCAGAGCTTGATTGACAGCTCAGTGCAGCTGGTCATGTATCTGAAGGAAGGAAAATGGAGTCTGTAATTCACACCGATTTTAAAGACAGAGGCTCCTGATGGAACTGCAGAAACATAGATCAGTCAAACTTAAAGGATAAGTTTGGTTTCTACAACTTTCACATTGTTTATTGAATGATGTAGAACAATATACTCACCCAGAAGGCTTTCCTGATCCAAACAGTGCTTCGGGAGATATTTAGATCCAAATTCGAGCGGCGGACATCCATATAATGGTAGCACACAGGGCATGTATAGCGCCGCTCCTAAAACTGCATTAATCATCCAAAAACTCATTAGTTTCACCAATATTTCATCATGGTCCGCTCACGCTACTCCTCCAAGACAGTCCGGGGTCGCTCTACCCATGTTTTGTGACTGTGCTGACCTCTGAACTGAAGACTTTCTTTACGGCTGCCATAGATGCTTGAACTCTAATGCTGCGTTCACAATGCAAGCGACCCAGCTACCAAAATCGTGTCGCCCACTGACGTAGCGTTGCGCGTCCATAAATTCCTCATTTTGGTCACCGTTGCCATCAGCCGTCGCTCGGTGACTTCACGTCCGCTCGAGTTTCAACGCGATCATATCATGTATCATATAATTGGATGTATAAGCGGACATTATTCCAGCTGTATCCTTTTCATTCACTTATCAACCACAAAGCACTGCAGCTGATGCCCTGCAGCAGCATTATCTGTGAGTTTACTGCAGTCCGTCTAGGTGGAACTAATGTCCTTACTGACATTAGTTCCACCTAGACGGAACTCATCCGCCCTGTAGTCCGGATGAATAACTGTCAGTCTAGGGTACCGTCACGCGTACACACACCGCTGATTGGCTGATGCTGCACAGCCACACACGACATCACCTGAATATATCAACTTTTTTTTAACTTTGACATTGCGCGACGGGTGAAGTGGTTGTCTTGTACGCAGCTGTTGCATTGCGGGAGGGTTAGCCCCGCCCCATCGCGGCTGTACATTGACTTTGAATGGAGAGTGATCGCCGAGGTAGTACAAGTTGCGTCCAGTTTGAACGCACCTTAAGGTCACCCGTCATATTCAAAGTTGTCCTCCACAACATCTTCATTCGATGGATATTCGTCCATTTTGCACAAAACTGGAAGAAGAAAGTTGTTGTGTAGCCGGCGGTTCCCTGAAACAGTGAGCCGTACTGCGCATGCCAGAGGCAAACGTAAAGAAAGTCTTCAGTTCAGAGGTCAGCACAGTCACAAAACATGGGTAGAGCGACCCCGGACTGTCTTGGAGGAGTAGCGTGAGCGGACCATGATGAAATATTGGTGAAACTAATGAGTTTTTGGATGATTAATGCAGTTTTAGGAGCGGCGCTATACATGCCCTGTGTGCTACCATTATATGGATGTCCGCCGCTCGAATTTGGATCTAAATATCTCCCGAAGCACTGTTTGGATCAGGAAAGCCTTCTGGGTGAGTATATTGTTCTACTTCATTCTATAAACAATGTGAAAGCTGCAGAAACCAAACTTATTCTTTAAAGCAGTTTAAAGGGTCAAAAAGGGATGAAACCCTCAAAATTCTGCTAGCATTAATTAATCTTATTACTCATCATGATTTAATTTTTTTGATAAATTTGTGATTTTTTTGTCCAGGAGGAAGATGACAACTCTGCGATAGATTTGGAGAAGCACCTGGGCCAGGTGGAGAGGCCTTTCAGGGAGAACGTCACCAGGTAGGAGCATCACAGGCTGGACTGATGTGGAGTTAAAGTCACCTTGAAATAAAAATAAAAGTTTTAGAAAGGGCAGGGAGAGGGTGAGAGGGTTCACTCACTCCATCATGCCTCCTGCATCAGCCAGAGCATCCCACAGTCTTACTGCTAAATCCAATCAGACCCTCAGCACACTGTTGTTTCATCTTGTAAGAAAGACACATTTGAGTTTTATCAGCCTTGTTTTCAGAAATAAAGGGTTTATCTCAGTCTTGAGCAAACAAACCACACCCCTCAGTCCAGGAGCGTGACAGTGATTGTTGAAGTCAGCAGTTATCCATGTAAATCTGCAGTGAACAGCATCCTTTACAGTGTTTATTTCACCTTTTGAATTTCTTCAAAGATCCTGAGGGTTATGGAACAAATACGTCAAGTAGTTGACCCAAAAAAATACCCAAATTAAGGCTGTCACTGGAACTTAATGCAGACCGTTAACCAAACAAAAGACGACTTAGAAAACAAAAAACATTTTCATCCTTCAGCGCTGCAAAACTTTAAGATAAGATATACCTTTATTAATCCAAAAAGTGAGAAATTCCAGATTTACAGCAGCAGCAGGATACAAGAGAAATATCAAAAAGAAACTTAGAAATGAAAAAATAAGCAATTATAATAAAAATAAAAATGGCCCAAATACAGCTAAAATGGAAATAAATGAAAAGAGCATGAAATTTATTTTCATTTTAGTTGTATTTATGCTATTTCTATTTTTATATTTTAATCACTTATTTTTTAATCATTAGTGCTAAGTCCAAACTTTCTGATTAAGCAGGGAGCATCAAACATGAGACTCTGCAGGATGAAGAATTTCACATTTAATGAACAGCACACAATAGACAAGGGAACATATCAACAGAAATACATAAAAACATGGAAGCCCCCTTCCCACAAACCCACATTAGGATGCCTTACAAAGACAAGGGAAAGAAAGAGAAATAAATAAATAACCCTTTAACTAGCAGCTTAACTGTTAAACAGAGATCATCAATACATTTGGGTATAGAACAGAATAAATCAAATCATTGTTTATTCTGTTAACATTTCAGGGAACAAAAAAAAATCTACAAACAAACCAAAAAACAGATATTTTCTTGGTGTGGGATTTAAAGGTTTAAAAGAAAACTGATTACATAAAAATGCATAAACATTTGGGACATACTCAATTAGAAAAGGCAGAAATGTTTGTAAGTAAAATAACAATCAAAAATAACTAAGTAGATCATACTGAATTTGACAAACACATAAAAATGTTTTTGATGAAGAACAGATTATAAATATATTTATAGATAAATTATCATATCAGTAAACAGTTGAGTATTTCAAATAATAATGCTGTAATTATGATAATAGCTTTGAGATGTTTAAGCCTCTAAGTCCCACACAAAGAAAATATAATTTAACCTAGTTTGTATGTAGTTTTTTTTTGTATCCTTAAAACATTGACAGAAACAAACAATGACATGTTATATATATACATATATATACCCCTGGTCACTCAATAAATTATAAATATTTTCAGCAACAGACGGAAACTGAAACTACATTAAAAGTGCTGTTAGAATTAGCACTTGTCTAAAGGCTTTTGCCATTACTGAAACAAATGTGGCAAAAGTTAAATAGAATTGCCCTTGGAAAACAGTTTCTCCAGATCCATTTACACCACAGTCAAGTGAAACAGTCCATCTGGTGTGCACATCAAGTCAAGAAGATTTGAGAAATATCTGGAAGATCTCCAGGTTGGTGACCCCTGGTCACTCTATAAATTTATTTTTAGTGCTGGGTTTAAAAAATTGATTTAATCGATTTCCCCATAAATGGTTTATTATCGATCTATAAAATCCAAAGATGGATCTTTTAACTTGAGTAGTTTTTTCTTCATTGGACGTGCAGAGAAGCAGCCTGTGGTATCAACCCTGCTAGCCTCGCGTGATCAGCGTTTAGCGCTGCTTTCCACTTAACAAGATCTCTTGAGATGTTACTGTAAGCAGTTAAACAAACATGGAGGAAGCAAGAAGCACTATAGGGGCACCACTGGAGTGTTTAAAAGCTGATGTTTGGACGTATTTCAGATTTAACCAGCACAAAGGAAAAGACGAGTTAAAAAAAAGTAATATGTAGAATATGCATTAAAGTATATCATTAATATACGATTAATGTAACTGCTTTGGGTTCAGTTCATAGCCTAAAAACAACGTTTAATAATGTACTAGGTCAAAAGATCACTTTAAACTTACAGCATCATTTTAGCTGAGATATCCCAGACTGAATAAATATTGAATTGAATTGTGAATCAAATCGATTTGAGACCTTGTAATAATGAATCTGATTGATCCAGAAAATCTGAGTTGATACCCAGCCCTAATTTTTTCTCTAAACATGGCTGAAAAAGCACAACCTTGAGGCTTTCAGGGGAGCATATCCATCAGTTTACGCTCTGCTGGATTGTTTTCATTCATGATGTATTTTTAGTCACATATGAAGTCTTTTATTCTGTTGTATTCTGTTTACTATGAGATAAACACTGAACACAGTCCATGTTTGATTTTGCTTTTCCTGCTCTCACACTCGTCTCTGTTTGTTTGCAGACAAGGCCTGGCTGACTACTTAGAGGGTTATCACAATCAAGTCAACATCTGTCTGCAGAACGAGGTACACGTGCAGCCTGTTTGGACTGCAAACCAAACTTCATTGTTTCATTATTTTTAATAAGCCAGGGCTTCACATTTTTTCTTGGGCACACTGGTGCACCAAGAAAAATGTTAGGTGCACTCTTCCAAATTTAAGCTGACAAATGTAACTGAGGTAGCCGAAAAATACGCTAAAAACAGACAAGGCACAGCACCTGCTCTTAGTCACACAGGCACAGAGGTCTCAGTAATCATCCAATCAGCTGAGGACAAATGACCTGACTGTGTCAGGTTTCAGCACAGAGCGGTTAACTCTGAAGAAGCAGTGAAACTCTGCCAAATTTGTCTTAGAGATTGTCAGATAATTAATAATTACCAACAAACCAACAACCAAAAGAGAAAAAAATAAAATAAGTCATGAAATGTTCTGCCCTATATATCGTTTTTTTATAAATTAGTTTGAGAATTGTTTTTTTATTATAAACCTTAGTTTCAGTTTTGTAAATATTAGGGATGTGTATCGTTATGATTTTATGGATACTTTTATCAATACTACAACTCGTAATTTTGTGTATAAAGGCTTTTTAGATATTAAAATATTCAACCTTTTTTTATTACCACAAGGCAATAATAAAGCTTCAACAGAGTAGAAGTAATGCATAACAAATGCTTCTCAGAGGCAAAAAGAAACTTTATCTGTTTATCTGTGTTTATCTTCACAGATGATTTCAGTTTTGGCTCTACTTATTGCTTTATAATTGTATTTTTATGACTGGGTCAGCAACACAGATGACTCTGTTTCTACTGAACACTAATGAACAAACATTTACCTGCACAGGAGCGTCTCATATGACCAAACTGTTTCCTCAGTGATAGCACAGATGCCCTCGACTGTATTTCTTCTTCTGTCAGCTCAACCTCTTCACACTCTGGCGTTGGTAACCTCTGACGTTCCTGGAAGGCAGACTCTCGAGAAACAGCACATCTGTTTCTCAGACAGTGAAGTTTATATTGCAGTAATTGAACCCAGATTAAAACGCTCCACCCTAAACCCAAATAAAAACCAAGATTTATACAAGGGGGTCCAGAAGACCCTGTAGGAGTGGAGGTTATGAATGTATCTGCAGCACTGTTGTTCGGCTGGTTTGATTTAGAAACCCCCCCTCAGAAGATGATTTATCTCATGTTTTATAGCTTCTGACCTCCCGATGTGTCGCTCCAGCGGTTAGCAATAAGCTTCAGTGTTTATGGACCAACTGGAAACACGATTACACAACAGGCTTCCATCAGTAAGTGAAGATTGATGCAGCAGTAACAAACATGTCTGATGTTTCCTCCTCCAGAGCACTCAGTATAAGACCGTGGACCGGCTGGTGCAGACGCTGAAGAACCTCTGCTGCGCCCTGGACGAGGTGGAGACCCAAACCATCACAGAGGCCATCAAGAGGCTGAAACACTCCGTCAACTTACCACGAACACGATCACCCATGGTCAGGTTTTCACTAATCAGCATGATTATATGTTTTATTCTTAAACATCCTCCTAACATAAAGTTTGTTTTATATTTCAGATGGGGGCTTCATCCTCGGGTCAGTCACCAAACGGTGAGTTCTGGACAAACAGTTCGACTAAACCAGTGATTCCCTAACTGGGGGTAGGCTAAGTGACGTGGGGGGACATACGTATATACCCATCAGGCTTTAAACAGTTGTTTCAGTAGTTAAAGCTCAAACTGGCAAATGTTTGTGTGGTGAGATTTGATAAAGGAGGATGGATTGGCGAGGCATCTTGGAGAATATTTTCCACAAGTATCCGGCTGTTTCAAAGGATAATTATATTTAACTTTCAGTTATAGTCTTTTGCCTCAGATATCTTTCAGTTTTCGTCATAATTTTGTCTTTTGAAAGGACGACTAGTTTTGTGGGACTATCAAGATATGAATATTATTGTAAACATTTTTGGCAGGTGTAGAGAAACAGGTGTGTGTTTAGATACTTATATACATACTTAGATTAACATAAGTTCAATGAAACAGCCTTCTCACAAAAGCTGTGTAGAGTTTGTACTTTACAGTTTCAAGTCTGTTAATCAATATGTTTCAGAAATGTAAATTTCTATTTTAAAAAGTTAACTGGTGTTGCCCACTGAACCTGCTGGAAAATAAATCTATTTAGTGTGGGTGGGAGAAAAAATAGATTCACATACCTATCTGTTTTTTTTGTTTGGTGATTTTTAAATCAATTTTATTGTTAAAAAATCATCTATTTTCCAAATTTAAATCCTTCTTTTTAGTGTGTGTTAATAAGGCTCTTTTAAATGCAGTCCATGCTTTTGAAGAGAGAGTATAAACAGCTGGTTAAAATACATTGCTGAAAAAATCCTATAAACAGACTCACATGTGATGTGTAGGCATCATCATTGTTCATCTTTTTTACTGGTGTTAAAAAGCTAACTAAAAATTGCAAAAATTTGCAAAATAGTAGAATTGCAATTTGATTCGAATCAACACCTGAAAAAATGGTAAACGAATCAGAGAAAAGTGAATCGTCCCAGCCCTGCTGTTTAGTGAGAGATAATTCTCTTTAAGAGGTTTTATTCATATTTATGCATGTTAAATGTGAGGTGGGGTGGCTGCAGACTTCCGGACTTATTTCTTTTTCTAGCTGCTGAAAGTGTGTGAGAATCTAAAGGGGTACAGGCTGAGAAAAGTTTGGGATCCACTTAACAAAAGGAAAAAAAATGCTCAGGCAGTTTGAATGATCTGAGGACACTATTAAAGTTCAGTCTGTGTAAGTTCTTAGGAGTGGGAGTGCGCATTAACACGTGTCGTTGATTACAAATCAAAACTAAACACAAGTCCTTCAATAAGACAAGCAAGTCTGTTGGGTCCTGTGGAAGATCGACCTGGATTTAGTTTATTATGAAACTGTGTGGAAGACAAACTGCCAGAGTTTTTTTTAACTCTACTGCTCTGATCTTTACCAAACCCTGACAGGTAACAGTAGCCCCGTGGAGGAGTGCATGTCCTCACTGACTCAGGCCGTCTGTGCTGGCCAGACTCTACCATCATGCTCCTTCGACTGACCGCCCTCCTTCATTGAACCCAGATTAAAGCGCTCCGCCTAAACCCTCCACCCCGATAGCCCAGCCCGCAGAGGGGGAAGCTGTGGAGGGACGGAGCAGCAAAGAAGCTTCTGGAACCACCGACCACCTTCAGTTCACCCTGTTTGCTCTGCACGGCATCCCGGCCAACTGGATCAGCAGGTGAGCCGATGGAAAAGGTTTAACCAACACTGTGTTTATCTGAGCTTTATCTGAGGTTTACGTAAGAACAGGTAGGAGCGACTGTAAAGGAACCTACACACTGAACCGAACGTGACCTGAGCGTCCTCCACCATCACCATGCAAGGTCAATGCACAGCCGCAACGGGGCGGGGTTAAGGGCCGCGTTCAATGCCATCACTTCGCTCACCGTACGTTGCCAAAGTTGAAATTTTTTTTTTTTTTTTCAAATTTTGAACTTCTTTAATAAATTCTTAAACTTTTGAGAGATTTTTTTAAATTATTTTTGACTTCTTCAAAAAATTCTAAAACTTTTGAGAGAGTTTTTTTTTTTTTAATCTTTGACTTCTTTATTAAACTCTAAAAGGTTGGGGATTGTTTTTTCTTTTACTTTTGTACTTCTTTAATAAAATCTTAAACTTTTGAAAGAGTTTTATTTTTATTAATTTGGACTTCTTTAATTATTTCCTAAACTTTTATGAGGGTTTTTTGTTATTTTGACATTTAAAAATTCCTATACTTTTGAGAGAGTGTTTTTTTTTTATTTTGGATATTTTTAATTAATTCTTAAACTTTTGAGAAAATGTTTTAATTAAGTTGGGCTTCTTCAATAAATTCTTAAACTTTTGAGAGTTTTTTTATTAATTTGGACCTCTTTTATAAATTCTTAAGCCTTTGATAGAGATTTTTTTAAATTTTGGACTTCTTTAATAAATTCTTAAACTTTTGAGAGAGTTTTTTTTATTAATTTTAACTTCTTTAACTAATTATCAATCTTTAAAGAGAGTTTTTTTCCCTTCTTAAATAAATTCTTAAACTTGTAAGAGAGTTTTTTGGACATCTTTTATAAATTGTTGAAATTTTAACAGAGTTTTTTTTTTTTCATTTTAATCTTCTTTAATAGTTTTTTTAACTTTTGGGAGAGTTTTTTTTAATATAAATGTTGGACTTCTTAAATAAATTCTTAAACTTTTGAGAGGTTTTTTTTTGTTTGCTTGTCCCTCATTTTTATTTATTTTGCCATCAGCAATACAGGGATCATTCAATGAATTATTATTACCCTTTGATGACCTCTGCCAAACAGTTGAGCTGGTAGTAAAGGGGTTAAAGAGCTTTATATAGTTTGCTTGATTCTTGTAAAACAGGTAATATGAGGGTCAAACATGCATTTGTGACCAGACCGTCATTTGGTCTTTTGTAATAATTGGTGGAGTCCATCAGCCGTTGTCTCCTCTTCACATCGTCTCGTTTTCTCCTGCCTAACAAACCGCTCCTGTGCTGCTCCACCGGTCTTGTGTTTCCACGCCAGTGTCCGGTTTCACCTCGACTGTATCTCCAGTCTGCTGCTGAGCTGAGGCAGATTTTCCGTTCCTGCTCTGTCATGCTTCAGAGAGCAGGATCAGTTCACCTCAGACGAGCCCGGGCATGGATGGTGGCCCACGTGTCGTAAACTGAACTGTTCAGCGTGTCGGTGCATAACACCGAAGTTCAAGTCTCTGCATCGCCTGCCTGTGTCCTTTAGAATAGATTTTAAGGTCATTTTATTGTTTTTAAATCTCTTAATGCTCAGCAATGTGCTTTAACCCTCTGAGCCCAGTAGATCGCTGAGGTCTTTTACCCAAAGTTAGAACTCGAACAGTAATTCATTGTTTTAATATTATGGCCCTCACCTTTGGATCAGTCCACCTGAACACCTGAAGGCTGCACCTACTGTTCATATTTTATTTTTATTAGCTCTTTATTGACATTTGCAATAAACACTTTTACTGGGGTTACAATGTGATAACCATACACTTCACCTATCTGTCTGTCTGAAATGTCATATGAGAAAAGGATTTATACATTAATATATTCTTTTTTTATATAAAGGAACAGAAAAACAATTAAGCAAATAAGTAGAACAACAGTGGGGAGAGATCATGTCTTTAACAGAGGAATCAAAGCCTCAGAAAAAATAAAATCTTGCCTGGGAGACTTTATATAATAACCCAGTTTTCCCAGCTTGAGGCATAGTCCAGAGTTATGATTAACACATGCTGCAACCTAATCTATTTTGTAAATGTTAATTTTAATGTCCTTGTCTTCAATGAAGGCCTTTCCTGTGATGACCAGTTCTGTGTTTCAGCCTTTTTAGCTGCTACCATCAAAATATTCGGTAAATTCTTGTCTTTTTTGGCTGATCTTCAGGCATAAGACCAAGTTCTTACTATCTAAAGGCACATGGTGTCTGAAAATGTCCTTTAAGGCTCTGTGTGTCCCTTTCCAAAAGTCCAGAATAGCAGGGCAGTCCCAGAAGACATGGTCAAAGTATATATTTGATTTTCCACAGTTTCTCCAGCAGGTTGAAGAATTGCCAAAATAGTGAGATTTCTGATTGGGTGTTATGAAATCCCTTATTAGGCATTTCCAGCCAAACTCCTTTTAGCTGATTATACTTATCATTTCATCTTATTTATTTCTGTGCTGTAATCCTCTTGATTTTATATTTCTCCATTTCACTTCAGCATTATTACATTCGCCAAGGAGGTTATGTTTTCAGGAGAGTTTGTTTGTCCGTCCGTCCGTCTGTGAACAAAATAACTCCATAATAAGTTATGGATGGATGGATTTGGATTAAATTTTCAGGAAATGTTCAGCATGGGAAAAGGAAGAAGTGATTCGATTTTGGTGTTGATCTGGATCAGCGTCTGGCCGCCATGATGAAAAATGTGATTTTTGTGAATAACTGCTGAACTGAAATAGATATCATTATGAAACCAATTGCTAATGGTATGTTTTCATGGTCAAGGGATCTAAATATTTCCATGAAATAAAGGTAGGACTAATATTTATGGTGAAAATTACAATATTGGTGAGGACTGTAGCGCCAGTGGAGGTCTGCGCTCTCCGAGTGCTTTTCTAGTTGCTTCTGTATTTTATTCTCTGTTAATGAGTTTTCTTTCATTATCCTTTTTAACCCTTTGACTGGCATTGTAACCGTACAGTTGACTTCTTGCAATATTTAAAATTTTGAAAACCCATGTTTTTGTTTTTCCTTCACCTCTCTGAACACAAATAAGTATCCATGGTGAGGTTTTGTACATGAACAGAATTGTTTGAAAACTAGAAAAAAGTGAAAGTGAATTGTTGCTAAAAATTCTAACAGTACATCGGAGAAAGACATTTTTTTTTTCACATATTTCCAGATCTTCGAACAATCAGAACTTAGAGGAAACCTATTTGATGATGATAAAATATGTCGCTTTGATTCCCAAGAAAACTGTGTCAACAGCTATATGCCTAAATTTGGCTCTGTGTGATGTTTTTGTATGAAAACCAACAAAATTGTTGCAGAAATAAAATAAATTAATTCATGCCAAGGATGACCCTCAACAGGCAACAGTAGGTCGACCAACATCTCTGCTTAATAAAACTCAAACTGTTGCTAAATAAAGAGGCAGGAACACAATTTTACCAACAAGTAATCTGTTGCAAATGCATTTCTTAGTTTGGAAGTCAAAGGTTTAAGAGATTTTATTATGCTTTTGGTGTTTGGCAATCTCATTTTACTATATTATTATTTTAATTTTTCCCTGTAGTATTTCTTTTTATTCCATTTCCTATCATGATATTTTTTCTTCTTCCTGTATACAAGTTTTCCTTAATCCTCTAACTCTGTGTGTGGGCTGTATGTGGGGGAAGAGGGTGGGGAAGGTCCTGTATTTTCAGTGTATTCAATGTTCTACTTTTTATTTTACTATCATTGTTTTCATTTTTATGTCTTTTTTTATGTAAAACACTTTGTGCGTTACAGTGCAGGTAGTCTGAATCTTCTTTCGATGGATTTCTTTAAGACAAGCCATACTTTGAGCTGGTTGGAGCCCTCAGGCATCGATATTTATCCTGTGGCGGTTCTGGGGAGGGGCCAACAGGGGCCAGTGCCCCTGTAAAACTGAGCCTGGACCCCCCTCCACACCAGGCATATATAATAATTAAACGCTGTGATATTGCGCTGATGACACAGGCGGAACAAATGGATGCGGCACTGAGTTCCAGTCAGACCCCTTAGAGGTCAAGGTCAAGGTAAACGTTATTATTCCCAAGGGGCAAGCCTTGGGCATACAGCCAGCAGTATCACACAGACAACATAGCAACATTAAATACAATAAATAATCCATTAAAAGCAGTAAATACAGCACCAACATTACAGGGAGTTATTCAGCAGCACAATGGCTGCTGGAACCAAAGAATTCCTCATTCTGTTGGTTTTGCATTTTGGAACACTGCGACCTGAAGGAGCGCTACACTGCCAGAACCTCGCGGGAGAAAGAATATGCCGACAGAATCATACCAGAGTCACACAAGAAGAATTACCACAGAGAACTAAGGTGAGTAAAGCTATGTTGTTTGTGTAACTTTTACAAGGTAAGACTTGGTCAGGAAATGTTGTAGACTAACTTGAGTTAATCGGAGGTAGATGTAAGCACAGAGGTTAATGTGGCCTGCCAAGTTTTACGCACTGGCTCTCGCGCCACACCTCCAATTTCTCACGCTAAATTTATAGGGACAAATCCCATGGGGGTCACAGGTGTAGCATATGTGTTGCCAACTAGAAAACGCCCCAAAATACTTGATAACCACAACAAAATGTGCAAAGATAAGTAAAGCGAGGTTGTGTGACTTATGGCCCTTTTCCACTAGCACGCCTTGGCCCTACTCTACTCGACTCTACTCGATTTGCGACGTGTTTCCACTAGCCCGGTACCTCCTTAAACAAGCTAGTTTTAGTACCTACTCCGCTCTGGTTCTAATGCTGCGTTCCATTAACCTGGGAACTGGGAAATGGGAGTGACGTCATCTCCGACTTATCTGCGTTCCAGTTGAAGTTGGAAAAAAGCGTGCCTATCGACCATGCTATTGTTAGCACGCCCTTCGTTGTTGTTCACAAATATCACATGAAGAAAGTGATATCACTATGGCATCATTTCTGTAAATATAAGTCTAACAATACTATGTATACAGCAGATCTAGAGCAACACACCCCAGTCAGAAGTGCAAATAAATTGATTATTACAGGAGCTAAGTAACTGTTCACACTGGGGGCATCCATCTTCCATTGTCAACTTGGGGGTGGCGAGGTTTCACCGAGTTCCCAGTAGGAAATTCAGACTTCGGGGAATGTTTCAGTTGCAGTTTCCTACTCGGAACTGGGAAATTCCGACTTCCGACTACAACTGGAACGCACCATAAGAGAGCTGAGTCGACACTAAAAGAAGACGTCACCAACTGCCAGCTACTGATTGGTCAGACAATGTCGTCATCGATGAGTCATGAGCGCGACGACCTAGCGTGCTAGCGGTGGCTACCGTTAGCTACTGTTAGCTTACTCTCATACGTCTTTTCTTTGCAGCTTGATTGCTCTCGTCCTCGGCTTCTTTCTGTGTGTATAGCTTCCAAAACTCTCCTGTGCTTCTCAAGGGGTATTTCCTCTTACAACCTGCAGCCTTCTTCTGCTTTCCTTTTTTACTTGGTTTGTGACAAAAAGCCACGGATTGTTGTGTCGCGCGCAAAATGACGTCACCACAGAGCCGCTCTCTGTTTACAGTGACACTGCCCTCTGTTGGGCAGGCGACTGGGGCTAATGGAAAAGCAGCACAAGGCGAGTAGAGTAGATCCGGGTAGAGTTGGGTTGAGTCGAGTAGAGAAGGGCTAATGGAAAAGGGCCATTACACTTTCACTTTCACTCAGCGTCTGTGCACACGCTCCCCTGTGTGCACGTGAGTGTAAAGACGCAGACCGGCGCGCATCGCAGGGACAGTGAGGGATCATCAGTCACTTTGAGTGATTTATGATTCAAACAGACTCTCGATAGCTCATGTGCCTATTTTAACTTAACGAAAAGACTTTAAAAATGACCAGTTGACCTGTTGATGAATCAAACTCAATATCGTTCATCAGTCCAGCTCTACACTGCTGTTTTCACCCAATTACTGTTTTCTAAATGATAAATTCACCCAGAGCCTTCCTGCATCACTTACCCTCCATGATATAAGAACAATCTGTAAAGTATTAAACTTCAAATACCATCTACTAATGCAGTGGTTCTTAACCTGTGGGTGGAGGCCCATAAGTGGGTCAGAGCTGTTTTCAGTGGACGGTGTATAAATCAGGTAAAAATTGTGGCAAAAATGTCTCCAGTGTATGGAGGCCCTAAGAGGACAAACGTCCATCAGAGTGTGCCAGAGTTTACTCACAAGAATAAACCAGACTTCACCACCGTCGTTTCCCCCTTTCATAAAGTTGACTTCACAAAAAAATCCCCATTGTAAACAAAAATAAATGTTTTCAATAGTATTCCTGTATTGATTTGTATCACAAGTTTATTTTTTTCTTGCATGCATGTGTGTGTCCCTGTTGTATATATGTTTTTTTTTTTTACTTTAATACAGTTTGTCTTTCTCCACAGATGTCAGCAAAAGTAAAGAAAACCCATCAATTCAAAGCTGGGAGTGTCCACAGGGAGCTTGATAAGACAGCCACAACCCTTTACAGGAAAATAGACTGGAGTGCTGAGACTCAATAGACTAGCCTTATAAAGGGTTTAGTGGATGCTGTCATTGCTTTTTGTTTTTATTGTCTGCATTGCAACTGAAACAATTACCATTACTGTTTTTAAATTTTATACTGAAGTAAATATGTGTTTTGTTGTTTTAACAATTTCTTTGGACATATTGTGGAAGAAATCTGATATTCAATAAAACTGAACTGCAACTTTTACTACGATCTGTATTATTTGTTTTTTTGTTTTTTTGTTTTTTGTTTTTTGTTTTTTGATTTTTTTTAAATTCTTTATTTTTCCAGTTCTGAGATGCAAGAGTCAGGGTACATACTATACGTGAAGATACAAACTTCAAAAACAGAATTCCAAACCCTCCGCAAATCAGTCTTTTCTTTTTGTTATTTAAGTATTAAGAACTAAAACAACAGGTGAGAGCAGAGGTGTGTACATAAAATCAACCAAAAATACAACAAATAATCTCGAGAGGCAGTAAAATAGGGAAATTAATATATGTGTGTATATACATACATGCACACACAGACACATGCATATACATAAACATGTACATACACCCTCATACATACATGTATACACATATGCACATACACACACACACGTAAAAAAGAGCAGTTTGATGAACTGCAAATTCCTCACATCTTTAACTCAACAAATTCTGTCGAGATAGGTCTGACATATTTAACCCAGCTGGCCCACAGCTTAACAAAAACATCTTTTTGTAAATGTAAACAGAAATGAATTCTTTCCATAGTATAAATATCATTTACAATTTTAATCCACTCTTGTATTGTTGGGGGTTCAGGAAGCAACCACCGTCTGGTAATAGCTTTTTTGCAGGATGTGATCAATATGTGGAAAATGTATTTGTCACTGTGTCTTATCTGAAAATCAACATTTCCTAAAAATAAGGTGTCAAACTGTAGAGGAATGTTTGTTTCAATAATAGATGTTAAAGCTTTATGAAACTCTGACCAAAATGATTTTATCCCAGGGCAATCCCAGAAAATGTGCCAGTGGTTGGCCCCCTGAAGCCAACATTGCCTCCAACACTTGGTGTCTCCTGCAAAATATGCTTTCTGCTTTGGAGTTACAAAAAAACGGATACAGCATTTCCAAATAAATTCTCGTCACACATGAGAACTTGTGCATTTCCATACATAATTCCACATATTTGACCAACTTTCATCTGGTAGTATCTGTATTACTTTATCAGACCAAATGTTTTGAATGCATGAACACTTCTCAGTCTCTCTGGCTGTTGAACATGTCCTTCTGACAACACTCTTGGCCCCAGCCTGCCCCCCCCCGTGAAATTGGTCTAGAACTGCCACTGTATTTATCTGTGAGGCACCATCTGATATTGTATTCAGGTAATCCGGCCCTGACCAAATAAGGCAGCCTAACCATGACTCAGAGATGGATCCTCTTCAAGCCCGTCTCCTGCAGTCTGTGGTCATTTTCTGCCCATGCCTCCCTCATAACGACAGGAACTGCTTAATAACAGGCCTTCACTCCAGCCAGGCTGCTATTTTAGACCCGCTCCAAACATCGCTGCAGTGACAGCCGTTCCTAAACACGTCCAAAAATATGCAGCTCCTCCCCCACCAAGAGGAAACGCTCTCTGGATCTGTCGGCGTCGTGGCGTTGCTGTCATGCCCCATCGAGTGTTTGGCGTTGTTGTGGCATCCACATGACAGCACCACACAGACAATCTCCCGCTCCACCACACCCCACAGGTGCTCTATTAGATTGAGATCACATCATACAGTGAACTGATTAATAATAATAATAATAAACTTTATTTGTGTAGCACTTCTAAAAACATTGGTTTACTGAAAAAGTTTTATTAAAATCAAAGAACATTTAAGATATAAACAAATGGCAAAATAAAATTGAGAGACATCACAAAACATAAATAACTTAAACCCAAAAAAGTAGGCACAACAGTCCAGGATACAGCAACACGCAAGAGGCTGAATAATGCTCAGTGCAATATGTCATAGGAACCCAGACAATACAGGAACATGAGACCATGAGGGCCAAAGTAAAGCTAAAAACAAAACAATATAAAAGACAATATAAAATAGTAGAATAGAGATAATAAAATAGAGATAAAACAGTAACACAATGTGCTTAAAACATTAAAAAAACAAAAGTATGACACAAGATAAAACAATCTGAATTAAAAGTAAATAATGACACCACTCTGTTAAAATAACAAATAAGAAGTCAACAAAAGATGAAGGAGCAAAAATGAGAAGAGAATTACCTACAAATGCAGGGCTAAGAGAGTAAAACACGAATAAAAGGAAAAAGACAAAAACAGAGAGAAGGAAAGAAGATAAAGACTAAAAAGAAAACATCAAATAGAGCTATTCTGTTAAAGGGACTTTTTAAAAGGGACTTAAAAGAAGCAACAGACTCTGCAGGTCTTATCTTCTCTGGTAGGTTGATCCAAAGTCGAGGAGCTCTAGTGGAGGAAGCCTGATCATCTTTAGTTTGAGCCTCAACTTTGTTTGTTTTTGCAATAAAATAAAAAAAAGAAAATGCCCCCCCCACACACACACACACACAAAGGGGTTGACAAGGACAATGTTTTTCTGAATAAAAAACTAAAGACACGCACAAAAACAAATCATACACACAAAGACAGCTCACTACTTTTTACATTTTTGATTTTTCTATTTTTTTTTTCTATTTTCTATTTCTTATTTTTCATTTCTTTGTTATGTTTTTGTTTGGTTCCTCGTTGTTTTTTTCCTGTTTTGTCTATTGGTAAACCAGTCTGCTTTTATGTTATGGTATGTCTTGTAACATGTGTTAGTTTCCGTCAGTATTGTTTGTTTTTCAATAAAATGAAAAAAAAGAAAATCCCCCCCCCCCCCCCCAAAGGAAAAAAAAGAGTTGACAAATACAATATTTTTCTAATTAAAAAACAAAAGACACATAATTACACACACGCACAAACACATATCATACACACAAAAACAGCTCACTCCTTTTTACATTTTTAATTTGTCTATTTCTTTTTCTGTTTTCTATTTCTTTTTTTTCATTTCTTTGTTTTGTTTTTGTTTGGTTCCTCATTCTGTTTTGTCTGTTGGTAAAACACATCTGCTTTTATGTTATGTAACCTACCTTGTTATATGTCGTAGTCTCTGTCTGTATTGTTTGTTTGTTTTTCAATAAAAGAAAAAAACACTCCCCCCACACCAACACACCAGCAGCATTAGCCTGACGGTAGCCTTAGCCAACAGGAGTGGCATCAGGTGTGTTCTGCTGCTGAAGCCCATCTCCTCCAAGATTTGACATCTTGTCCATTTAGAAATGGTCTTCTGCATGCTTTTTTGTCACTGGATATTTTCTCTTTTTCAGACCATCCTCTGTAAACCACAGAGATGGTACGCAGTCAATCAGCAATTTCTGAAAAACTGTCGACTAAGTCCCTTAAGCAAGTTTTCTTCTTCTTCATCCTGATGCTCAGTTTGATCCTCAGCAGGTCCTCTTGACTTTGTCTATGGACCTGAGTGGATTTACTTGCTGCCATGTGATTGGCTGATGAGCTGTTGGTGTTATAGCCTTATACAGTATCTGGTAAAAATGGAAGAAGCATTAGAGAAAGGAAGTAAAAAGACTTTAATCGGCTGATATGGAGTCTGTTCTGTTGTCTCGTTGCAGCTATGAGAAATACTTCCTGATGTGTTCGCTCACACATAACGGCAAGAACCTGTTCAAACCGGTCCAGTCCAAGAGAGTCGGCACCTACAAGAGCTTCTTCTACCACATCAAATGGGACGAGCTGTGAGTTCTGCTTATATTACAGTGTTAACTACAATACCCAATCAGGATCCTTCATAAAATGTGTGTTAGGGCTGTACAATCTGTGACAGCTTCACCTGAATCAGGGGCGGGCGACTTTAACTCTCTGTATCCCAAGCAGAGAGTTTCTGGTCATTGTAGCTTCTCTGACATTTTTACTCACTGTGGTCTCATTTTTCTCTGCAACATAAAGCCCAGCACCTCTATAGATTCAGGACAATCATGGCTATTGACTGGTGTAATTCAATTACATCTACATACTGTGTAACAAAATTTACAAGCTACAAATCATGACAAAAAAGAAAAACGGACATTCAATTTTTTTTTTTTCATTTTCACCATGTGTACATCATCAACCAGGATATAACAGAAATATAAACAGATAAAGAAGTACAGTACTAGACTCCCACCCAAATCCCTCCCACATACACCAAAACTTTCTTTGAAAAAGTTAAATAAACACAAATTCATAATGCAATCATATTCTTAAAACACATAAAAAGTCAACATTTCATACAAAAACCTATACATAAATTCATAAAACACACTTGTGCTTACAACAGTAAGCAAAAATGGATTTGTCATAAACTAGCAACCGTTGCTAAGCCAGGAATAAATTCATGGAGGAGTTTAATGACTGTTTCTGATTATTTTAAGCTTTACTTTTTCTACAAGTTTCCTGTTTTGTTTTGTTTGTCCCTTTAGTATGTCCCCTAGGGACGTGTTGTAATAAAAAAAAAAAAAAAGGAATTAATGCACACAACACTTTTGCAGGTTCCCTCAAGTCTAAGGAACACAGGAAAAATAGTGGTGTTGGTCCTACATTCAAATAATCTACAAATTCTGAAGCCTTGTTTAATATTTGAAATTCCAGAACATTTTTGCTTCTGTCACTTTTCACTTTCTGTGGTCACAATTTCCCCTGCAATATGAAGTCCAGCACCTCTGTAGATACAGGATAATCATGGCTATTGACTGATGTAACTCAATTAGGTCTACATGCAGTGTAACAAAATTAACAAGCTAAAAATCATCTCTTGTAGTTCGGTGACAGAGGATCAGAATAAGACTGTTGGATATTTTTGACTTGAAAATAGACAAACACACATAGATCTGACTTTTTGCACTGCAGTGCTTCTGTTTAGTTGCCACTGAATTCACATAAGTGTCAATATTATTTATTTTATTTCCAGATTTTAACCCTTCCATGCATGGTGTCCACTACAGTAGACAGATATTTGGAATAATTTTATTCCCTTTAAGTTGCAGTTTGTCCAACTACCAGGTGGTAAATTCCCAAAACTTGTCTTAAGTTTCATAAAAATATTACTATATCAAGATATTGCATCATAAATCCAAAATAGACGACGAAGGGCAAATTGGGTAATAGGTTGTGTTCAAATTTCACAGAATTTTGCATTTTTATTTTAAATTCTGTTGTAATTAGTGAGTGAATATCTTGACTAACCAACAATGATACATATTCTGAATATTTTTCTTTTTATTTGATTTGCTCTACAAAAAAATCTTTGTCAAAGATTTATTTTTTGGAACTTTAGTTGGTTTCACTAAATTACTATAAATATTATTGATGCATGGTGTTGACTGTAGTTTACAGATACACGACTCCCTCAAAACATAACATTTAAAAAATTAACCAGATTTTTAAATTAACTTTAAGAGTAAAAACAAACATTTTTATTTTTTTTTTGTTTAATAGTTTATGCATGAAATGGTTAATAAAGATCTAAAATCTTCCATAATGCCCACCCTAGTTTCTCCAGCTCCTCTGACTGTGTCTCGTCTCCTGCAGGATAAACTTCCCCATCGCGGTCGCGGTCCTCCCTCTGGAGTCCATCCTCAGCCTCACGCTGTTCGGCGTGCTGAACCAGAACGCCAGCGGCTCCCCGGACTCCAACAAACAGCGGAAAGCCCCGGAGATGCTGGGCAAAGTCTCCATGCCACTGTTTGACTTCAGGAGGTGAGGAGAAAGACAATGTGCACACTTTTTATTACCTGAAAAAAACATTTTCTACAGTAAAATCATTTTACAGATCAATCTCTCTTTAGTGCTCAACTCCATTTACGCATTCTGTTCAGTTTATGGCTGTAGCAACACAAAAATCCTTTAAAGCTCATTTCAGGATCAGATTATGAGATTGGACATTAACACATGAGTTCTGTTGGACCAATCTGCTTTCGACAATTAAACTCAGTTTTTTATTACTGTTCTACAGTGCTCTGTTAAGTCAAAATAATCACAATTAAGAAGGAATGTACAGTATTATACACATCAGCTATAAATATCAAATACACTACATAGCCAAAAGTATTTGCTCACCCATCCAAATAGTCAGAATCAGGTGTTCTAGTCACCTCCATGTCCACAGGTGTATAAAATCAAGCACCTAAGCATGTAGACTGCTTTTACAAACATTTGTGAAAGAATGGGTCGCTCTCAGGAGCTCAGTGAATTCCAGCGTGGAACTGTGATAGGATGCCACCTGTGCAACAAATCCAGCCGTGAAATTTCCTCACTCCTAAATATTCCATAGTCAACTGTCAGCTGGATTATAAGAACGTGGAAGTGTTTGGGAACGACAGCAACTCAGCCACTAAGTGGTAGGCCACGCGAACTGACGGAGCGGGGTCAGCAGATGGTGAGGTGCATAGTGGGAAGAGGTCGCCAACTTTCTGCAGAGTCAATCACTACAGACCTCCAAACTTCATGTGGCCTTCAGATTAGCTCAAGAGTGCAGAGTGCTTCATGGATGGGTTTCCATGGCTGAGCAACTGCATCCAAGCCTCAAATCACCAAGTGCAATGCAAATGTTGATGCAGTGGTGTAAAGCACGCCGCCACTGGACTCTAGAGCAGTGGAGACGCATTCTCTGGAGTGACCAATCATGCTTCTCCATCTGGCAATCTGATTGACCAGTCTGGGTTTGGCGGTGCCAAGTGTAAAGTTTGGTGGAGGGGGGATTATGGTGTGGGGGTGTTTTTCAGGAGCTGGGCTTGGCCCCTTAGTTCCAGTCAAACGAACTCTGAATGCTTCAGCACACCAAGACATTTTGGACAATTCCATGCTCCAACATTGTGGCAACAGTTTGGAGCTGGCCCCTTCCTCTTCCAACATGACTGTGCACCAGTGCACAAAGCAGGTCCATAAAGACATGGATGACAGAGTCTGGTGTGGATGAACCTGCACAGAGTCCTGACCTCAACCCCATAGAACATCTTTGGGGTAAATTAGAGCAGAGACTGAGAGCCAGGCCTTCTCGTCCAACATCAGTGTGTGACCTCACAAATGCTCTTCTGGAAGAATGGTCAAAAATTCCCATAAACACTCCTAAACTTTGTGGACAGCCTTCACAGAAGAGTTGAAGCTGTTATAGCTGCAAAGGGTGGACCGACGTCATATTGAACCCTATGGGTTAGGAATGGGATGTCACTTAAGTTCATATGAGAGTCAAGGCTGGTGAGCGGATACTTTTGGCAATTTTTGTTTATATTGGCTGTAATACCCACTGAACATGTGCATGTAGCTCAGTGTATCATTGTTGAATATTTCCATATTAAAAATTATAGTTTCTGTTAGAGAATGAAATGTTGTTTTCTTCAGTCCACATCATCATCCAATACAAATTCGCCATCGTGACAAGAGAAACAGGTCAAATTTAGTAAAGGAGAGCCTCATACCCTTCTCAAAAATATAGATATTAGCATTTATAAGTTTGGAAATATTTGCATATTAGATAGCAGCAAAAAACCAATATCATGCATCTCTGCTATCAGCCCATTTAGGCCCAAAACTCCCATAGTTAAACCCATTATCACTTTGTTTTTTGATTATATTTTCCATGCAGCTTAAATCTTTTTTAATGCTTTTATTCTCTGTGAGGGGACCTTGGGTGACTTGAAAGCGCCTCCAAATAAATGTGTTATTATTTTATTATTTAAATCTACATCTCTTTCATCAAATGTGCTTTCAATTTGCGGGTGTTACGACCCTTATGTTACCAAAAGAAGAATAACACGACAACCAAAAATAAATTGACAGGAGTCAGAGTGAAAGTGCAAAAACTCAAAGATTCCTTTTTATTTGAACACAAATTAACATAGGTTTTCAAAATGTGGGGGGGAGGATAGGGCAAGAAGGTTGTGCCAAATAAAACCCAAAAATACAATAAAACTCAACCTATTTTAATTTAATCTTTATCTCAAAACAACAAACAAAAATCCTAGCATTAAACTAATAAAACAAGCTTAAATCAATATAAATACAGGGGGTGGCACCAACCAAACTAACCTGGTGTGTCTAACAAGGGATTTCCTATGTGCAGTATGTAGAGGGTACCCCAACTTACCTAATGGCCTCTACCTCCCACCACCACAATCTGCATGCAGCATGGAGCAAAACAACATGACCTGTCTCAGCCTCAGTCTCAGAGCAAAAAGAGAAAGAGCTGCAGGAAACTGCTCCTTTTTATAGCCTTGTCAGCCTATCAGTGGTCAGCTCCTCCATTTTGGCCTCACAGAGCAATCAGGTCACAGGTGTAGCTCAATCAGACTCTACCTGCAGCAACAAGAAAGGAGGGGGAGAAAGGCAGGAACAGAAAGAAACCAAAAAAAAACCCTCTACAGCTACTGGCTTCATGCCTGGCATGTAACACCCCCACCCATACAAGTCCAAATTTAATATTTGGAACATTCAATCATTTTTCTTACCTTAGAGCACGTGATAAAGCATCAGCTATCACATTTTCAGAACCCTTCTTATGGTTGATCTCAAGATTAAAATTCTGAGCAATAAGAGACCATCGCATGAGGCGGTGGTTATGATTGTACATCCTAGAGAGGAATACCAAAGGGTTATGATCTGTGAAGACCTTAATGGGTTTAACACTAGCCTCAAGGTAAACCTCAAAATGTTGTAGGGCTAACAACAATGCCAGGGCTTCCTTCTCAATTGTGGAGTACTTGAGTTGATGTTTGTTAAGTTTTCTGGAGAAGTAACTCACAGGATGGTCGATGCCCTGGTCATCTTCTTGAAGGAGAACAGCTCCAACTCCAACCGCGCTGGCATCAACTTCCAGTTTAAAGGGAACAGAGAAATCTGGGGCACACAGAACAGGACTGCAACACAGTATGCCTTTAAGGCTCTCAAAAGACTGTTGACACTCATCAGACCAAACAAAATGCTTTGAAGGACTTGTCAAGGCAGTTAGTGGAGCAGCAACTGAGGAGAAGTTTTTACAGAACCTGCGGTAGTACCCAATCATCCCTAGGAAACGGCGTAGCTCCCTTCGGGTGGCTGGTACTGGAAAAGCTGCAACTGCTGCAACTTTTGCATCTGCAGGACACACTCGGCCTTGGCCAACCTGCTGACCAAGATAAAGCACAGTACCTTTTCCAAACTCACACTTAGCAAGATTTAGAGTTAAGGAAGCAGTCAAAAGACGGGTGAAAACTTCTCTTAATGTCGCAACGTGATTGGCCCAGTTGTCAGAGTAAACGACAATATCATCAAGATATGCTCTGCAGTTTTTCACATCTCCCAAAACTGTGTTGACGAGCCTCTGAAAAGTCGCAGGAGCATTACACATTCCAAAGGGCATCACTGTATATTGAAGGAAGTGGTCAGGAGTCACAAAAGCTGAAACTTCAGATGCACGAGGAGTCAACGGAACCTGCCAATAACCCTTCAACATGTCAAGTTTGGTTACATACTTTGCAGGACCAATTTCATCAATGCAGTCATCAATAAGTGGTAACGGGTGTGCATCTGGGACAGTTACGGCATTTACTTTTCGAAAGTCAGTGCAGAACCTTGGACTACCATCTGACTTTGAATCTAGGAGACAAGGTGAACTCCATGGGCTCGAACTAGGCACCGCAAACCCATGTTCCATCAGGTACTCAACCTCCTTCCTCATTAGCTCCCTCTTAACTGGACTAACTCGATAGGCATTTTGCTTTATCGGTTTAGTATTACTCAGAACAACATCATGACTTATTACAGAAGTCTGTGTGGGAATATCATTCAAAAGACCAGGAAAGCTGCATATTAGTGCTTTAATATCAGTTTGTTGTTCTTCAGAGAGGTGAGATAAGTACGGAGTCAAATTGGACAGTATTTCTGAATTTCTAAGTCTTGCTCCCTGTGGTGTAGCACTGTTCATTACCAAGTCAGAATCATCAAGACTATCAACAGAAGTGCTCACCTTTGTAACAGAGGCTAATGGCAAGACAATTCTTTCTGTTTCAGATTTTGAGGGTGACAAATTATGATCTTCTCTGGGATGGTACCGCTTCAACATATTCACATGACACACTCTGGTCTGTCGTCTGCGATCAGGAGTCTGGATGACATAGTTTGTATCACTGAGCTTTTTGTCTACAACATAAGGACCAGAGAATTTGTTAGACAGAGCAGAACTAGGGATGGGCAAGAGGATCAGAACTTTGTCACCGGGTTGAAATGTGTGGACAACTGCCTTCTGATCATACCGCTGTTTCATCTTTACTTGAGCTGACGTAAGAGCACTCTGAGCAAGTGTGCAAGCTCGCTTGAGCCTATCCTTGAGCTTTGCAACATAATCAGGAATACTTCTGACCGTGGTCTCAGGACTTACTAAATGCTCTTTGAGAACCTTTAAAGGACCCCTAACCTCGTGACCAAACACCAATTCTGAGGGACTGAAACCGAGGGAATCCTGCAGCTTCACGAGCAGCAAACAACACAAGGGGTACACCATCATCCCACTCATTTTGAGAATCATTACAATGTTTGCGAAGCATTGATTTCAGGGTCTGATGAAATCTTTCTAATGCCCCCTGGCTTTCTGGATGGTAAGCACTAGAGGTTACATGTTTAATGCCTAAGGTTTTGAGTGCTATGGCAAATACTTTAGACTTAAAGTTGGTGCCCTGATCAGTTTGAACTACTTTTGGTAAACCAAACATAGAAAAGAATTTCACCAAGGCTTTGGTGATGACGGGAGCAGTGATTTTTCTTAATGGGATTGCTTCTGGGAACCTGGAAGAAGCACACATAATGGTTAAGATAAACTGATTTCCAGTTTTTGTCTTTGGCAATGGGCCCACACAATCTACAATAACTCTCTCAAAGGGTTCACCCATTACTGGAATGGGGTGAAGTGGAGCAGGGGATATAGCCTGATTAGGCTTGCCTGAAAGCTGACACACATGACAAGTACGGCAATGGTGGACAACATCAGCTTTTAAGCCTGGCCAAAAGAAGTGCTTCAGGACTCTGTCATAAGTTTTTGTGATACCCAGGTGTCCTGACCAGGAATGGTCATGAGCTAAGGACAATACCTGAGAACGAAAGGTTGTAGGCACCACAACCTGATTAGTCACACTCCATTCCCCATCCTCTGAGACATCATTAGTCCACCGACGCATCAACAAGCCATTATTAAGTACATAAGCCCCTTTTCTCTTCTTTGCCTCTTCTAGGGTCAGGACTGAGGAGAGACAATTTGAAAGAGTTGGGTCACTTTGCTGAGCAGAAATGAATTCATCCCTAGAGGATGGTATTTTCACGAGCTCCGGGCTGGACTGTGAAGACATTGTATCCGATTTTACTTTAGGTTGAGACTTGGATTTAACCAGATCAGAGGACTGTTCTCTGGTGAAAAAGGTGTCAGACAAGTCAATTCCATATTTCTTTGATTGTGCTCTTGTAACCGCACATGCAGGAAAGATTTCAAGTGGTTTTTCGGTTGTTAATTCAGGCTCTGTGTTTTCGACAGGTCTCTCAGTAATCTCAGGAACTGGCATGACCTTTCCCCCAGCTAAATCATTACTAAGGATGAAATCAACACCCTTAATGGGTAGGGCAGGGCGGACAGCAACTTTAAAGAACCCACTGACTAGAGAGGACTGAACATGAATGTTATGCAGGGGAGCAGATACATAACTCATTCCTACACCTTGAACAACAGCACTTGAGTGACACGAGGAAGTGGATGACAGAGGCAGAATGCCTTCCCTGATTATAGACTGGGAACCCCCTGTGTCTCTAAGTATTTTTACTGGTTGTTGATCCTTTGGATTACCAGTAAGGGAAACAAAGCCATCCAAAATGAAGGGTTTGAAACAAGGATCAGGTTCATCTGCAGGCTGGGATACCATGCCTGGTGGTGATGCTCCTTTTATCAGGCTCATGCCTTTTGGCTGTGGTGAACTAGATGTAAATTGTTGCCTACGCTTCAAAGAAAGACAGTCAGCAATTATGTGACCCTTCTTATGACAATAGAAGCACTCACGATCTCCTCGGGGAGGTGATGAAGATCCTTTAGTCCGTTCCTGAGAGCAGGCCTCAGATTTCATTGAACGTGACCCTGAGACTTTTTCTGGGCGAGAGGAAGACGTATATACATTTTTGTGGGTTAGAACAAATTCATCAGCTAATACAGCAGCTTTAGACAACAACGTCACCTTTTGTTCATTTAGGAAGATCACCATCTTCTCTGGTAATGAACTTTTGAAGTCTTCTAACAGTACTAGCTGCCGAAGAGCCTCAAAATTATCTTTAACCCCATTGGCGGCACACCACTTGTCAAAAAGAACCCCCTTCTCTCTTGCAAACTCAACAAAAGTTTGGCTGTTGGACTTTTTATGGTTGCGAAACCTCTGTCTGTAGGCCTCTGGCACAAGTTCATAAGCACGCAAAATTGACTCTTTAAGAACATCATATTGCAAACTTTCTTCTAAGGGAAGAGAAGACACAACCTCTTGAGCCTTTCCAGCTAGCTTGCACTGAAGCAATATGGGCCACATATCCTTAGGCCAATCAAGCGCAGTTGCTATTCTTTCGAATGCACTGAAGTAGGAGTCAACTTCTGACTCTCGAAAACTTGGCACTAAGGCAATATTTTTACTTACATCAAAACCTGGTTTGTGGTGGACTGTCTGTGAAGGAGCTGGTGCTTGATTAAGAAGTTGGCTAGAAGAGAGTCTCATGGCCTCGACTTCAAGCTGTCGCAATTTTATTTCTTTTTCAGACTCTATTTCTAGTTTACGCACTTGCAGTTTGAGGTCATATTCTGCTTTAAGGACAAATTCCTTTTCTTGGGCCTCAAGCTGCAGACGAGCCAAACGTACCTTAAGCCTAGAATCCTTACTAGACCCACTAAGTTCAGGAGACAAAGGATCAAAACGAGGCAGAGTTGCTGGAGGAACACCACTTTTATCAACACCTACTTTTGGTGTAACCAACTGTGTGAGTTGGGCACTTTTAGGTCTAACCGAAGAAACATCAGGTTCAGTTGAAGAAGCATCAGAGGCAACCTCAGTCTCATGGTCAGCAGAGACTGGGAGGATTTTTAACTCAACCAGTTTTTCAATTACTGTATTCCTAATTTCTTTTTTAAGTCCATATTTCTGAACTGAAATATTAAAGTGTGTCGCAATGCTAAGTAGATCATCTTTACGACAGGAGTAAACCTTTTCAAGGGTTGGATTTTCAAGGAACTCTTCTAATGAAATCATTTTTGTTTTAAACTCCACAGTGACCAATCAATTTTAATTGGTTGTTTAGCTCTGGGAAAATTAATCCCGGACGAGCCCCCACTTGTGTTACGACCCTTATGTTACCAAAAGAAGAATAACACGACAACCAAAAATAAATTGACAGGAGTCAGAGTGAAAGTGCAAAAACTCAAAGATTCCTTTTTATTTGAACACAAATTAACATAGGTTTTCAAAATGTGGGGGGGAGGATAGGGCAAGAAGGTTGTGCCAAATAAAACCCAAAAATACAATAAAACTCAACCTATTTTAATTTAATCTTTATCTCAAAACAACAAACAAAAATCCTAGCATTAAACTAATAAAACAAGCTTAAATCAATATAAATACAGGGGGTGGCACCAACCAAACTAACCTGGTGTGTCTAACAAGGGATTTCCTATGTGCAGTATGTAGAGGGTACCCCAACTTACCTAATGGCCTCTACCTCCCACCACCACAATCTGCATGCAGCATGGAGCAAAACAACATGACCTGTCTCAGCCTCAGTCTCAGAGCAAAAAGAGAAAGAGCTGCAGGAAACTGCTCCTTTTTATAGCCTTGTCAGCCTATCAGTGGTCAGCTCCTCCATTTTGGCCTCACAGAGCAATCAGGTCACAGGTGTAGCTCAATCAGACTCTACCTGCAGCAACAAGAAAGGAGGGGGAGAAAGGCAGGAACAGAAAGAAACCAAAAAAAAACCCTCTACAGCTACTGGCTTCATGCCTGGCATGTAACAGCGGGCTTCAGTTTTAAAGTTTTAACTTCTACCCAGCAGATAATGTCGTTTTCATTTTATCTCCTTAAGTTTACCTATGAGTTTATACAGAGAGTTTGGATTCAAACTTTTTTTGTTTTACTCTGTTAATTTGCATTATATGTGTTTTACTCAATTTTAGGTTCAGAGTTACTATCAACTTTTAATGTTGGGTTTTAAACAGTTTTATCTTTTTATTTATTATTTATTTGTCAACTTTTAGCACTTTAATATATACTATCATGGTTTTATACATTTAGTGCCTGGTAGCCTGTTTGTGCTTGAACGCTTGAGTGTATGTGTGAGTGACTGTATGTAAATGTGGGCTGGAAGTGTGGGTGAGATTCCCTTTTTTATCATTATTTTTTTTATTATTTCATTTTATTTTAATGTGGTATTTTAATTGTTTGTATCCCTGACTCTTATCTGCTTGTTTACTTGAATGTTCAGCACTTTGTGCTACATTTTATGTATGAAAAGTGCTTAATAAATAAAGGTTGTTTGATTGATTGAAACTGACAAAACAAAACAAAAATGCAAAATACTCAGTTATTAATTTTGGTTGATATTCACCAGAATGCTGCTCCAGAAAAATATTTGCCTTGTAACATGTTTTTTTAACAGTAGAAATCTTTTTTTGTTTAATGGAGTGTGATCATCTCTATCAAATGCACACACACTTCTATTTATATATATATATATATATATATATATATATATATATATATATATATATATATATATACATTTTTTTTCTTTCTTCTATTCTTCTTACAAATAAACAGGACAGATTTGGGGAAAATACCTGATGCAGTAAATAAATAC
Organism: Scarus forsteni; assembly: GCA_036419115.1. Taxonomy (NCBI): domain Eukaryota; kingdom Metazoa; phylum Chordata; class Actinopteri; order Labriformes; family Labridae; genus Scarus; species Scarus forsteni. The sequence goes on from JAZDUH010000459.1 coordinate 1,423,365, forward strand.
ATTTTTAAAAAGTTGATGCCCATATTCTGATATGTCTGTTCTTTGGACCTAACGCTGTAAGTGTCACTTAAATGGGTTGGACAAAACTTCAGGTTGTATTTTTTTTTTTATTTCTGACTGTTTTTCTGCAGGGTCCTTGCCAGAGGGAGCAGGCTGCTGTGTTTGTGGACGTCGGCCCAGGGAGCTGCTGCCGCTGTGGGCTCTGCAGGCGGTCGTAAGAGGATCCCCACAGAGAGGATCGTCCTGCAGGTGAGGACCACGTTCACTCGTTTATTTGTTACTAGGGCTGGGGGATATGGCCTTATATAAATATCACAAAACTCGATTTATCAGTTTTAATTGATATTTCCCTCTCAAAAAAAACCCTCCAAGTAACACAAAAATTACATGAATCAAGTGCTGCCTTTATTTTGTCATAGACATGTTTTATAAGGTTATAAGACTCTGAATACCTGTGCTCCCCTCAGGTGGATTTCCCGAACTCCCCTGTGGATGTTTTATACGTGGAACCCAAAGAAGCCCCAAGCCCGGAGCCCCCGGTAGAGGAGCTGGATCCTGATCTGAGGAGGAAACTGGAGAAAATCTGCAGCAGAGCGTCCAACTTTGGGTGGGACAGTGATTGCACTTTTTTTTTTTTTTTTGTAAATTTTATTTATGCAAAGTTTTTTTGAATATATACAGCACATACAATACACAGTACTAAAGTACTGTCCTTTTATGTTCACTTAATTATTATTTACTTATTTTATTATTGGGACTGAACAGCTGTGTAGCCTTAAGAAAACCGCTAATCAGTAAGGCTAACCAGAAAAAAGGCTTCAGTCTGCTAGGGAGCATAAAGATTGGACTGTGGAGGACTGGAAGAAGGTCATGTGGTCTGATGAGTCCAGATTGACCCTGTTCCAGAGTGATGGGAGCATCAGGGTAAGAAGAGAGGCAGGTGAAGTGATGAACCCATCATGCCTAGTGCCTACTTTCCAAGCCTGTGGGGGCAGTGCTGTGATCTGGGACAAATCTGTGACACTGGAGAAGCTTAAAGAAACAATGACACAGAGAATGAGACTGTAATCAAAGCTAAAGGAACAAAATATTAGAGTGTGTGAGCTTTTTTTTCTGGACAGGCAGTGTATAATGAAAAGTGAAATGATTAGGTTAGGTCGATTTAGCAGAAAAATAAAATGAAAGAATAGTAAAACTTCCTCCTTCTGAGCTGCTCCCTTTGTTTTAAGTGTAATTTCCCAGCTCTAACCCTCGTCCTTCTCTGTTTCTGTCACGTCTCCAGGCTGAAGCGAGCCGATCACCAGCTCCTCTGGGATCACCGGCTCCACGTCCAGAGAGACCACCACAGCAGCCTCCCCAAGGTGCTCGCCAGCGTTCCCAGCTGGGACTGGGCCAGCATCGCCCACATCCACTCCCTGCTGCACCACTGGCCCCCGCTGCCCCCCGTCACTGCGCTGGAGATGCTCGACTCAAAGTACGAACCTCACACTATGGCAGAAACGATGAGTATCAATATACAACATCTTTAGGGCTGGGAGGAAAAAAGGAGTCACATAAGTAGTGGATTTTCTGTTTGATGATTTTTAAATCGATTTTTGAACCAAAAAATTTTGTTTTTTTTGGTTCAAAAATAGATTTTTTCCAAATTTAAATGCTTCATTTTAATCTGTGATAATAAGCCACTTTTTAAATGCAGTCCAGGCTTTTGAAGAGAGTATAAACTGCTGCTTAAAATATATTGCTGAATAAATCCTAAAAACTGACTCACTAGTCTGTAGGCATCATCATTGTTCATCTTTTTCACTGGTGTTAAAAAAGCTAACTTAAGATTGCAAAAATCGGCAATATTGTAGAATCGCAATTTAAATCAAATCGGCACCTAAAAAACAAATAGGGAGAAAAGCATATCGTCCCAGTCCTAAACAACAGTTTTTTTATATATATGTAATTACACCAGGTGTACCGGTATATAACAGAAATATAAACACATAAAGCAGTTCATTACCAGACTCCTGCCAAAATCCCACATGCACCAAACTTTTATTTGAAAAAGTTAAATAAATAAAAATTCATTACGCAACAATCAATTTAAAAAGAACATAAACGTTATGATTTCGAACAATGATATATCTATAAATATATGTAAATATATATATTAGTGTAAATATTGTCAATAGTTAATACTGGATCTAATTCATCTCATTCAGTCTCATTTCCACTTAATTGTTACTTATTTTCCTTTATAATAAAGTTGATATTGTTCAAAGGCTCTGCGTGTTGCAACCCGTTTACTTAATTTGTCATGCTCTTTTCATTTATTTTCATTTTAGTTGTATTCTATTTTTTTTGTTTTAATTCTACTTTATTTTAGTTTAGTGAAATTAATGCTCCTCTCTATTCTATTGTCTTCATCTGATATTTCCAACTGTTATACTGTGTAAGAGCAGCTGAAACAACTGAATTAATAAAATATTTCTGATTCTAAATTCATACAACAAACTTGTGCTTACTAGAGTCCGTGTAAAATAGATTTGTCATTAACTAGCAACCATTGCTAAGCCAGGGTTAAATTCATGTTGGAGTGTAATGACAGTTTCTGAGTATTTTAAGCTTTACTGTTGCTGCAGTCCCCCTGTTTTATTTTGTTTGTCCCTGATGTTGCTAATGGGAGCCAAAGATCTTCAAAAATGTGGCCTTCGTTATTCTTCTCCAAAGTCAATTTCTCTAAAGGCAGAAACTCAGAAATCTGCCCAAGAAACATTCTAAAAGTCGGGGGACTTCATTTTTCTAAGATAAACGAAAACACTTCTTTGAAAAAAATATTATGATTATTAATAATTTGCATTTTTTCTGATCAAACTGAAAAACTGGTTTGTTATTTAGTTGATACACGCGGGGCATTTGATCAAATTCTGCTTTTAAAACTTCATAATGGCAGCACTTTAATTCAGTTATAGTCTTCTGACTAAAATATTTTTCCACACAGTCAAAGTAGCTGTGATTGGATATATTCCTAACTTGTCTCTACTTTCTACATGAGCAAATTAGGTCTGATTGGATTAAGTCTGTCAGACATTTCAGTCTAGTTTTTATTTGTTGATGAAATGTCTGTTAATGTAGTTTTAGCTCTCGTTATTTTAGTCACTGTCTAGTTTTCATCAGGGGGAAAAGCTTGTTGACTAAATCAATGACACTGGATACTAAAAGCTGAATACTACTGAATATATTTTTGGTGATATTTGTGGTAATCCAACAACAACAAAAAAGTCCTTAACACACAGTAATTGTTAATTTTTATCATCAATAGTTGCAGAGAAATCCAAACTTACTGTGTGACAAACTTGCAGCTCCTCCCCACTATGAGGGCTTAAAACATCTCCATGGATGCAGCCATGCCATACTGCCTTTGACGAGTTTGACAGAAACTCTACATTTTTGTCATTGTTTTGTGTATTTCTGTCTAATTTGTGTGTTCAGGTTTGCAGACACGGAGGTGAGAGGCGTGGCCGTCAGCTGGATCGAGAAGAGCAGCGATGACGAGCTCGCTGACTACCTGCCTCAGTTAGTGCAGGTAAATCCGGAAATAATGGAGACTAATGGACAGTTTGTTTTGCTGTTTTGTTGTGTAGTGCACCTAATATGCCTTTTCAGCTTATTGTATGAATGAATTCGTCTTCTGTTTAGTGATTGTGGAGGCCTGCAGTCACGATTCTCTATTTTGTTATTTGTCAGCAATTAATTTAAACACGTTCACTCAGCCTCGTTCACAGCTCATGTTCCTTTTTCTTCTTCTTTTTATCTCTTTTTAGTGAGAGTTTTATAAGTGAGACGTGTATATTCAATTTAGAACAAGAAAAGAAAAACAATTGCTGACAGAGGAAAACTTAGATGAAGTTGGAGGCAAGATATGTTTTATTCAGCACAGAAATCATTTAAAAAACTTTCACAGCCTCCACTATTTATCATCTCAAAACATTTACAATCTCATACCAACCTTTTATGCCCACTTAACATCCCCCCCCCCAAAAAAAAATACAAATAATAATAATAATGAAAATATAAAACAAAATAATAATGACAAATAATTTGAAAAATTAAAGAGAGAAAACACATGGGAGAAGATAACTAAATTACATAAATACATACATTTACAATGCTTCAGTATAACCCTATCCGTTATGATTACATGAACACCATAGCTGCCTAGAAGAGCCCGACATACCATAAGCAAAGTTACTATAGATTCCAATGCATTCACATATTTAGACATCCAGGAATGTAACTATCAAATCAAATCAATTTTATTTATTTATTTATGTTAAGTCATGCCATATCACTTAAAAAGGAAGACCAAATTTATTCATATTTGTCCACAAAGTTTGTGTAACGGTTTATGACTCTTTCCAATTTTGCTATTTTTGCCAGTACATTGAACCATTCTTTGATAGTTGTAGCTGAGCTATCTTTCCATTTACAATATAATATCTTCCTCTTTCTTCTGCTTTAATTTTCCTTTTCAGACTCAGTATCTGCTTCTTTTCTTTCCAGGCGTTGAAGTTTGAGTGTCACCTGAAGAACTCCCTGGTCATGTTCCTGCTGTCCAGAGCTCAAGGAAACATCAACATCACCCACTACCTCTACTGGTGAGTCTGCAGCAGCTTGTCCACCAGGAGCCTTCGTGTTCTTAAACTCCTGACAGGGAGAGTGGTGAGAGCTCTGCTTTTACGTCTGTGAACCACTGGCTTTTTGCCGAATGATTTGCTCATGCCGGTGGTGCAGCCTAACCGGACATGCCAGATGGACAGCTCCATGTTGGAAATATTTCACTAATCCATCTTTGGAGGAGCCCTGTGAAAATGTTTTCAGGGGCAGAACCTTCAAAAACAATAGCAGCTTGTGATTGGACGATCGTTTGGCCCAACACAATCATTACAGACCAATCCATATCAAGCAGCGCTGCTATGACTTAGCATACGTAGCGACTAAACATTGCAGCTTACGGCTTACAAGGGCAAACAACAGTTAACGGCCTTGAGCTACCAGCCGTTAACTGTTGTTTGCCCTTGTTAGCCCTTAGTCGATACCTTAACTACCTTAAGACGATCATTTCACATTGAATTATACCACACAGATGTATCATTTAACATATGGGACATGAACCTCGTCAAAGACAATTTGAATGAAGTAAACTTATGAAGAGAGCAGATTTCACCAAGTATAACTGAGTAACCATGATGACCACAGGCTAACTGATATTAGCCGCCATTATTTGTACAACAGGAAGTGACTCCACTTCCTGTCAAGTCACTTCCTGTTGTCGTCACGTCTGCTGCTCCCACCTCTCTTCCCTGATTGGGCTGTTAAGTGTATAGCCGAGTGAAACCGTTGGACAATGGAGGCAAGACGGAGATGCAGGATTTCAGAATCAGGCAGGTCCATCTGCTCTGCAAGGCTGCTCTTACCAACATCTCCAGAAAATGTCAACAAAATCCATGTAGTAGTTTTTGTTTAATCTTGCTAACATAAAAACAAACATAGGCCAGCAACAACATAACGTCCTTGGCGGAGGTAACAAAAAATTGCAAATATAAACCTAAAAAATCACACTTTAAAATTCTCGATTTAATGACACGCAGCCCTCACATTCAATCAATCAACCAACCAATCAAACTTTATTGGTATAGCGCTTTTCATACATAAGAAATACAATAAAATAACAACAAATGACATTAAAAGTAGAAAATTGCCAACAAATGAAAGTAAAAGACCCCGTCCACCCTCACAATCCACATACAACACACACACAAAATTAATCAAACACACACAAAGACATAAAAATGAAATTCTAAAACAGAAAAAAGATTTAAAAGACTGAGGAAATGCTATCTTTAACTAGACGTGAGGAAACACAGGAGCTTAACTTGAATTATTAAAGAAGTTGGATAAAAAAATAATTTAGGGAAAAGAAGGTAAATAACTAACTAATCAATATAATAACATTTAAAATGTTCCTCAATGTCTGATGTTTTATTTTGTCTTTAAATCTGTACGCAGGCTGCTGAAGGACGCCGTGCAGGACCCGGCCTGGGGTCAGCGGTACGAGCGTGTGCTCGGTGCCCTGCTGTGTATGTGCGGCGCCAGGCTGAGGGCGGAGCTTCACAAACAGACGGACCTCGTGACCCTGCTGGGCGCCGTGGCTGAGAGGGTCCGACAGGCAGGGGGGTCGACACGGCAGGTGAGTGTGGAGGTGGCCAATCAGAGCAGAGTGAGTGTGTGTGTGTGTGGTTACTGACTCTGTGTGTGTGTGTTTGTGTTTGTTCAGTTGCAGGGATCCAGACTAACTTTCTGCATTGGTTGCAACGGTGCGCCTAAATATTTTTTTAGGGTGCACCAGCACAAAAATTAGGTGCACCCAAATTTTTCAGTGTCCAATTTAACACCATAAGGTCACCATTTTTCACTCTCTGTAGCTTTTATATAATGTAAGTTATTTTTTAATAATGTAAAGAAATACTTTTCTTTGTTTGAAGCAAAATTATTTATTAAAAGAAAAATAGAGTGTTTTAAGTGCTCCACTGAATTAAATTTACAAATTCAAACTAAAACATTAAGCAAAATAAATTTCCGAATAAAAGTGCTTAAAGTGCTTTTCTGAACTGAAATTTAACATTTCAAACTCAAACATCTCAAGTTAAATAAAATATTTCAAAATAAAATGTGCTAATGTTTAAGATGCTACACTGAACCAAAAAATGAAATAAATATCCAGATTTTGACAACCAACAACATAACATTTACCGGGATGGTCTTATTCTCCAATAAATTTGAACCTAGAATAAGATTTCACACACTATAGTCAGTATTTACAAAACTGAAACTAAGGTATATAATAAAAAAACAACAGTACTCAAACTAATTTATAAAAAACAACATATAGTACAGAACATTTTATGATTTTTTTTTTTCTCTTTTTGTGGCTTTTTTTTTTATTATAGCCTTATGTACAGTCGTGGTCTGTCAGTCAGGTCATTTGTCCTCCGTGGACGTGGACTCTCATCTCTGTGCCTGTGTGACTGAGAAACTCCCCCTTAACAGGAGAAAGGCCTGAACAAATATAGATATTATATTAATCATTACTTTATTTTACTTGTTATTATTGTTGTTAATTATTAATTATCTGAAAGTCACTGAGACGAATTCGGCAGAGCTTTGCTGCTTCTTCAGAGTTACTGCTCTGTGCTGAAACCTGACACCACAGTCTGGGCTCATTTGCATACTAACAGCTGATTGGATGATTACTGAGGGCTCTGTGTGTGCGTGTGTCTGTGCATGTGTGTGCTGGCCCTGCTGCAAAACTGAGAGACAGAGAAATAAGGAAGCAGGCGCTGTGTTTTGTCCGTTTTTGGCATATTTTCCGCTACTGCAGTTACTTTTGTCAACTTTAATAGGCTATATTACATTTGTAGGTATACTGAAATGAGCTTTTTCAACTTCTAAACTTTGGTTTGTGAGAGAGATGATGGGCTTGCAACAGAAGTCAATGTTTTCACCTGGGGAGTGCCGGGTGCACCGGTGCGATCAATAAAAAATGTGAGGCGCACTCTTACAGATTTTGGGCACTTGTGACCAAAATGTTCGAACTCTGGAGCCCTGAGGTGGTTCTGACGGTGTGTGCGTGTGTTTTTGTGTTTTTGTGTGTGCAGGTGGCTCTTCAGGAGGGGCTGGAGAACGTTCAGAACTTCTTCCAGAGAAACTCGTGCAGACTGCCGCTGAGCCCCAGCCTGGTGGCCAAGGAGCTGAACATGAAGGTAACAAACAGGAGCTTCTGTTAGAGTTTAACCTTATGATGGAGATTGTGTCAGCGAGGAGGTCCAGCAGGCTGTTGTCTGTGAGCCACGTTCTTTTTATTAAGTTTTATTTAACCAGATATTCCTCACTGAGATCTGGCCAAGACAGTATTCCTAATAATAAATGTTATTGTCTGATGTTTTATTCCGTTTTTACTATCTTTGATGTAGTTTTTATCTTTTACAATTTATCATTTTAGGTTTAATTTTAATATTTTAACATGTTCTTTTTGTGTTAAAGGTATTTATAGCGTTTTATTTATTTATCTGAAATTTCTTGGTTTTATTGCTTTGCTGTTTCTCATATCCGTTCTTCTAAATTTTATCATTTATCTTACTTTAGTTTCCGTGGTGTGCATTAGTCTCCAAATCCTTTTGACATCCTACCAAATATCCATTACAGCTACAGTGGAATTTACATAGTAGATGGACCTCTGCTGTTTATTTACTAAGTGGTTGAAAGAAATTGATTATTATTTATTTATGTGTTTGTGCATATATGCATGTTTATGCACGTATATGTATAAAAATATGTCTTTTTTCAATCTTTTGTCTTTATGTGAAGCACTTGGAGCTGCAATTGAATTTGTGTGAACTATGCTGTATAAATAAACTTTGATAGATTGATAAAACAAATTCTAGAAAAAGTTTAAGGTGATAAACTACAGAAAGTAGGATAGGATTTAAATACATCATTGGTCAAGTTAAAGTTTACTTTTAGAGTACGTTTAAAAACAACCTTGGTTGACCAAAGTGCTGTACAGGGGCACAGAATAATCTTTAATACACTTAATAATGATATAAACAGTAATAGAGCAAAAATGAGCCAAACATTGAAAAAACATGTATAAAAATAGAAATAAATAAGAATAAAATAAAAAAAAAGAGTTAAGAGTTAAAATGCAGTTTCTAAATGAGGATTTTATTTATCAAGGGGTGAAAAAATACAAATCTATCCGACCCTATGTGAAAAAGTAATCTCCCCCCCCTTGTAAAATCACAAAGTAACTGTGACTAACCACAGTTTTGGGACAGCTGAGTTCAATTTCACAGCCCACACCCAAACCTGATTGCCACCACCTTTGTTGAATCAAGAAATAACTTAAATAGAATCTGTTAGACAAAGTGAAGTAGGCTACAAAATCTAAGAACAAACGCATCATGCCACGATCCAAAGAAGTTCAAGAAGTGATGAGATTGAAAAAGTGACTGAAATCTATCAGTCTGGAAAAGGTTACAAAACCATTTCCAAGGCTGTGGGGCTCCAGCGAACCACTGTCAGAGCCATTAACCACAAATGGAGGAAACTGGGAACAGTGCAAACCTTCGAAGGATTGGTCGACCAACTAAGATTACTCCCAAGAGTGCGACGACAACTCATCCAGGAGGTCACAATAGAACCTACAACTCCACTATAAGAAAGACACTGGCCAAAAATGGCATCCATGGGAGACTTCCCGGGCTAAAACTACCGCTGGCCCAAAAGAACACAAAGGCTCGTCTCACATTTGCCAAAAAGCATCTTAATGATCCTCAAGAATTTTGGAGAAACATTCTGTGGACTGATGAGTCAAAAACTGAACTTTTTGGAAGGTGTGCAGCCCGTTGAATCTGGCGTAAAAATAGCACAGCATTTTATAAAAAGAACATGATGCCAACAGTAAAGCATGGTGGTGGTAGTGTGATGGTCTGGGGCTGCTTTGCTGCCTCAGGACCAGGACAACTTGCTGTGATTGACAGATAAATGAATTCTACTGTTTATCAGAAGATCCTGAAGGAGAACGTCCGGCCATCAGTTTGTGCCCTCAAACTCAAGCGCTCTTGGGTCATGTAGCAGGACAACGATCCGAAACACACCAGCAAGTCCACCTCTGAATGGCTAAAAAAAAAAATAATAATAAGGTTTTGGAGTGGCCAAGTCAATCCAATTGAGATGCTGTGCTGTGACATTAAACGGGCAGTTCATGCTAGAAAACCCTCCAATATGGCGGAGTTGAAACAGTTCTGCAAAGAAGAGTGGGCAAAAATTCCTCCACAGCGATGTGAAAGACTCGTCACCAATTACTGCAAACGCTTGATTTCAGTTATTGCTGCCACAGGTGGCACAACACACTGTTAGGTTCAGGGAGCAATTACTTTTTCGCATAGGACCAGATAGGTTTGGATTTTTTTTGTGCCTTAATAAGTTGTATAATCATTTAGAAACTGCATTTTGTATTTCCTTGGGTTGTCTCTGTGTGATATTAAAATTGGTTTGATGATCTGAGACCTTTGCAAGAGATAAGTATGCAACAAACAGAAATCAGGAAGGGGGCAAATATTTTTTCAGGGCACTGAATATGTGTCTGTGTACACATTCATATACTTGGTTAAAAAAAGGGAAAAAGTATAATGGTAAATTGTATTTTGTGATTGCAATTATTATATTGTCCCTTTCTTCCAATAAAAATACTTTGGTGTTGAGTGTAAAATCACCTCTTTGTGTCTGCAGGCGTGCTCCTTCTTCAACTCCAACGCTGTTCCCTTAAAGCTGGCGCTGGTCAACGCCGACCCTCTGGGCGAAGAGATCAACGTGATGTTCAAGGTGAGATACCTGCTCACTCTTCTGCAGGCTAAAAATACATCAGGATTTTTCACTAAACTTGAACTTTTGTGATTTTAAACGGACTTGTTTCAGTTTAAGCCTCTTCTCATTGGAGCTTGTGGTCCTCACCGTTGTTTATAGGCCTCTCAGTTTGATGTTGCGCCCCCTGGTGGCTGAAGTAAAATCTACTCTGTGTTAAAATCCATTTTAACACTTCAGATATGTTTCTTTTTATTTTCATTTAGTTTCACAAATATTTCCAACAATATTCATTTACAAATGTTTATTATGCTCCACAGTCTTCTCTCCTGTTTATTTACACAGAAGGGTAATAAAACATAAGTTCATATATATGTATGTAAACAAATTAAATAAAACAAAAGACAAAAACAAGACATAGGTAAAGTAAAAACATGCAGAAAAGAAAAAAAAACTCAAAGTACATGTACTACTATAAACCTAATTTATAAACATCAATACATAAGCAGTGACAAGTTAAATGTAGCTATTCACAAATCCTGTTTTTCCACTTGGGAATATAAGGAATGCCAAAGGTCAAGGTTATATTTCTCAAGTGTTATTTTTCCTAAAGTAAGAAATTGAGAAATTTGAGTCAGGAACATGCTGAATGTTGGTGGTGAGGAGTATATATTTTTTTGGCAAAGTATGTTATCATAATCAACTGTCTACTGTCTTTTTTTGAGTCCAAGTGCCAATTAATAACATCATTTAATAGGTATACACATGGGGATAGCTCAAATTCAAGTTTTAAAACTGATTTAGTGAATGATTGAATCTTTTTCCAGAAACTTTCGAGTTTCATATGCCAAAACATATGCAGAAAGATTCCTTCTTTGATTTTGCGCCTTCGGCAATTTGGAGAATTTCCTTGAGAGATTTTCTGCATTTTTACTAGTGTTAAGTAAAACACCGTTACAAACTAAAAAATAGTTTCTTTAAATTTATTACTTGTAAAAGGAAAGTATATTCTATCTAAAATGGTATTCAAGATATTTTGTCTAATTTCATTGTCAGATCTGTCTCCCAAATCTTTATTAGAGTTATCTCATGGAAAGAATGATCGCATCACTACAGCTGAAAATGAACTTTTTTTAATCAGAGGTGGTTGAAAAATACCTGATAATGTGAACTATGATGGTTGTTGAGCTTATTTTTTAAGTCGTGGATATGGGCCCTGACATAAAGTGAATATGTTTATTTTATTTTATTTCATTTTAATTTTAATTTTTTGTATGTATGTTTATTCTGTTTGTTTCTCTTAATTATTTTACAGTATTTATGTATATTTGATGTACATTTGCATTATAGGCAGCAATATTTCTTTATGCAATATGTTTTTTTTGTTTGTTGTACATCTCTGATCTTTTCTCAGTTAATATTCTGTGGTTAACTGGAAAAAAAAAATCGAAATAAAAAGTTCTAAAAAAAAAAAAAAAAAAAAAAAAGAAGCAACCACAGCTGAAACAAAGTGCTGCACATTAATAAACAAGGCATAAGACAATTTAAAACCATGGACAAAATAAACAAGGTACAGACACTAATAGAGTTTTTTCATTGTTTTTAAAACAATTAAAAAACATAAAACAAGTAATAAAAACAAACAAGAAAACACAAACAGGAGCAGAGTCTCATGTTGGGTTAAGAGCCATGGAATTTTTTTTATTATTGTTTTATTTTATTTTCTCTCTTTCATGGGTGTTGAAGGGGGGATTATATTGTTTAAAAATCACATTTGCTGTTAACAGGCTTATACCTTACTCTTGTCCCATACGCATCAATAAAAATGTTTGAACAAAAAAAGACAAAGAATAAAAATGAGTTTTAAGGGAAGTTTTAAAAATGGACAATGAAAAACTGTTTGAGCGGTGTACCATCAGAGCAGAACAATAAAAAAACCTTAGAAACAGAATAATAAAAGAACAAATTGGACAACTGTGTAAAATTATACATTTAAAAATATGATGCGAATATTTCATTATTGCCCACAGTACTGATTTCACTTTTGGATGGACATGGATTAAAACAGTTTTTGAGTCCTACTTTTCATGTTTTGTTCTGGATAAAAACAGTTTTTAAGTCTGTTTTTGTGTTTTGTTCTTTAAATCAGGTTGGAGAGGACCTGAGGCAGGACATGTTGGCTTTGCAGATGATCCGCATCATGGACAGAATCTGGCTGCAGGAGGGACTCGATCTCCGCATCGTCAACTTCAAATGCATCTCCACTGGGAAGGACAAAGGTCAGGTCTAAGGTCCACACTGACTTACCTGTCAGGAGGAAAAGCACTAGGAGAAAACTAAGACAGGAAAGCTGGTGCACTTTGGGCTTTACATTCAGTCTCTGCGTTTTATTGGTCGATGGGCAGAAGCAGCAGAACAGGACGGTTTTCTCAAAGTGACAGTTCACTGGTCCGTCTTCTCTCTTAAAAATATATCACACTGTAGGACAGTCAGGTGGTGTTGTGCTAAAGACCACTGTATCCAAGATCAAGACTAACCCCAGACCAGAATGTACCAACACCTAGACAAGACCAGGACTATTGAGGGTCGAGACCAATACCAAGACAAGCCGAGACCTAGACAAGACCAAGACTATTGAGGGTCGAGACCAAGACGAGACCAAGACTATTGGGAGTTGAGACCAAGACGGAGACAAGACCAAGACTTTTGTGGAGTCGAGACCAACACCGAGACTTTTTGGAGTCAACACCAAAACTTCTTTGAGTCGAGCCTAAGACCAAACAAAACCAAGACGAGACAAGACCAAGTCGTTTGGGAGTCAAGACCAAGACCAAGACTGAGACATGCCGAGACCAAGACTTTTGGGAGTCGAGACCAAGATGAGACAACAACAAGACTTCTTGGTGTTGAGACCAAGACAAGCCGAGACCAAGACAAGACCAAGACTTTTTGGAGTAGAGACCAGGACAAGACAAAACCAGGACAAGCAGAGACTAAGGCAAGACCAAGTCTGTTGGGAGTCGAGACCAAGACGCAGACAAGACCAAGACGGAGATAAGACCAAGACCTCTGGGGGTCGAGACCAAGATCGAGACAAGACCAAGACTTTTAGGTGTCGAGACCAAAACTGAGACAAGACCAAGACTTTTTGGAGTTGAGACCAAGACCCAGACAAGACTGAGACTTTTGGGAGTCGAGACCAAGACTGAGACAAGACCAAGACTTTTGGGAGTGGAGACCGTCTTTTTTTCACTTCTTTGATTCCTGAAAATGACATTAAGGGAGCAGCAGGGCCCCATGAGGTCCCTGGTCCACCTGTTTCCCACCTCAGCCTTAAAACTGCAGTCTGCTCCATCACAATGCCTCTTTTTTTTATGCACTGATAAAAGTCTTGTGTGTGTTTCAGGCATGGTGGAGCTGGTGCCTTCCTCCGACACCCTGAGGAAGATCCAGGTGGAGTATGGCGTCACCGGATCCTTCAAGGACAAACCTCTGGCCGAGTGGCTGCGCAAGTACAACCCTGCCGAGGACGAGTATGAGAAGGTAGAAAACTAGGGCCATAACTTCCCTCTGACTCAGTGAAGACTAAAGATTACAGCAGGAGAAACTTTATGACCTTTGACAACAATAAACGAGAAACTGAAGTCCACGCACTTCTGACTTTTGACCTGAAAATCTAAAAAACAAGTTTGACCCTGAACTTCAGACATAAACGTGTCAGCAGATTCTTGGAAGAAAAAACATTTTACAACAGAGGAACTCCGAGTTTTGTTGCTCCACAGTTAAAAACCTGCTAAACAGTCAAAGAAATCCTGGTTTGAGTTATTATCCAGGAAGTTTAAATTAATTATAGACAGTTTGTGAAGCATGTTTCTGCAAAAGATAATCCAGCGTGAACCAGAAAATACTACAGAGTGAAATAAATGCATCGGATGGAAACATTTGTTACTGTTCCCTAAAACTCATTTAGTGAATGCCTTGCTATATTTATTGTTGTGATTTGCTATTTATTGCCTTAAACTTTTTTTCCAATGTATTTTTTTTTTTTTACCAGAACAAAATACAAAGAAAAACAAAAACAACACAAAAAACACAGAAGTGGAGAAAAAGAAAGGGATACAAACAAGTCAGATGGAAATTAATAAACAATCAAACATAATATAAGGGAAAATATATAAATATATATATGAGTAATATCCTAAGCTAGTTCACAGACAAATATGCATACAGAGCAACATGCACCTCAAACACCAATGGCCTGATTTTTCACATAAGAGATAAAAGGCAGCCAAACTTGATCAAACTTTGTGTTGGTCCCTTGCAACGTGTATCTAATTTTTACTCTCTTAAACTTTTATAATGAACTTTGGGATCCTGATCTCAGTGGGTTTTATCTGGTTAAGTAAAGGTTAAATAGAATAAATGAATTAAATTTATCAGGACCCACAAAAAAATAAGACTGAATCTTGGTGATCAAATGTGACATAAAACAAAAACTAACAAACCAAAAAATATATTTTAGAGGTAAATGCAAAAAATGGTAACTGGAGATTATCAAATATGATTGTACTTCAGTATATTAGGTGATTCAAGCCTTACATAATTATACTAAAGAGTAAATAAACTGATGTGGCATCAGTAGCAAGCAATTACCAAATAATAAAAGTATTATATAATATGATATTATTATAATATTATACAATTATAGTTTGTTAACTTCAGTAGCATCTTGAAAAAGATGTATATGAAGTTCAAAGTGACAGAGCAGGAGCTGTTTGATTCAGAGTTTTTGTGTTTATTATCTTCATTGTTAATTGGTGTCTTGTAAAAACAAGGCAGATAGTTTAGCAGCAGAAAAAAGAATATAGATTATTCTTTTTTCTGCTGCTTCTCATTTGTTATTTTTCGTTTTCCTTGTTTGTATTACAGTGCTGTCTTGTATTATTAAATGATATAACCATTAAAAAAATCAAATTGACCTCGACAGTCAGACCAAACATTTGCAAGTCTGCAGAACTGTCATGACAAAGCCAAGAAAAGACTCAATGAAAATTAATAAAATAATTAATGATAGTAAACGATAATAATAGTGCAGGAGCGGGCTGTAGAGGGTTTCACTTTGCTTCTTTTCATGTCTGAAATCGTCTTTTTCTCTTGTCTTCGTCTCTGCAGGCGTCAGAAAACTTCATCTACTCATGTGCCGGCTGCTGCGTGGCGACCTACGTCCTTGGCATCTGCGACCGCCACAACGACAACATCATGCTGCGCTCCACGGGTCACATGTTCCACATCGACTTCGGGAAGTTCCTGGGACACGCTCAGATGTTCGGCAGCTTCAAGAGGCAAGTGTCCTAATAACCTGAACCCGCCCGCCTTAGACATCAGGTCTGATCGTCCACTCTTCTTCCATCAGGGACCGGGCGCCGTTCGTCCTGACCTCCGACATGGCGTACGTCATAAACGGCGGCGAGCGTCCCACCAGTCGCTTCCAGCTCTTCGTGGACTTGTGCTGTCAGGCGTACAACCTCATCCGCAAACACTCCGGCCTTTTCCTCAACCTGCTGTCACTGGTGAGGGTTTGTCAGGCAGAAACCTCGAATCTGCTTTTAATTCATTTAATTTTGTGAGCTCAATCAGTGCTTTAGGTTCACGTTCATGTCTGTGAGTAGGTTTAATAAATAATAAACCAACCAAAGAGTGAAAACAAGCACCAATTATGACGACACAGTTTAGTCATATTTAAAAAATATATAGTTTTTATTTTCTAACCCACTTAATTTTTGAGATGTTAGCTTTTTACCTGACTTGGACAATATATTTAAAAATCCCCTTTACTTTTATTTGTTCGCATTAAATAAAAATCCTGCTTTTTTGTACTTTATAATTCACTTTTTATTACTTTTTGAACATCGAAACAGTAAACAACAAAACAGGCACATACATGAATTGGACCTAGGAACCAGTCCCTTACATTTACAAAAAGAGAAAAAAATGAAATAAAATAAACCATAATAATAACAAAAACTAAATAGATAAATGAAATAAAATAAATAATATCAGAAACTCTCTCTCTCTTAAGGCTGTACAGTCACCTTATCGGACAATAGAGACTTTGTGGGGTCTGAGCTAAGACAAGGTCGCAGGTTCCTCCTTCAAATCAACGCCCCCGCTGGCTGCCCATGTGCTGACCCCATGGGCTCGTCTCTGTGTTTGTTGTAATATGTTGCTCATGTGCTGAGGTGTTTTTTTTTTTTCCAATCCCACACTGTGCTCCCCTGACAGGTGTCTAGTTTGGAATTGTTTTTTCCCCTCTTCTTTCCTCTTTTTTTCTTTCTGCAAGCACTTTGAGTTACATATACTGTAAGAAAAGTGCGATATAACTAAAGTTTGATTGATTGATTGAATAATAATAATGTAATAATAATAATATAATAATAATAATTATAATGATAATGATAATAAGGATAATAAGGACAATAATAATAATAATAATGACAATAAAAATAATAATAGTAGTATAATGACAATAATAATAATAACAATAATAATAATAATAATAATAATTTACACCACCTGTCCAGGGTCTATGTTTCCCAAATCATCTACTCCCACAGTCATCACCCCACTTTATTTTATTTTATATCCAAACTGTTATTGTAGTAAAATAATTTATTGTTCACATTTAGATCAATCTATTATAATTCTCCCATCGCTCATCTTGTAAGTAGCTCAAAAAGAGATCCCATAATTTCAAACAATGGGCAGCCGTTCATAGTTGGCTGTTTTAGTCATTTCCTCCAGCCATTCATTGACAGTGAAGACATTTTTAGATTTCCAAAAATCCTGCTTTTTAAACATCTACAGTGAATTTGGAGTTTGGGCAAAGCTTAAGGATATTTTTGAGTGATATGTTGATTATTTCCTCATAAAGTGGATATTTCTGGTCTCTACAGTTTGAGAAAATATTAACAAAAGAACACACAAAATTACAAAAAGTCCAGAGTAATATGTTGAAGTGTCTTCTTCTGACCTGTTTGCAGAAAAACTCCACAATAAACCCTTAATTTATGATTTAGCATCTTGCAGCAAGCTCCTCCACACGATGTGTTTTTCTGCCTTCATCACCTTTGCCTTGATTTATTTAACCTTTTAACTATCGGCTCAATTGTGTGGCAGAGGTAATCAAGGGATATCAGGCATATTTATTTAAAAAAAAAACCCAGAATAGATCAAATCATTGGTTGATTCTGTCAACATGTCAGGGAACAGAGAAAACAACAAACAAATCAAAAATATGATATTTTCTTGGTGGGGGGTTGAAAGGTTTTAAAAGTGAACAGTTGATTATGTGATGACATAAAAAATGCATAAATATTAGGGACAAACTGAATGAAAAAAGTCAAACATTTTTCAACAAAAATAGCAAAAAAATAACTTAAATAGATGATACTGTTTGACAAAAATGTTTTTGATGAAAAGAAAAAAAACATATATGTAAGTAAAAGGTTAAGTATATAAAATAATAATGATGGTAGTAATAATAATAATAAGCTTGGCTTTGACATTTTTTTTAATCTGGCTTTTAGCTGATCATATTTATTATTATTTTACATTATATTTTAACATATTTTAACCCTTTAATTCTGTTTTATTTTCAGTTTATATTTTTTATTTGGAATATTTTTCTTTGTTAAATGCTTTTCCCTTTTAGTATCCTATTTTAGCTGATTTTATTATGCACCTGATGTTATGCTTTCTCATTTTACCATATTAATTATCTTTATGATTAATTTATAATTTTACTTTTGTATTGTTACATTATTTTTTTTGTTTCCATATTTACACATTTACTTATCTTAACCTCAAGTATTTTAGAGTATTTTTAACTATTATTTTAGTTTTAGCTCTTGTGTTTCCTCAGTCCTCTAATTTAGCTTTCTGTCAGAATTTCATTTTTATTTCTTTGTGTGTTTTAGTAAGTGAGTGTGTGCATTGAATGTGGATTGGGGAGGGGGGTTGTCGGGGTCTTATGATTTCATTTTATGCAATTATGCAATTTTCTGCTTTTCATTTCACTTATACTTATATTATTTTATCTTTTTTCCCATGTGAAGCACTTTGTATTACAAAGTCCTGTATGAAAAGTGCTATACATATAAAGTTTGATTCGTTGATTGATTGAAACCACACAAAGAAAATATCAGTTTTGGTTTGGTTGCAGTTTTTTCTCCACTATATCCTAAAACATTGACAGAAAAAATGATGTGTCAGGTTTTTTTTATAAACACATTAAATATTCCTGAATTTATTGACCTCTGCCAAACAGTTGAGCGGGGAGTTAAAGGGTTAAACATTATTTCCTAAAGCATTTCTCTCATGAAGCTCAGTTCCTCCCAGTGTCCTGCATGCTTCACAGATCAAGGACGTCACGCTCTCACCCAAGGCAGTCAGCACAAACCACAACAAAGTCAGAAATAGGGGTCAGAATATGTGGGTGAAAACACAAAAGTTGTTCAGAGGAGTATTTTTAGATATTTATTTAATCATGCAGGACAGGATTGAGTGTCAGTGATGTGTTTGACATTTCTGTTCTGAACCAAAAGTTTTTCTCCCCATAAAATCATCAGGAATAGAAAATTAGTCGATAAAAAATCATTTCATCATTTATTTGTTTTTTTAGATGACCTCCTCTGGCCTCCCCGAGCTGACCGGCTCTCAGGACCTGAAGTACGTGTTTGATGCTCTGCAGCCGCAAAACACCGACGCAGAGGCCACCATCTTCTTCACCAGGTACGATCGTACAATAAAAACAAACTTAACTCATCCAACACGGGGACATGTGAAGTGTTACAGCAGCAAAGGGGACAGCAGCAGAAAATTAGAAAATAGATTCTCGACAATTTTAATTATCATAATAATAACAATAATAATAATAATACATTTTATTTGTATTGCACTTTACATTTTGGCAATCTCAAAGAGCTGCAGAGCAAAACAGTTTTACAAGAGTCGAGATAAATAGATTCTTCAAATAATGGAGAACCCATTAAAGGAAATTAGCAAAATGCTTTTATTTAAAAGATAGGTTTTAATTTTACTAAATAAAATGATAATATGTATATAACTGAAGGCTGATTGATTGATGAATTGGCTATAATCGGTTGCTTGGTTAAGTCAGGTTTCATCTACCTTTTCACAGTTTAATTTGTTTTGTTTTTATCACTGCCTTTTTTTTTAAGTTTCATTTCTTTGGTCCCAGCTTAATCTTTTTTACCCTAGATTTTTCCAAGTAATTTTTTCTTCCAATTTAATTTCATTTTTACCAATTTAGTCTTTATTCCAGTTTTTTTAGCCATGTTAATTTGTTGTTTTATTCCCAGGTTATTTGTTTTTTCACAGTTTATTATTATAATTTTTTTGCTATTTTCATTCGCTCATATTCAAGTTTCATCTGTTTTTTCACACTTTTTCACAGTTTCATGCTTTTTTTTACTCTGTCATTTTTTTTAATCACTTAAATTTGTTTTATCCCAGCTTAATTTTTTTCCAATTTTCCCAATTTAATGAGTCTTTTTTTTTAGCCAGTTTAATTTGTTGTTGTCTTCCCAGGTAATTCATATTTTACCATTTAATTCTTTATCTCAAGTTTTTTGCCATTTTCATTTGTTTCTTCAAAGTTTGATAAAAAAAATGTGCATTATTATAAATGTAAAGACTAGACATATCAAACCTAAAAACTACTCTATAAGAATTTTTACACGTTTACAAAGTGATGGGAACATGAACTCAGAGTAAGTTGGCAGTCCCTAATTGATGTATGTCTGCCCCAATCTTTAAAAAAATGATTATATTAAAAGTTATAACAACATTTTGAGCTTGAATTAACTATTAAACACCAACAGCTCTGGAAATATTTTACACTGAATTATGACAGACATCGCTCTGCTTACATCCAGCAGCTTGTGCAGCTCATGCCACAGAAGTCACCCGTTCACATCTGGACCAATTACAGAGCAAGGCTGCAGTGGAATAGTCCTTTTTGCTCAGGAAGGGTCCTAATGGAGTAAAATGATCAGAAGAAGTTCATGATAAGAGCTGTTTGAATAGTCTAAATGCTTAGGAAAGGAGGCTCAATGCTTCCTTTAGCATCTCCTTTAGCATAGGATACACTGGACCATCCTTTAGGAGAGGAAAGGAGATTATTCTGTCCCACAATTCTCTGCAGCAACAGCTTTTATAAACAGCACGTTATCCGACTGCTTCTGAATTCAACAGAATAACAACAAATCACACAGACCATGTGAGTTTCCACTGCTGGTCATCCTTTCTAAAGTTTACCAAAACCTTCCTTAACTTTCCAGTAGTCTGATTCTCTGAAGAGAGCAGGATATGAGACATTTGATGTTGATTATGTTTTAAACTTGGTTCAATATTAATCATTTGTACTCTATTAGATTGTGGGCTTAACAGTTTCTGCCTTTCTTTCATTCAGTTACTGTTTTAAATGTGTGACAGTTTTATAGGGCTGGAGTTCACCAACATTAGTTGAAGGTGAGAAATCACTCAAGCAATGACGAGGTTCCAGTTTAAAGGGTTTATTTACGAGCTGTCAAGTGGTGTTTCTGCATTGAACAAAAGAGGAAAAATACAAACATGATTGAGTATCTTTAAACACAGGGCTTGAAGACCTCCGGCAGGGTGCCGGAAATCCGGCGTATGAATATTTTGGTGATTTAACATATATATATTTTTTAATCTTTAACCAGTCGTTTAATGTGATAGTTCCAACTACCAACGATACTCAAGGTAACCAAGGCGTTCTAGCCAATCAGGGGCAGAGTAGGGCGGGCCTTAAGTTTTCAACATTTGGACAGCGTCAGCGGTGAGGAGCTGATTTAGCGTACACTGCTAACATGTATAACCGGCTTGTTAAACCGGCGAGGAAACCTCAAGATGGGAAGCAGGAGTAAAAAATAAGTGGCGCTGGAGTTGAATAGAGGAGGCCGGAACAGGAGCCAGGAGCCAGGAGCTTGGTTTTGTGTGCCGTTTTCCAGAAAACTATTGTATGGCTGCAGCGGACACATAGCGTCCATGCATGCTCTCTCCCACACATCGACCTCACCAGGAGCGACAGCTACAGGTACCACACAGCAACATCGATGACCAGGGGTTAAAGCTGGCCGGAGCCCTCCGGCTTATTCAAGTAAATTAATTAACCGATTCAAGTAGCACCACGGACGACAGACCATTTTATCATGAACAGCCTGCATGGCTCTGTCATGAGCGCCGAGATGCTCAGTAAATCAGAGCGCATCATTCACATAGGCTGGAGGGTATGAACAGTAAATAATGCCAAAGATTACCCATGAACTGCCAATATATGCGGGCGCCTGAAGCAGCCATGACGTCAATAAAAACTACTCTATTCTACGAGCGCGAGAGCATGGACATATGAGCGCGAAGAGGTGTGCGGTGCCGCTGAGCGTAAAGACGCGCAGCGCACGGGGCAGCGGTCCTGTGTGTATACCGTAAAACTGAACTCTCCTGAGCAGTCCAGCTCTGTTTTCACCTTTTCTAAATAATAAACTCATCCTGCGGTTTCCTGCGTCGCTTATTCTCCATGATATCAGAGCAATCTGAAGGATCAAGCTCCAAATGCAGTCTGTTAGTGCAGTGGCTCTCAACCTGTATGTCGAGGCCCTAAAGTGGGTCTCAGAGCTGTTTTCAGTGGACGGTGTTTAAATCAGATAAAAATGTTGCAAAATGTCTTCAGTGTTCAGAGACCCGAGCAGACAAACTCCCGTACAGTTTATTTTACTCTGTTGTGCTGTATCAAGTAAATATTAGCTGTTCTCTCAGGATCTTGACATGTCTTGTTATCTTAGCAGATAAATTGGGGGTTGTCCTGTGATGGACGTTTGACTTGAGTTATCTAGAAAAACAACGTACATGTTATAATGGGGAATAGTGTGTTAATGTTAATGGATGTGTGATCTTCCAGTGCTCTTATTATTTGATGTTTAAAACATTTTCTCTCCCATCTCTCTTGGCACAAAAATGTTATTTTCTATGTTTTTTTTACTAAGCAAATTAAAGTGGTTTATATTTCTGAGATCTTGATCATGATGACTTAACATGGTGAATATTACTCAGGACAGAGCTGTAGAGATCCACCACTTCACTGTATGTTTAATCTAAAAAGTGAAAATATCAACCTTTTGAAGGGCCTTATTCTTCCAATTCCCAAACTCATTATGTGACCAGAATGTAATCATGCATAGATAGATGCTTTATTATGCAGTTATGCTGTCCTGTAATTCTGCTTCATGTTTCTCTCAAAATGCATCAGATTGATGCTGTTAAAAATGAAATATTCCAAATTTTCTTATGGGGGAGCATGCCCCCGTACCCCCCTAGAGGGGTCATAGCCTCCTAACATTTTTTAACCCTGACCTGTTTTCATGCCAGATATTTTCTCCTTTTGTGGCCTTTGTAGGTAGTTTAACTTTCTGTTTCCTCTGCCTTACTTGATCTCATGTGTTTCACTCACCTGTGTGTCTGCAAAGGTGTGGTTTTCACCTAAGGCCGTGTCTGAGTCCCTGTTTTGCCAAGCCATCAGAATCTTTAGAGATATAAAGTTACTTTAACACAAAATTCACCTAATTAAACAATCTAATTTGGCTTCATTACAGTCCATGAATGAAATCACATAACACTTAACACACTTGATCGTCAGTGTGATACAGAGCAAACTGAACAGTTACCGTTTATTTTCATGCTCTGATTGGTGTTCATGTTGATAATGAGAGAACAGATTTATTTCAATCCTCACTTCAACATCGGTTATGCAGACGTCATTTTTACCGGGTTGTTAATGTTCAAATTGTCTGAAAGGAACAACGTTGTCATGATACACGAGCTCTTCTAAGGCTGCGTTTACTTGGAAACTCCTGACTTAAAGACGCAAAGATTTTTCCTTTGTGTTTTAGAATTCTTCTGCGTTCAGACGACGTCGCTCGGAGATGAGTTAATCCGCTGTAGTGTGCATGCCGGTTCAGTAGATGGTGGTGTAGGTCTGCAGAGAGGCAGCGCTGCTACAACACACGAACGAAGAAGAAAAACTTTTCACAAACAACAATGGCGAATAGACGCACAGAGACACAGGAGTTTCTTTACTGGACAACAAATCTGTCTGGATGGTTTTGACTGGATAAAGCTCGCACGGTAAGAAGCTCGCACGTTACTCGGCAGATGACCGAAGCTGTTGTTGTTCCTGGTTTGCGCGCGCAGCCTTCATCTGAAAGAGTACTGCAAATGCGGTGACGCCAGCGTTTCACCCTGAAATGCTCCGATGCAGGTTTACACGGAGCTGCATGGAGAGCGTTTTGGAATCTTTCCACCCTGGAGCCCGTTTTCAAAAGTTTCCGTTTTCAACAAGTTTCCATGTAGACGCAAGGCCAAAAGGCAATGAAAACTTATCGGATGTGACCGTTTTCGGTGCCATGTAAAAGCAGCCTAAGATGAGCCTTTTGTAGTCCATCTTTGGAAAGTTTAGTTTCACCGCAGCAGTAACATCCGCCGTCACATGATGACGTAGTGTAGTGAAAGTCCTTCTGAATTCTCCTTTCTCCTTTCCTTAAACTCATGATGTTCTCCATCAGGGCTAAGGAAAGGTGGTTAGAAAAGTACATAGGAGGCGACTATTCCACTGTTTCCCAGGTGTGTCACTGTTTGACACTCCCACCACCAGGGGGCAGTGCAGGAGCACGAAGGAGAAGACTTCCTGTTGCAGCTTGACTTCATGTTTTTCCCTCTCCGTCCTCCTCAGGCTGATCGAGTCCAGCCTGGGCAGCGTGGCCACCAAGTTTAACTTCTTCATCCACAACCTCGCCCAGCTTCGCTTCTCCGGCCTGCCCGCCAACGACGAGCCCATCCTGTCCTTCTCGCCGAAGACATACACGCTGAAGCAGGACGGCCGCATCCTGCACGCCTCCATCTTCTCCTTCCAGAAGAGATACAACCCCGACAAGCACTATGTGAGTTTGCCTCTTCTGTCTGCTCCTCATCACCTCTCTGTGTGAGCTAACTGCTGATTGGCTGTCTCAGTGTGAGCTAACTGCTGATTGGCTGTCTCAGTGTGAGCCCACTCCTGATTGGCTGTTCTGTCTCTCTCAGACCTACGTTGTGAGGCTGATGAGGGAGGGTCAGACTGAGCCCCAGTTTGTCTTCAGGACGTTTGATGAGTTTCAGGAGCTCCACAACAAACTCAGCATCCTCTTCCCCCTCTGGAAGCTGCCCAGGTAAGACTCACCTGCTCCAAATTTACCGAGTCCAGCCCTCACCTGCTGCACCTCCAGCCAACTGACAATCAGATATACTCCACCAGTACACCAAATAAAACTATTATATCTGTGTAAACCAGGGCCTGATTGATTGATGAATTAGCTTATAATCAGTATTTTGTTTTATTCAAGTTCTGTCTGTTTTTTCAGTTTAATACATTTTTTTCACTGACTAATTCTTTTTTAGTTTAATTTGTTGTTTTAATTTAATTCAATTATCATTATTCAATAAGTCTTTTTCCAGTTCTTTAATGCAGTTTAATTTGTTTTTTCCCCCAGATAATTTGTTTTTTACAGTTCAATCTTTTTGTTCACTGTCTAATTCTTTGTTTCTTACTTAAATGTGTTTTTCCCAGTTGCTGTCTTTTCCAAAATAATTCATTTTTCCCAATTTAGTCAGTCTATTTTTCAGTTTTTTTTTATCTAGTTTAAGTTGTAGGTTTTTTTTTCCCAAGTAATTTGTTTTTTCAAAGTTTTATTAGTTTTTTTCACTGTTTAATTCTTTTTTTTGTTTGTTTAATTGTTTTTATCCCAGCTTTATTTGTTTTTAGTTTTATTTTTACCAGTTAATTTTTTTTTCCAATTACTTAATTTTTCCAAATTTAATTAGTCTTTTTTCCACTTTTTTAGCCGGTTTGATTTGTTGTTTTTTCCCCAGATAATTAGTTTTCCCACAGTTTGATTATTTTTTTTCAGTGTGTAATTCATTTTTTTAGTTTTTTTTCTTTAAGTTACATTTTTTGTAATTATTTTTCCCAGTTCATTTGTTTTCCAATTTTATTAATATTTCCCAATTTAGTCAGTGCTTTTTTTTTTCTTTTTCTTTAGCTGGTTAAATTTGTTTTTTCACTGTTGAATTTTTTTTACTGTGTAATTCCACATTTTTTTTTGTTTAATTGGTTTCATCCCAGCTTGATTTGTTTTCCCTATTTAATTTATTTCCCCCCAATGTAAGTAGTCTGTTTTTCCAAGTTTTTTTAACCAGTTTAATTTGCTGCTTTTCTACCAGGTTATTTTTATTTTCACAGTTTAATTTGGTTTTTCACTGTCTAATTCTTTTTTTATTTGTTTAATTGGTTTTATTACAGCTTTGTTTTTATTTTTATCAGTTAATTTGTTTTCCCAATTTAATTCATTTTTCCAAATGAATGTCTTTTTTCCAGTTTTTTAGCCAGTGTAATTTGTTGTTCTTTTCCCCAGATAATTAGTTTTTTTAAGTTTAGTTATTTATTTTTTCATTTTTTTGCTATTTTAATTTGTTTTTCACCGTTAAATTTATTTCTCAATTTAATTCAACCTGTCCCAGTTTTATTTGTTTTTCCCTGAACAGTTTTTCCCTCTTCTGTCAGCATCATGAGCCCCCTCCTCCCATAAAACAGACTGTCTCACTCATTCACATTATTTATATCCATATTTTATTCTTATTTACACCGTTGAAAAATCCAGTGCTCGTATGTACAGCTCCTTCACTGCACCCATTGCATTTATTGTTGGGTTGTGTTTTTCTTTTTTGACCTTTTTGTATATTTTGTATATTTTTGATTTATGCAAAATCAGTTTTGTGTTATTCAACATAATTTTTAACCTAATTTTATTCCTCATGACCCTCATTTTTATTCATATTCTAATTATTTGTCTGTGCACTAATTTACCAAGTCAGTTTTCTTTTACGTGCAAATTTAATTAGCAATAGATACAAATGCGTTTTCTGATTAACGGAAAGGGGGTGAACTTGAGTAACTTCCCTTTTCCGACGTGTAGCATTAATCCAATGTCCTCATTCTGTCTGCACGTTTGCCTTTTGTTTTATGCTTGAATTAATCAGTCAAACTTTTGTTGTTGTTCTGCAGTTTCAGAGCATGTCATCAGTTTTACTGGAGCAGTAATAACTTTTTATTTCTCTCCAGTTTCCCCAATAAGATGGTGCTCGGTCGCACTCACATTAAAGAGGTGGCAGCAAAGAGGAAGTTTGAGCTCAACAACTACGTCCACAACCTGATGAGGAGCTCTGCAGAGGTCAACCAGGTACACAAAGGCCTGATAACTCAGCAGGATGGTTTACAGCTTTTATTTTATTGACCAAATAAACCTTACTCTGGTTTTAGTGCGACCTGGTCTACACCTTCTTCCATCCAATAGCACGAGACGATAAGACAGAAGGTTTGGATGCCACGGCCAGAGCGCCAGGTAAACACCACCACTTTTGTTTATTCTTTTTTTTATAGCCTTTTAGAACTTTAACAATAATACAATGGTTATTAATAAGAAAGAACAAAACTAAATAATATACTAAAATAAAAAGGGAAGAAAATAGGCACATTAAAGTAAAGCACATCAGGAAAAACATTCGCAGTGTCTTAGTTTATTTGTTTTCTCCCAGTTTATTTTTTTTGTTAGATTTTTCCCTGTTCATTTGTTTTTCCCATTTTTTTGCTGTGTAATTAATTCTTTTGTTTAATTGTTTTATCCCAGCTTTATATGTTTTCCCGATTTAATTATTTTTCCAATGTAATAAGTCTTTTTTCCAGTTTTCATAGCCAGTTTTAATTTGTTGCTTTTCTCCCAGTTAACTTTTTTACAATTTTAATTAGTTTTTTCACTGTCTAAATCTTTTCTTTCTTTTTTTTTCGTTTTACTTGAATGCGTTTTCTCCCAGCTTAATTTGTTTTTCCCTAGGTTTTTCCAATTTAATTTGTTTTGCCAATTTAATTGATTTTCCCAATGCAGTCAGTCTTTTTTACAGTTTTTTTAGCCAGTTTAATTTGTTGTTATTTCCCAGGTAATTTTGTTTTTTCACTGTGTAATTTTTTTTTTGTTTAATTGGTTTTATTTTCATCATAACCTCCAGTCACATTTGGTTTTGGAAACTTTATCACCTTACATTTTATCGATATACTTATACATATATATGTAGTATTAAATTCACAAAAGGGCTCACAAACATGGACTTTTAAATGGTTTACAAGCTGCTGTGAAAGACGTGTGTAGTATTTAATGGGATTTGTCTCAACCCTTTAACTACCAGCTCAACTTTTTGGCAGGGGTCATCAATAAATTCAATGATACGTCATGTTTTAAAAAGCAGAAAAAAATCAAATCATTGTATGATATTAGTAATATTTCAGGAAACAGAGAAAACTACAAACAAACCAAAAACCAGATATTTTCTTGGTGCGGGATTTAAAGATTTTACAAGCTAACAGTTGATTAAGTGATGACATGAAAATGCACAAATGTTCGGTACAAGATCAATTACAAAAGGCAGAAATGTTTGTAAAAATAGCAAAAATATCTTAAAATAAGTTATATATACATACATTTTTGATGAATATATCTTGTTGGTAAATGAAGAAGTATTTAAAATAATATTTTTTTAGCTTTTTAAATCCTACACCAAGAAGATATCAGTTATTTTGGTTTGTTTGCAGTTTTGTCTGTATCCTAAAACATTGGCAGAAATAAATGATGATTTTTATCGTTAAACATTCCTGAATGTATTGACTTTTGCCAAACAGCTGAGCTGGGAGTTAAAGGGTGAAACTTTAATTATTCTGTTGAATTTTAAGACATTTATGAGGCAAACAAAAGCCGTCCCTTTATTTACATCATCGTTTTTATCAGTGTATTTATCCATGATTTTAGTGTTTTGCTTTAATCTGAGCACAGAAACTGAATAATTTGATTTAAGTAATGATTAGTACAGATGTTGTCTTTCCAGAAAAGGCTGAGCTAAGACTTTATTCAAAGATGTTTTATGTTTGTGATGCTGTGATTTATCTTTCCTACCGTCTGATGTTGCAGAGCCTCCGCTGAGTCCAACCTCAGGCCGAGTTGAGGGAGAGGTGAAGCTGTCCATCTCGTACAGAAACAGTAACTTGTTCATCATGGTCATGCACATCAAAGATCTGGTGAATATATCATAACTTTATTACTTCATTTAAGATGTTTTGTCTCTTATGGAGATGGGTTTAATGTCTTTGTTTGCACCTTCGTCCGATGTCTGCAGGTTTCTGAAGATGGGACGGACCCAAACCCCTACGTGAAAACCTACCTGCTTCCTGATCCTCACAAAACCTCCAAACGCAAGACCAAGATCTCCAGGAAAACCAGGAACCCAACCTTCAATGAAATGGTCAGAAAGCAACCCTCAGTGATTGTCTGAATTTTCTCAAGTTACTCCACAGAGTCCTTAAACTCAGTCGACCACAGGATGTGTGCATACTTCTCTGGTCCCGTACTTTCATGCCTTCAGGGATAAGTTTGGTTTCTACAGCTTTCACATTGTTTATAGAATGAAGTAGAACAATATACTCACCCAGAAGGCTTTCCTGATCCAAACAGTGCTTTGGGAGATATTTAGATCCAAAATTGAGCGGCAGACATCCATATAATGGTAGCACACGGGGCATGTATAGCACCTAAAACTGCATTAATCGTCCAAAAACTCATCAGTTTCACAAATATTTCATCATGGTCCGCTCATGCTACTCCTCCAAGACAGTCCAGTGTCGCTCCGCCCATGTTTTCGTGACTTTGCTGACCCCTGAACTGAAGACTGCTCTCTGGCCAGCTGTTCTTCTCTGTGCCTCCGCGTCCTCCTTTCGATGAGCTCCTCATCTGTAAACTCTGGCTCGAAATTGTAAGGACACCCATCATATTCAAAGTTCTCCTCCACAACATCTTCATCCGACAGATATTCGTCCATTTTGCACAAAACTGGAAGAAGAAAGTTGTTGGTGCAGCCGGTCGCCGCTGAAACAATGAGCCGTACTGCGCATGCCCGCGGCACCCAGAAACCAGTTTTCAGCTCAGAGGTCAGCGCAGTCACAAAAACATGGGTGGAGTGACACCGGACTGTCGTGGAGGAGTAGTTACTCTTCTAATTATTTTAATTATTCTCTATTCATACAGGTGTCTATATCTCAATAAGAATAGATGGATGGATGGATGGATGGATGGATAGATGGATAGATAGATAGATAGATAGATAGATAGATAGATAGATAGATAGATAGATAGGTAGGTAGGTAGGTAGGTAGGTAGGTAGGTAGGTAGGTAGGTAGATAGGTAGATAGGTAGATAAATAGATAGGTAGGTAGATAGAGAGATAGATTAATAAACCAATAAATAGAAAAGTTTAAAGCATGCAGTAGCAGATTGTTAGATGAACATGACATGAAACAATTTTACGAACTGACCTCAGGGAATAGTGATAACCTCCTCCTCCCAAACATAATATATTGACTCAATGGAGAATCAAAGAATCCACTGGGTGAATCCTTGGTGATGCTCTGACAGTTCATCTGTAAAAAACTGTAAGGACACCCATCATATTCAAAGTTCTTCCACAACATCTTCATCCGACAGATATTCGCCCATTTTGCACAAAACTGGAAGAAGAAAGTTGTGTGTCGCCGCTGAAACAATGTTGATTATGTTCACAGAAACCAGTTTTCAGCTCAGAGGTTAAGTCACAAAAACATGGGTGGAGTGACACCGGACTGTTAAAAACTTCTAATTATTTTAATTATTCTCTATTCATACAGGTGTCTGTATCTCAATAAGAATAGATAGACAAATAATTAGATGGATGGATGGATGGATAGATAGATAGATAGATAGATAGATAGATAGATAGATAGATAGATAGATAGAAAACTGTAAAAGAAAATAAAGATAGATAGATAGATAGATAGATAGATAGATAGATCGAAAGTCTTCTTCAGAAAATAATTCAAATTGATTGACTTAATCAATTGCCCAGCCCCATATACAGGTATTATTGCAAATCTTTGTTGAAAAAAAAATATAATGAAAAATACAATATTTTCTATAAGCCAAGTTAATCTTTTTTTATTGCTGCTTTGGTCAAAAACTCTTTGGATGACTGTGGAGAGACTGTCTGCAATTGTAACAGTAAAAAAAATGTACGAGACGGTAATAATTATGACTATAAGAATAAAAACACAGCTCAGTTTAAGCCCAAATTATCCTGCACACATGGTTTTGGTTCAGAAATGTTGAGTATGAAATAGTTCTTTTTCCATGTAAACGCTTCACTGATGGCCTTGTGATCACCTCCTTCATCTTGTCGGCGGTGTTTCCTGTATCCTCGGCATTCCAGTTTTATTTCAGCCTCATTCCCATCTCCTAACCCAAGCTCTCCAAACTGTCTGCCCTCCTGTTTGATCTAGTCAAAGCAGAAAGTCCAATCATAAGTCCTGAGTCATGTTTTCACCTCCCTCCTCTTCTTCCTCCACAGCTGGTGTACAGCGGCTACAGCAAGGAAACGCTGGGCCTGCGCGAGCTCCAGCTGAGCGTGCTCAGTGCCGAGTCGCTGCGTGAGAACTACTTCCTGGGCGGCATCACGCTCAGGCTCAAAGACTTTGACCTCAGCAAGGAGACGGTCAAGTGGTACAAGCTGACGGCCGTGCCCTACTTCTAACCCCCGTCTCCTGCAGACGACGGCGACTCCTCCTCCTCAGCTGCGTCACGCCGTCGTCCTGCTCACCTCGGTTTCCAGCTCACAGCGTCACCATCCGGAGCGTTTATGTTTCTGACAGAGAGGTTTATTTATGAGGTTTGAGGTTAAAGTGATGATAGTTTGATTTCAGGTCAGACAAACTAAACGGACCTTCTCTGGATCTCCATCAGGATACAGCAGTCCTGATTCACGATTGAATATTTGATCAGAAACCTCCAGACTTCACTGCAGCTTCAGGAGGATTCAGAAAGATTCAGAAAGATTTATAAGGCTTCAGAAGGCTTTAGGGATTCAGGAAGGTTCAGGAGGCTTCAGAAAACTTAACAAAGCTTCAGAAAGCTTTAGAAAGATTCAGAGAAATTCAAAAAGCCTCAGAAAGATTTAGAAAGTTTTAGAAAGATTTAGAAGCTGCAGTTAGCTCTAGAAAGATTCTGGAGGCTTTAGAAAGCTTCATAAAGCTTTGGACATATTCAAAAAGCTTCTAAAAGCTTCAGAAAGATTTAAGAGGCTTCAGAACTCTTCAAAAAGATTTAGAAAGCCTCAAAACGCTTCAGAATGTTTCAGAAAGCTAGAAAGATTTAGAAGCTGCAGAAAGCTTTAGAAAGATTCTGGAGGCTTTAGAAAGCTTCAGAAAGCTTTGGAAATATTCAGAAAGCTTCTAAAAGCTTCAGAAAGCTTCAGAACTCTTCAAAAAGATTTAGAAAGCCTCAAAAAGCTTCAGAATGTTTCAGAAAGCTAGATAGATTTAGAAGCTGCAGAATGCTTTAGAAAGATTCTGGAGGCTTTAGAAAGCTTCAGAAAGCTTTGGAAATATTAAAAAAAACTTCTAAATGCTTCTAAAAAAGCTTCCGAATGTTTCAGAAAGTTTTAGAAAGCCTCAGAAAGATTCAAAAAGCTTCAGACAGATTCAAAAAGCTTTAGAAAGCTTCAGACAGATTCAGAAATCCTTAGAAAGCTTCAGAAAGCCTCAGAAAACTTGAACGCTGATGTAAAAACGGTGATGTTCCTCCCATGTGCAGCCTAAACCTCCTGCAGACGTGAGCGGGGGAGGAACCTGCTCTCTTCTCCTTTAACTAATCAGGATTGTTTCTGTGACAAACAATCACCTCCTCCTGTCTCTCTCCTTAACTTTAACTCAGAGCTGTAATGTTTTGTACATTTTGATATTAGAGGACCAAACGGCTTACTTCAGAAGAGTATATATAGACGGACGGGTTTATTTTTTAAGGAGTAGAAAGGGGAATCTTTTTACTCTCTGTGTGTTTTCTACATAGAAGATTAGGAGTTATCAGGGTTTCCTGCTCTGCAGTGGACATCAGACCAACACACCAGGATCCAGACTTCAGCAGTGACCTTACTGATGCTCGTCCACATGTGGCAGCAGCTCGACTCGGCTTGCTTTGGGTACAGGTGCTTTGTTTTCCATCACAGCACAGACAAGGGGTGGACCAAATTAATCAGCCTGAGATGGTAAAACACATGATTGATTTTTCATTATGGAGGCAAACCAGAGTTTAAATCCAAAATAGAGCTGTTTGATAGTTCTCAAAGGTTTATACCAGTCAGTGAAGAGATGGTCCACATAAGTGTTATTTTCACTCTGAGGGCCAAAGACATAAAACTGAACAATGTCCTCAGTAAATCCAAGTAATCTAGTAAAAAAAAAAAAAACTTTGATCAGAATCCATCCCTCTCTGTGATGCATTCACGCTCACATTTTAGTGCAGTTTCGAGTCACAAGCTAACCAAACAAGCATGTGTTGGTTTGTGGGAGGAAGCCAGAGTGTCCAGAGAGAACCCACGCAGGGAAGGGGAGAGCGTGCAAACTCCGGGTTCAAACCCTCTTACTGTTAGGAATGAGCACAAAGCTGCTGCACCACTGTGTCGCCCACAATCACTGTGTCGCCTTAACCTCGGACCTTAAATATTATAAAAACTTTTTTCAGGCAGGGAGAAAATTTTGCACAGATGACGTGCTCGTGACGAGTGTTTTTGTACCTGAACATTTGTGCAAAGTTTGAGAACATTCTTTAGAGACTTCTCGGTTATGCTGCCAAACCAAAACTGCCAATCTTCTTGTTTCCTTGACACCTTTTTGACCTTTTGACCTTTTTGAAGTCCCATTTCATGTCGTGGTCAGCTGGCTTTTCTCAGATAAGGCGGTGTTACGGTTCAACTGGTGATTATGCTAACTGGAGACTTTCTGTGATTTTTCTTTCCTTCTTTTAATGGTAATTATGAAAATTAGTTTAAGTGAAAATCCAGTTGAGCAGATGTGTTTCCTGCTTGCACAATATTAGCAGTGGACCAAGTTTAAGATTCAGCTGGTGCTTGTTAAAAAAAGATATTTATGTAAAGAATGTGAGAGTCAGCCTGGTCTGTGCAGGGATGGGAGTGATAAGATTTTATTGATATCAGTGCTATTAATGATCCTGCTAATTGATCCAGTTCTTTAACGATTACCTTATTGATTCCTGCAGATTTTCAGTGTCAACAATGTCAAACACACGTCACAGCAGAGATAACTGCTTCTGCAAGCTGCTGGTGTTTCCGCTCACTTAAGGCTGTGCAGTTGGCACCTTTTGTAAAAAAAAAATTAAGCAACAATTCTGACTCTTCTGAACCCTGTCAGTTGATTAGCAAAAAGACTCACGATGTCGATTCTTTGATGGAGCTGTTAACGAGTCTCTTCTGGGATTGGTTTTGGATCCCCATCCTTTGGTCTGTGCTGAACAAACTGTCTCATGGAAAACCTAAAAACATAATTCAATCATGAAGCGTTAGTCAGTAAATGCACTTCCGTGTTCATGTTTCAGAGAAATGGAGGCCACTGCTGCACTCAAACCTGCAGCCTTTTTGGATGTGACCTAGTGTTACAGATTAAAGAGTGGCCGTGTTATCTGATGACCTTTGGTTTTCGCTGCAGTCGTAACGGATGATGGAGTAAATTAAAAAATGCCTTGTAACAGTGATGTGAGCGAGTGGAGTCGAGCCAGCAGCACACTGTGGACGAGCATCATCTGATTCCCCGATGAAGTGCCAAAAGTAACAAAACGGTAAATCACAGCGCTCTCCTGAGTCAGGGTGCCTTTGTTTGTGCTCACAATCCTTAATGCTCATCTGGCCTTAATGTGAGATAGAAATATATTTTATTAATGATCCGAATTGTCCTTATTGAATAAAAATCTATATTCTGTAAAGCTATAACGTTCGTTCTTCCAGAGCAGGTGGTTTTGTTAAGGTGGACTGCCACTAAATGCACACTTCCAGGTCTCTCTCTTGGTATTACTTGACTGTTTTCACGCCTTAAAGAGGAGTTTGGACCTTAAGCTTCGACGTGCTTATGCCTGCTCTCTGGATGAAGAGGTCACGGCCTCCTACAGCTGATGTGACCTCCAGAGAGCTGCGACTGCTCTCATGCAGTATATGGACCAAGGAGTCTGGATGTGAGGCTGTTCCAGTGCCTAGATTCACAAAAGAACACAAAAACTGAGTTGAATATTGAAATTTAACTGCCAGTGAAGTCCAGATCAGCCTGGTCCGATGATATTTAAGTGAGAGCAGAGCCTGAATGTTGAGGGATCCAGAGTAAAATGATCTTTAAATATTTTCACAAAAAGGGAACAAGATCCTGTGCAAAGATCAGCTGCTTCTTCTTCCACTCGCTAACTTTAAAGTTGTTCATGTTTATTAATTAAGATGAATTTATCTGAAAGTTTTTTTTTTATGAGATCTGCGAGACTTCTGTGATCAACCATGAACACTCACTCTGAATATTTTGACTTGATCCTCTCTTTTAGTGACTGTACAAAGAAGCAGAGTTTGTATTAACATGGCCAGTTATTTATTCTTTAATTGGTGACCTGTAACTCAAACGGATCAGTGTGTACTGTAATCCCTCTGTCCACAAGCAAATTAAATGTTTTTGGAACAAACGTGGGGTTTGTGGAGCCTGGTCTTTCTGAAATACTGTCTGTGTGGGTGGATTAAAGACTGAATAAAAAGATTGGATGGATGGAAAGTTGATGGATAGGTTTTTAGATAAATGATAGATCAGTGAATTTCTCTTCCAACAAACAGATGAGTTGACAGAGAGATTGTTAAATAAACTGATTAACAGATTATTTGATTGTTAAAGGATCAGTGGATGTTTCGATTAATAAATCTGCAAATAAATTGATCAACAAATGTATTCATGGGGAGACTAATAGATGAGTTAATGGATGGTTTGATAAGTCCATTAATAGATGATGGATTGATTAGATGAAGGATAAACTGGTTGATTGGTCGACTGATCAAATATGAAATTCATGGAATGATAAATACTGCATATGGATCAGTTTATTAATCGACAGATAAACCATAACTTAATAATAATCCATTCTAAATCAGCTTAACATACCTGAAAGTCTACTTTAAGCCCTTGAATAAAATAATCATTGAGTATATATATGTGTGTTTGTGTATAAACACACTGTATGTACACTGTGCTTGAATTCATAAATTGACCTTCCTTAAAAACAAGAACACCATACAACATCATAAGGAGCTTTTACGTGGGCTCTTTCATTTTCAGTGAGGTCTTCAGGTTTTTCCATTTTTAACAAAATGAAGGATTAAAACTAAGTCCACCTTCCATACCTGAGTAACAGCTGAGTCAGACATTAATCAATCAGAACATTCAACCTGTGAAACTAATTTATCCGTTCAGGAATGCAAATAAATAACAGGAAATATTAATTTGTCATCTTACTCAAGAAACATGTTTACAATTTAGTCTTCTTGTTGGTTAAAGGGTAAAATTGAAAATTCATGGAAATAATGATTATACTTTAACTTTAAAAAGCACATTACTGATAAAGAGCTTCAACATACTGATGATTTGACCATTACAGAAACAAAGACAAGAATTTTAGTGATGGACATCTTTGGCTTAAATCTTACAAGGTGTAGTGGTCTAAAAAACTTTTAAGTATTTTTTTTCCACATCTATCTATCTATCTATCTATCTATCTATCTATCTATCTATCTATCTATCTATCTATCTATCTATCTATCTATCCTGTGGTCTACTGAGTTTAAGGACTTTGTGGAGTAACTTGAGATAATGTAGACAATCACCGAGGACTGCTTTCTGACCATTTATCTATCTAGATATTATTGCATCACACATTAGTCGATTGGACTCTACACCATCCATACAAATGATATTTATATTTTAATCATTTTTAATCAGTAGATGGTTGAAGTCATTTTCATTTAGATCCTTTTAGTGGTTTGTTGTGGTTTAGAAAGAATATTCAAATTAAATTCCAACAAACCAAATAAAAAACCTCATTGCTCCCATAGCCATTAATGTCTATGATTTCTCCCCTCCTCGGACCAGTGCGGACAGCGTCATCAGAGCCCTGCTGTACGTCATTGCGTCACATCCGACGCAGGCGCAGATTACCATTCTCTGTCGCGTGTGCGGCCTCTCTTCCTCAACCGCCATCATGGGTCGCATGCACGCTCCCGGGTGAGCTCCGTTTTTACCGTTAAAACTGTAAAATGTGCGCGCGTGGGTTAGTTAAGTGGGCTTCGTGAAGCTTCTAAACATGTTTTAAACGAATGAGGAACAGAATTAAAGTCTTGATTGAACAGAGAGAGGAGAAAATAAGAGTTAAACACACAGACTCAGGGCGGTATCCGTCTGCTGCTAGTTAGCTTTAGCTTTCACCTCCACCGCAGGCTGCACATAGTGGACCATAGTGATCTGATAAAAAAGCAGGCAGACTTTCTCCTCACATATCAAGCTTAGTTGATTTAAAAGGTTTAAGAATGTCAGTTTCAGGTTTAGGTTTGTCCCCTACAGATGTGAGGGGCCAGGTCTCCTCAGCTAGCATTAGCCTCCTGTAGCCTGTCTGTTGATGAAGATCTGAATATTATTTTCCTCGTCATGTCTGGATGTTGGTGACAGGATTATCTGTTAATATTCTGACAGTCTGCTGTGTCTCTGTCCCACAGAAAGGGCTTGTCCCAGTCAGCTCTGCCTTACAGGCGCAGTGTTCCCACTGTGAGTACGACAGCCACCTTTAAAACTATTTAATCATAATTTAAACTCTGTTAACCTGCTCTCAGAAAGCTCTGGAAACATGACTTTACTGCTTCTGTCTGTAATATTTAATGTTCTCTCTCAGTGGCTGAAGCTCACATCTGATGATGTTAAAGAGCAGATCTTCAAGCTGGCCAAAAAGGGTCTGACCCCCTCTCAGATCGGTAAGTGTTTGACATTTTAGTCCACAAATGTTAAATATCTGTGTCCTCAAATGTTATTGTACAGATTAATGTCCATAACTGTCGCACAGATTATGTGCATCCAGAGTGATTAACTTTTAGTCTTTTTGGTATGGTTGATGGCATGCCCAGTGTTTATCACAACTAG
The DNA here is from genome assembly GCA_036419115.1 of Scarus forsteni. Taxonomy (NCBI): domain Eukaryota; kingdom Metazoa; phylum Chordata; class Actinopteri; order Labriformes; family Labridae; genus Scarus; species Scarus forsteni. The sequence continues at coordinate 1,461,025 of JAZDUH010000459.1, forward strand.
AAATAAATTGGGCTTTAAATGTGGTATGTGAGGATAATTTAGATGCAACTTAGTGTACATCGAGTTGATGTTCTGTTAAAGATCTCCATTTGAAATATTGAATCTCCGATTAGGCCCCTGGGAATTTGAGGCAGTAAAATCTGTCCGCCTTTTCAGGTTGTCTTTTTGTGACTAGACTCAATTATTGCCACAAACCTTAAACCTAAATGGATTGAAAAGCTAAAGTATGACTTCATGATTTATCTGAAAACCATTTTAAGTCAGTATTTAACCAGAGGAACGAGCATATTGAGTCAAATCCAGTGACTGATTGCAGACAGAAGCCTAAATGTCTTACTTATTGATGATAAGGATTGATTTTACCTCTGAATCCAAAGAAGTACCAAAAACCTGGGGTAAAATTGAATGAATGTTAAGCCAAAATAATTACATTAATTTCTTTGACTGTCAGGCCTCTGTCAATCAAAAATCTGTCCCTTGTACAGATGTAGTTGATCCATGAAACATCATTTACAAGAATCTTCATAAGTGTGAACAGACGTAGAAGCTTCAGAGAGACTTGCAGAGATCTGCAGATCAGTATAAACCTGTAAGCTTCATTAAAATATCTGTATCTAAGGTCTGCTGAAATTTTGATTCTTAAAACCCTGCAGTTTAGGATGTAAAGACAAATTCCAAATATACAATTTTAATGGAACTTTGATAACTAAAGAGTTCTGTCATTTGTATGTGCCATCGTCTTTACATGTTATTATTTTTAACAATTTAGAAAAGTTTGAAGTTGAAGTTGAGGCTTGGCAATATATCAGTAAAATTAATTTGTATTTTCTGCAGAAGATTTTAAAAAAAATCTATTTTTCTTAACCTATTTTAATCATAAGCTGTTTCAATGTTTGAAAATATACTGAAAATTTACAGATGTCATGGTGGTAGTTTTTTCAGCCTTTGCTCAATCACATGTTGAGCCTTGTGTTTGTTCTCAACTTGAGATTATATTTTGATGAGAATGCTCCTTGTTAATGTGCTGGATCAAAACCCCTTCAAGGTAGAGGGGACTGTAGCATGGGTGCACAAAACTATGGTAGCATCCTCACAAAAACAAAGGAGGAAACAGAGGCGATAGAGCTGCCTGTACTTTTGTCCCAAACTCTAAGTACATCCCTAATAAAATAGCTCAGCCTTCAGTCTTCATGTAGACAAGTTCAAACTACATGATCAACATTTTATGATGAAATTACTGCATGCATTTTAAGTTTAAAGGTGCGTTCACACCGCAAGCGACCATCTACCAAAATCGCGTCGCCCACTGACATAGCGTCGCGCGTCCATAAATACCTCATTTTGGTCGTCGGCCGTCGCTCGGTGACGTCACGACCGTTCTGAGTTTTACCGCGATCATATCATATAGCGGACATTATTCCAGGTGTATCCTTTTCATTCACTTATCAAACAAAACACTGCAGCTGATGCCCTGCAGCAGCGTTATCTGTGAGTTTACCGCGGTCCGTCTAGGCGGAACTAATGTCCTCACTGACATTAGTTCCGCCTAGACGGAACTCATCCGTCCTGTAGTCCGGATGAGTAATGTTTGTCTAGGGTACCGTCACACATACACTCACCGCTGATTGGCTGATGCTGCGCAGCCACACATGACATTGCCTGAATAGATCAACTTTTTTTTTTAACTTTGACATGAAGTGATTGTCTTGTACGCGGCCGTCGCATCGCGGGTGGGTTAGCCCCGCCCCATCGCGGCTGTACATTGACTTTGAATGGAGAGTGATCGCCAAGGTAGTACAAGTAGCGTCCGGTGTGAACGCACCTTAAGAGGGAAAGTCTGTTTAGTTTGAGGACTTGTTTGATAACAAAGGCAAATCTCAATGCAGGTTATTTTTGTGTCGCTTGGAGGATAATCCTTTTTTTGAGAGGGAACCTATCGATTGAGTTGTAAATCTTTCTGCAAAAGTCAAGTTTTGTGGGTAAAAAAAAATCTGAGATTTTCTATTTATGACATTGCCCAGCCTTAGTTGACACTAGAAATGGGTTTTAGATTACATCCATGTTGACAAAAATACACACACGTGAGCTGGAGTGACTTTGGGGGGATTTGATTCCTCTTGTTGTAAAAGAATCAGAGAGGAGTAGACAAGCTGTTGGCAGGATTTAGACCTGGACTACAGCCTCACATACTGCTTTCACTCTAAAGTAAGCAGATTAATGTTTTTTTCAACACGGGTTAACCTGCTAACAAACGGCAAATGACTCTTTTCCCACTGCCTGCAGACGAGCTGCTTGGCTGTGTGTTTTTTTCCTTGTGTGTCAAGTACAAACTTTTTGTAGACCGAACCAAATTAGAGTGCTGATGATACAAAGGCTGGTGGAATTTGTTGCTGAGATGGCAAAGCATCACAGAGGTTACAGATGGAGAAGACGGTACTATGCTGTAGTCTTATTACGCTAACGCCATGCCGTAAATTAGCGTTTTCACTGAAGCTGATCGAAAATCGAGCTGATAAAAACCCGTCTCTTGCAGCATCAGTCGACCCGGGTCTAAATGCTGAATAAACCCTTTCCAGACCCTTTGCAGACAGGAGCAGATTACCAGGTTTAAACAGATTTTTTAATCATTCAGCTCTTGTTGCTGCACAAAGACTTTTCACCTGCGAATATTTTTACCAAAAGTCTCATAGTATCAATCGACAATCTTTAGTGTTAAGTTATTTAACAGGATACTTACCAAGATAGCAAATGTGTTAAGCCTCTGTTCTTCATGAATCATTCTGTTAGGCAAAGAAATCTTCATCATATATGTGTGACAAAGTTCATCCAGAAAGATGCACAGAAAACACCAGGACATGGTTATGGATAATAAACCACATCAGCAGGAAATATTGAATATTTAGTACAGGTATCTTTCTTTTTAGGTCCCTGGATTTTCTCTTTTCAGAACAACGTATCTCCTTTTATTCATTTTTAAATCTAGATGCATAACTTTGTTGTTGACCATGTTTGCTGCTAATCTTACTCGGTGGGTATTGAACTTGGCAGAACTTTATTTTTTAAAAACATTTTTCAGTTTATTTGTCCCTGTAAAGGAGTTTGGGTGGCAGGAGGTCACGGCCATTAGGCAACAAAATAGTGTCAACACTGATCCAGTGTTAAAAATGAATAAAAACACAACATCACTAGAAACTCAAACACTGCTCTCACACAGAGGAGAAAGGCACAGAAAACTGTCGTGATGGACAGGCAGGTGGGTCTAGACCTGCTGGACCTATTTTACTTTCTCCAAATGTTGATTTAGAAATGTGTTGCTTGTGGATCAAAATAAAACCTGGATGTTTCTGGTAAACAAAGGAGCACAATAACGCCACCTAGAGGGCAAGAGTGTAAATGAAGGCGCACAGACAGGGAAGCCTTTGATCACATCAGCCATAATGCTGAATGCCTGTTACAATGTTCCTGGCATGAATATCGAGGTGAAATTTTGTTCATATCCTTCAGCCCTAGTGTTTGCATATGAGACGCCTGTTTATCTGGAGAGGAACAGAAAGGTCAGAGCAAGCAGAAGGAGAAATGAAGTAAAAGGAGGTTCCTGCAAAGTCCTGAAAAGTCTTCAAGTCAATGTTTGGAAATTAGAGCCCAGAGCCGTATTGTTAAACGTCTTTCTCTAATGAACCTCAGGTGATAGTGATGCTGTTAGGCTTTTCTGAGTATTAATCACTCCACAGCAACAGGCCTGAATTAAACATTTCTGCTCTATGGTTTTCCTTCAGGTACATGTCAGCCTACGTATATTTAAATGTTCAGAGCCTCAGTTTCTGACCTGTCGACTACTAACTATTGGAAGAATGAGATGAGAGTCCTGTTTTGTTCTTAAAGCAATCAGTTTACCAGAAAATTTAGCCCTTATCCTTTTTTTTCTTGCATTTTTTGTGCATTTTTTCATGTCAAAGTTGCACACCTTTGTGTCAAAATGGTTTGGCTTTTCTATGGTTCTAAAAAAAATCTCTGTCTCAAACTTGACTTAAAGAACTGTACTGGAACTCCAAAATGACAATAAGTAGTTGATATCATTGAATGAATATCGTTCATTGCTCTGCTTCATATGTGGTACCAGTTAAACTTGGCTTTACACTGTTTTAGTTGCCGGTGCTTCATTTTCTGTCAGTGAAGACTGGTGGAAGTTTGGCAAAACACCACATTTGGGCAATGCAGAGTTTGTTTAGCAGCTGTTGCTGTAAATTAAGATTTTGAGTTTTGAGTTTTGGATAATAAATCAAGAGGAGGTCATTGAAGATAGTAGTATTTATGTTTTTGCTTGTTTTCGAATCAGATTGTACAAGAGACAGAAATCAGAGTACCATGTGACAAATGACAAGTTTTTAACTTCCATGTTTGACTCGTTCTTGTTTTAAAGGACAAAGATGCCAAATTCCGCCTGATTCTCATCGAGAGCAGGATCCACAGGCTGGCCCGCTACTACAAGACCAAGAGAGTACTGGCCCCCAACTGGAAGTAGTATGTACCTGATCTGCCTCACACTTTAGTTTTCATGTTTACTTCACCTGTTTGGTTAAGCATGCGGTTTCATGGTTTGACTGCCAGGCTGTTTTAGAGGATCAGAAGTTAAATCATAAAAATACTTTAAATATCCTCAAATGGTTAACAGCAAAATGTCTTCAAAGCAGTGTAGGTATAACTTCAGCAGCATCTGCAGAGGCATTTTGAGGCTAAAAATGCACAATTCATTGTCCTGCTCTTTGCTTTATTGAGAGTAGTGATATTTCTGTTGTGCCAGAGAAACTGGAGGTAAATTAGCAGAGTGGCTACTTGGTGCCACCTCTGCCAGTCCCCTTCAAACAAAAGGACCAATCTGTTGAGTGTTTACATCTGTGTGCATTTATGCTTCAAACAAGGCTTTTATTTAGACCCCATGGTGAACTATATACGCCTGCATAGATCAAGTCTTAAAGGAAAAGTTCGGTTCCTGCAGCTTTTACATTGTTTATAGAATGAAGAACAACAATATACTCACCCAGAAGGCTTTCCTGATGCAAACGGTGCTTCGGGAGATATTTAGATCCAAAATCGAGCAGCGGACACCGATATAATGGTAGCCCGTAGGGCATAGATCGCCGCTCCAAAAACTGACAAGTTTTAACTCATGTTTTTCACCAATATTCCATCATGATTTGCTCGAAAGGACCGCCATTGCAGCCTGTGTCTCTCCAGAGCAGGATCGCTGTGTGGCTGAACTAACCTCTGAACTGACCAAGCTGTTTACATGGCCCCCAACTGGAAGTAGTATGTACCTGATCTGCCTCACACTTTATCTGTATATCTGTATACTGTTTGGCTCCAAACTGTAAGGACGCCCATCATATTCAAAGTCCTGACTGCCAACATCTTTCCCATAGACATTCGTCCATTTTGCACAAAACTGGAAGAAGAAAGTTGATTTTACAGCTGCCGATCTTCCCTGAAACAATGGTTAACAGCAAAATGTCTTCAAAGAGCAGTGTAGGTATAAGCTTCAGTTCAGCATCTGTTCAGCCACACAGCGCTGTGTGGAGAGACACAGGCTGCAATGGCGGTCCTGCAAATCATGATGGAATATTGGTGAAAAACATGAGTTTTGTTGTGCCATTAATGCAGTTTTAGGAGCGGCGATCTAGCAGAGTGGCTACCATTATATCGGTGTCCGCTGCTCGATTTTGGATCTAAATATCTGTTGAAGTGTTTGCATCAGGAAAGCCTTCTGGGTGAGTATATTGTTGTTCTTCATTCTATAAACAATGTAAAAGCTGCAGGAACCGAACTTTTCCTTTAACACAAGTGTACTGTTGTATCTATTTCCTGTTTTGAGAGCTTGTCTCTGACTCTCCTGTTAAATAGAGTTTGTATTTAGTTTTTTAGCAGTGTGCTCTCTAACGGTGTGTTTCTCTTTCTGTTTGCAGTGAGTCCTCTACAGCCTCTGCTCTGGTGGCATAAACTGTACTTTTTGGATTAATAAAAAGATTTGAAATTGGAAACTTTCATGAGTCATTTGATTGTTTTATCTGCTCCTCATTGAAGTAATTTCTGACATTTGGTTCACAAATCTGTGGAGAAATTAAGTGATATAAGAAATGTCCTGATTCTCTCAGTGTAAAAACTAGGAATGAACGTTTCTATATCAGATCTGTCAGTAATTCCAAACTTATTTCAGCTGACAACGATTTCTGTTAATGGAAGTAGTTCAGAGAGTTGTTTTAAGCCCATTTGAATTATATCCCAGCTGTAGCCAACAGTAAAACAAGCTTAATTTGTTGAAGGATGTGAAACAGTGATTCACCCACCTGTTGAAAAAAACTGGCTTGTTTTTGGATCTTGTGCTTTCAAATGAAATGCAAATCTTCACATGCTTGATGATATATAAAGCTATTATACTTGCTTTAAATGTTGACCAACATCATTGAAGCATGGTTTTACCAATCTAAAATGCTTTAACTAATTATAAAGGTAAAAAACTCAAGTTTGTATTAAATGTCTTTTTAATTTGGGGTAAATTGAGCCATGTTTTCCACTTTTACTGTAATTAAAGTGTTTCAATTGTGCCCATGTCATTTAACACAATTCAGTTTTACTTTTACATCTTAAAATAAGGAAATCCCAAAGTGCTTAACAAAGTCATAACATGGCTGTTTAGCAAAAATGTTATCTGATATAATTTACAGGGAAATTCTTAGAGAGGCTCAAAAACTTCGACTATTTTTTATATATAAGAAATTTACAGAATTTGAGATAACAGTCAAACCAATAAAAGGTTTGGTATGAAATTATCAGTAGATATTGGCCTTAAAAATTAAATATTGGCCAATATTTGATTTTTGCTGTTATTTGCAGCCAATATATTGGCAGTAGGGCGGCACAGTGGCGCAGCTGGTAGAGCGCGTGCCTCACAGCAAGAAGGTTCCCGGGTCGGGAGGGCCTTTCTGTGTGAAGTTTGCATGTTCTTCCCGTGCATGCGTGGGTTCTCACCGGGTGCTCCAGCTTCCTCCCACAGACCAAAAACATGCTCATTAGGTAATTGGTAACTCTAAATTGTCCTTAGGTATGAGTGTGAGCGTGAATGGTTGTCTGTCTCTCTATGTGGCCCTGCGATCGACAGGCGACCGATTCATGGTGCACCCCGCCTCTCGCCCGATGATAGCTGGGATAGGCTCCAGCCCCCCGCAACCCCGAAAGGGATAGCCGGGTATAGAAAATGAATGAATAAATATTGGCAGTAACCTCAGCAAAATATAATAATGTATGAAAATGCTTCACCTTTAAAAATCAACAGTTTATCTTTTTCTATAGTTATAGTTAAATGTTTTTTTTCTACATCTCATACAAATAGTCATGTCAAAAGAAGTATTGGCAATAACAAGGTCAGGCATAAATGACAAAAATCCCAATATCGTGAACCCCTAGATTTAGTTTGTTTTTTTTCTTTCATTTTTGCAAGTAAAATAGAAATTTTATTAGTTCTAAGAAACTGATTTGAATTCTTGCATTTTTGTTTTGTTGATGTGCTTAATAAAGTGTCACAAATGTGGTTACATCAACAAAAAATGGCTTTAATATCCAAACGAACTATAGAAAAAAATATTTAGCGTGTTTATGTTTATCTGCTTATTCACTATGTAAAAATCTAACATCCAGAGGAGAAAAGGAAATGAAAACAGGTCTGGGGTATTTTGAAAATTCCCAGCAGCTTAGTCAGGCGCCATTTTCGTTCGCCGTCGTTTGTTTCCCCGCTGATAGGGCTTTCCTGGTAACCAAGGAAATTACGAGCACTTTCCGTGCGTCAGACGCTACGTAATCGATGGGAGGGGATTACAGCGAGATGCATGAGAATGACAGCTGCTGTATCCAATCAGAGCGCCGCCGACGTCACGTCTGTATATTTTAACAGACTGTGTTGCAATAGTCAGACATTCACTTCTACTACAACAACGACACAGAAAACAAACATGGAGATATTACAGAAGAGTATCTGACGAAGGACAACACAAAATGTCGCAAAACAGCCTAAAAATGAAGCGGCACTACACCGACGCATATCGGTCATTGACAAAGAGAAGAAATCTGTCGTTTTTTGTCGAAGAATACCAGAATACGTGAGGACTTTTTCGCCCTTAACCGCCAAAACCCACGGATGTCAGCGGAGAAGAAAGGAGCGAACATGGCGATCTGTGGTACCGAGCGGAGCACCGAGCGCGCGGCCATGGAGAGGTTCGGTAGCGGAGGGATGGCGCTTCTGCCGTGGACCAAGCAGATGCTCACCGTGCTGTGGGAACAGCTTCGGCTGCTGCTCCAGGTCATCTACTACACCTTCATGTCAGGTAAGGGCACGACTGTATTAACTGTATGATGTTTTATCGCTCATACATCGGGGTGAAAGTTTATCTAACGCCCCAGTTTCATAGTTTAATCACGGAGAGTTCCTTTGTGTCAGTTAACCCGTTAATCTCTGTTATCAACAACACAGAGCGATCTGATTGGTCAGCAGGAGTCACTTGAGTGCTGTTATCGAGTACGATATCACTGAGGCTTTTAACGATATATCGACCTGCCTCAGCCTGTTATAAATACTATTGTATAATAATTTTTATAGCTATTTTCTGTTCTAGACCTGATTATTACAATTATTTGAAATAACTTCGATATTAAGGGACATACCTTTTATCAAGTTTTTGGAATAAAAAAGTCCTTAACAGTTTTTTTTTCATGAAATTTAAATAAACACTCAAGATTACAATACTATTTTTGTAGGAAAAATAATGACTTTAAATAAATATAATAACATATTGAAGTATTTTTTCATTAATTGGCCCTAAACAGTAACTACATACTAAATGAGATGCTGCGCTAAGTTGAACTTCTTATATCGAAAGGTTTACGATTTACAAATAACAGCAATGATAAGCATAATCATTCCACCAACTGAAGGATAAAGTAAGAACAAATGCTGATCCAGCATGATACTTACTGTTTTGATTTGTAAACCCATTGTTCTTGTCATTTTTTTAAGTGAGATAAGTAGGGATGTACGATATACAGCTTTTGCAGATATTCACTATTCCAAAATCTAATATTTTTCTGGTATCAACACAGATATGTATGTATGTGTGTGTATGACTGAGGAAATTCTTTTTAGATTACCTCAAATGCAAATGTATTTTTGACAGTTACAGTAAATCAAGCCTCATACGCTCTTTTAAGAGTTAAAACCCTGGCTTGAATCTTGATTCACAGAAAACCTGCTTCAGCAGCTAGCTTTTATGCATTTGTAACCAAAAAATCTTAAATTTGTTTTATATCCTGAAAAAACCTGTTGCTGCGGGAAGTGTTGAAAACAGGGAATAGCACAGGCAAGGAAACCAAGTCATCTGATATGTTATTTATCTTTTTGTTAAACTTTTCAAACTTTTAATAAAATAGGTGAAAATTTCAACTACATTGCCTCTTCTTTTTTTCAGTTCTATACAGAATCTTGTGTAATATCAGCAAAGAGATTGTAATTATTGTTATTCCTACTGCCAGCTGAATTACAATACAAAACAGAGGCCTCAAATTTTGCGTTGTTATAAACTACAAAAATATCAACATTTAGCTGCAAGATACTGATTCTGTAATGTACTTTGAACATATTTGTATCATTATTTTTCTAACCCATAATCCCTTCATCATATTTCATCACTAAGTAATATTGACAACAGCATCGTTTGTATGTTGTACAAATTATTTTATTGTAACATTAAAATCAAAATTCGTAAAAGTGAAAATGAATCTCACTCAAGCCCTGTGTTCTTTGGGAGTTTGTAGGAGGAAGTGAAGTAATAAAAAGAGTTACATTTAGTTTAAAGTAAAAACTGATAATGACTGTGGATAAGTGTCGCTCTGCCCCTTTTATTGGATTATTATGATTTGGATGGAGCAGATACATTTTTCAGATTGTGTTTGTTTGTTTTATTTTGAAGGTTTGGTGACAGAAAGCACTGGATCAATCTTTAAAATGTCTCCCTCCTGCTCTTTCCAGTTTTCCAGATGTTCCGTCTTGAAGTCCACGTCAGAATCACCGACGAGACGGGTCAGCACATCCAGCACATGAACGCCGCGACGAGCCAGACGGACTCCTTCCTGTTCTCCTCGCTGTTTGACGGGGAAAACGGCGTGATGGTCGGAGGTTCAAACCCCCTCTCTAACTTCTGTTCTGACGGGGGCGAAACATTTGCTGGGAAATCCACCGCCGAGGCTCTGCTGTCAAGCCTGCGCGCCGACGACATCTGCTGCGGGCTTGTGGACGACTTTGTGTCCAGGACAACGGGCAAGGACGACATCTTTCATCAGTCGAGTTGGAAAGTGGGCGACTGGAACATCTTTGTATCAAGCAGCGACAGCTCCAACGACGGCTGCAGAAAAGAGAAGATCTTCAAACAGGAGAAAGTGGTGAAGCAGGATACGTCGGAGGAGGAGAGGAGCTTCCACTGGAGCAGCGAGGAGGAGCAGAACGTGGTGGAGTTCGACAGCGAGGAGGGTAGAGCGCTCTGGGAGTCCCTGTCCACATCCAGCGATCCTTACAACCCTTTCTTTTTCTCTGCCTGCATTTCCACTAACACCAACATGGGGAAGAGTCAGAGTGAAGCCAAAGACAGGGCTGCTGATGGCGTGTTGGTGTGCCAGGCCAACGAGGAGATGCTGGCACCCCGGGCTCTGAATATTTGGGTGAGCCGCTCCGACAGCGAAAGCAGCTGGAGCAGCTGGGCCGGCTCAGAGGGTTCGAGCCCCGACTTCGATAAGGAGGAGAGCGAGAGGCTGTTGGACTTCTTCAGCTGTCCTGACGACCCCTACAACCCCCTGAGCTTCACCGCCTGCACCGTCACCAACACTTCATCCAAAACCACCAACACCAGCACAGCCTCCAAACCCTCATCAGACACAGACGCTGAGGAGAAGACCAGCAGCTTTCCCCCTTCATCTGAGGAGGACGACGAGGAGCAGCTTCTCTGGAAATCTCTCTGTCAAACTGACGACCCATATCACCCCCTGAACTTCCAGGCCTGCCTCCAGAGCCTCCCAGCATCACCTCCTGACACCCAAACGCTTCCAACGACAAGCAGTACATGTGAAAAAGAGGCCAGAACACCCAAAAAGTTCAAATCTGCAGAGAGGAGGATCAGGCATCACTCCCATCCAGTTCAAAGAGTCGTACCCTGGAAACGACCCGGACAGAAACCTTCATCAACACCTGAGGAGAGGGAGGGAGTCCAGGCAAGCCCCGCCCACAAAAAGGTAACTTTGGAGAAAGTGTACAGCTGTATCCACCTGTTTTAGTACCAAGAAATCAGAAAAATGCCTTTATCAGCAGGGCTGCTTTTGAAAAATGGAGCTTAACCGGCTGTTACAAAGTTTTTCCAGATCGTTAATGATGACAAAATTAATAATAATGATCATAACTAGTTATATAGCACCTTTAAAATCAGACGTTTACAAAGTGCTTTAACAGACTAAAGTAGAAAAGGCAGAACTCTGAGCATGGTAAAAACAATATTCAGGTCAGACAGAAACCTTCAACACCTGAGGCGAGGGAGGGAGCCCAGGCAAGCCCCGCCCACAAAAAAATAACTATGGAGAAAATGTACGGCTGTATCCACCTGTTTTAGTACCAAGAAATCAGAAAAATGCCTTTATCAACAGGGCTACCTTTGAAATATGTCACTTAACGAGCTGTTACTAAGTTTTTCCGGATCGTTAATGATGACAACATTAATAACAATAGCTTTATTTATATAGCACCATTAAAAACAGACATTTACAAAGACCTTTAACAGCCAAAACAAAAGTAGAAAAGGCAGAATTTTGAGCACAGTAAAGTCAGCAATCAAGTCGACAGAGACAGAAGAGGGTTGTGTTAACGAAAACAATAGAAGGAAAGAAAATAGTAAACTGGTTAGAGGAAGACAGCTGATATATTTGTTTTATATTTAATGATATGGAGACAGTAAGACAGATAGATGATGGGTTTATAGACACATAAATTGATGATAGTTATTAGATATTGATGAGTCAGTTTTTCTGTTCTCTTACTGAGATCGCAACTTGACAAGTTACCTTTTAAATAGAAAACATTTTAAATAGTGTATGGCTTGTTTTTATTGATGACCGTTAAGACAAATATTTACCTGCCTCATAAACAAATAACCCCCTTTGATTGGCTCTTGATATTGTTAATTTGTCACGATAAATATGTAGCAGGACTAATTTACTTGACATTTTATCACAGTGGTAACAGGAGCTCTGTTAATAGGATGTCTAGTCGATATTATCCTCTTCTTGACCCAGAGAGACACACCTTCAATCATCGGCTTTATTGGTTTATTGGCTTTTCTGTTGTAGTCATCATTGACCTTGACCCACTGCTCCAAAGTCTGATCTGTCTCTAAATCAGCTAGGAAAATTACAGAAAATAGAAGTTTTGCCAACTTCTTATTGTCTGATAGTAAAAAATGCACCGTGAGAAGTTAAAATGAAAAAGTGTTCTTGGAATTGGTAAAGTAATACGTCTAGATTATTTTTGTATCATCCTCCCTTTTTGTTTTTCTTACTCCACCTGTTATGATTCATAAAAAGCCACTGAGGGTCACCGTCATATGAGACTGATGGTGTGATATCACTCACTTCCTCGTCCAGCAGGCACGTACGTGTCAGCCTGAGCTCTTGTTGTTGTGCAACTCTTCCCGTCGCCATGACTCAGCAGTCATGTGACCCAGCAAGGCAGCAGGGCTGACTTGCTTGTGGACTAAAACAGTTGCAGCAGGTTGCAAAGTCACTTTAAACCCTCAAGGATTTAAGCAGTTACATCAGATGAAAACAGAGAGGCCTGAAGGGGAGAACAAACTGATGCTGAAAATAAGATTGAAGTCCTAAATCATCACTGTTAATGTCACCATGCCAGAATTTATGTTTATTTCATATCTGCTAAAAAACAATATAGGTCGTTGTTCTTCTGCTACAACAGCACAGTACAGGAGGCCCAGTATTAGATCTTCTGCCAGGAAAACAACTTTTCACTGTGAAATGCTGCACTTACATTAGCTGTTATTTAATTTAATAAAGCTGACAGTGTGCTGGACTTTGTCAGCAGTTATTAACAGATCCATTTGTCAAATCTTAAGAGATGTCATCAAGATGACCAAGATTTCATCATTTCATTTCATAAAAATAATCCAGTCATCATACGGGTCAAACCACACCTCAGTGGAAACAATAATATGTCTGCAACTTGGATAGAAAGTTAAGAACTAGTTAAAGGTTTTAATGATGGAAGAATGCATGAAATTATAATGATCATGCTTCACTTTCATGTATTAACTTAATTTATATGGTCATGTAAGTATAGCAAGATAACTACAGTAATTTAGAGTGCCTATTAAAGTTAAAAGCAAGGAACTTATAATGTTTAAAAGCATTAAGAGATATCAGTTTGAACCTCAATAAGCTCTTAAGATGTAAAAAGAAAAGCAACATAGCATCAAATATGAGACAGAAATTTAACCAAACACAAATCAGACTGATAAACCCTCACGTTGTTCATACTAACAGGGCAATACATCTCAATTCTATCTCTAAATAATAATTTCTGTTGTAAGCAGGAAAGCACATCATTATATTTTTATACATCCAGAAGGGTCCATTCACCTTTTGTTTTTAACTTCCTGTGCCTCCGAGGGACAGAAATAAAAAATACAATAACTGAACAGAGAGTGACATAGATGAGTTAACTATGTGCTAAAATCAGAACCAATTTCTATAATACGGGTAATATTGATCATGTATTTAATGTCCCTTTAGAGCACAGACAGGTGGAGTAGGTGTTGATGCTGTGAGGAGAAAAGAGAATTAAAGATGTCAAGGTTGTTTCTTTTCTGATGTCTAACCTCCTTTCTTTGTTCCAGGTGCAATTTTCTCCTCTTGTCCAAGTCCACGTCATGCACACCTGGCTATTCGCCCGTCAGGCATCTCGCAAAGGACCCTGGGAAGAAATGGCGCGGGATCGTGATCGCTTCCGCAGACGTATTTACGAGACGGAGCAGGCCATCGGTCACTGCTTCACGCTGGCACACAGAGAGAGGATGAGGGAGTACGTGGACGGTGCCTTCATATAAAAAACTGAATGTTGAATGTTCCTTTGTGGATGAAAACCTGTGATTGGTTGCAATGCAACAGTGTTTTTGATTTAGGCCTTTTAGCAAATGGATGTTTGGCCATTTTTGATATTTGGTGATGAACAACTTTGTACCTCGGAGGTTTTGTACATGGTGTGCACTGACGGACACTTTCTTTTATTAACCTCAGAGTTACGGCGCTTCAGACTGGGCAGGCGTGCTCGCCACAGTGTGATGGCTGCTGTCAGAGCTCTCTCTCCTGACAGGTGACTTCATTCATTTTACGTGACTGCCGAGTGAACTATTATGAAACTATTTTGTTTAAAGAAGGGACGGGCTTCCTGCAGATCTTTGAAACGTCTTAAAGTTGTTAAATTTGATCTGAGAAATTGGACCATCAAAAAAAATCTGTCTTCTTTTTCCAGTATGAAGCCTTAAATTTCCAGTAAGTGAATTTGGACCATTGTTTTGACTAGGGATGCATGATATTTTGGTGTGAGTATTAGCAAGAACCTTACGATACAAGACATATCTTGATACTTGGGTTACGATACGATAATATCATGATATCACATGATTGTGACATATTGTGATATTCTACAGCTAACTAAGAAAGAACTAGAGATGGTGTATATGTACATCACACAATATTACTCTGTACTGAAAAGTACAAGTAAGGTCAAGTCTAAAAATAAAATCTCATATTTCTCTTGTCACTCTGAGCTGGATAGACTGTATGGAAAAAAAACCTGTGCATGCATTTCATTTCCAACTCTGATGAAATATGAGTTTTTATTTTTACGAAATATTTTTCACTCCTCTAATGATATTAGAGTTTTAATATGCCGATATTTTTTTAATTCATCATCACCAATGCTGAGACAAGCTCTGTACTTCACAAAGATTGACTTGTGTATCACAAAGGACTATAAATTTTGTTAGCAGGAGATTTAAAACAAGACAAACAGCTTTTAACTCTTGGAAAAATGGAACCTTTAATTTTTAAACATACCCCTGCAGTGATGAGAAGGTGCATCAAAATTGTACTTTTGTGTAATTGGCGATATTCCAGCTGATATATATGGGAAATATGTGTGGCCCATAAATCAGCTGTAAATATCTCAAAAAATATCAATATCAGCCAGTACTGATATCACACTGATAATATCGTGCATCCCTAGGTTTGACTACTCAAAACTGAAGATCTGTGGTTGCGACGTGGTGCTTTTACTTTGTAAACAGGAAGTGTAACTGTACTGTGTTTATCCTTTCTGTGACATTACCAAAATGGACTCGCATATCTGCGTAAAAGAGGGCCAGTGTTTCTCTTCATTCGCTATTTTCTTGTGCGTTTGGGTTGAGGGACTCGCGTGGCTTGTGGTTAAATTTGACGAGCCCTTCTATTCTCTAGATCAGTGGTTTTCATCCTCAGTTTGCTCGAGACAAACTTAAAGTCATACAGAAATCTAAAGGCATGAACAAAAGCCTCTCAAGATTTTTTTGGTATCTTTTTATATCTGTTTTTATCTTCTAAAGCCTGATAAACTTTAACTAAGTTTATCAGAATATTAATGTCATGAGAAATTAATTTAATTCTTTGTCAAAGTTGCTGAATCCAGTGACACATATTTGAGCCTGAGCATAAATTTGGGTTAAGAAAAACATGAATGAGTCCAAACTAATATCTGCTCCTCACTATAGTTCAGCTAACACAAACCTCCAACAGCTGAACAGGAAGATCGATGTAGAGAAATGATTATCTGACACGTTAACGAGCTCGTTAAGGTGGTCATTGAGCTCCAGTCTGAAGCGCCCGTAGCCGTTGAATGTTGTTTTGTATGCCTTACACACTGACAGAGTAATGTAACTTATTTCTGCCCTATGGAGCCGTGGTCTGGTTTAATCTGTGTCGTGTTTTGCTGTGTGAGTGTTGATTTTAGACGTTGACGTAGATCTGACTTTCTGTTTTTGTTTTAGCATGATGACATGTTCTGCTCCTCCCGTTCAAATGTGTGAGCTTCAGTTTTGCAGTTTTGTCCCGTGTTTATTTATTTATCTGCACGTAGCAGCCTTACAGCACTGAACATGAACAAGGAATTTTTACTGTTGTTTACTCTCATGGCCACATGTAGCCAAAAATAAAAATCTGTTGAAATAAACTTTGTAGTAACGGTGCTGTTCAAACTTTGTCTATGTGTTTAATTCATCTGTTTGGGAATCAACTCGAGCAGCTCAGTTTGATTTATTTTCTATATAAAGAGATTTTGCCTCATGGAAATAACATCACACTCAATCAGCATTTTTCTGCCTGTAAGAAAAACTGAAATGAAGGAAACTCAAAAGTTAAAGACTATTCTGATGAGCAGAAATATAAACATAGAGCTCAGAAATCTGAATCTGTGTGTACCATCAGGTTAGAGATCTGATTGGTTCAGCCGTAGAGGTGATGAAATGATTGACAGGTGAGCTGAAACAGGCCCCTCCCCTTTCTGACTGTTTTCATCAACTCTGAGTCTTTTTCTGAGTGTTGAGTACAATGTTTTATTTCACTGATCTGCTTCTCAGAGAGGGAATAAAGACAGAAGCAAATAAAATCTTAATGACTTAAAATTAGGGCTGGAAAATTTGGCCTAAAAATAAATCCCAGATTTTTCCCCACAAAACTCCACTTACGATTTTAATCTATTTTTCCCCCCTTAAAGCAAAAAAACTTCAAGTGACACAAAAATGACATGAATCAAGTTCTGCCTTTATGTTGTCAAAATATATTCCTAAATCAATCAGAATTTCCCTCTTAAAATTAAAGTGTGTGTGATAAAATATGATGTAGTTCTAACGCAGGCAGGTTTACCTACATAAACACTGAAAGCTGAGGGATTTTCACAGCTTGTTAACATGTTTCTCTCTGATCAATAGTTAATCTAATTAAAAATAAATAAAATACAAGCCTATGAAAGTGCTTGTGTAAAACCTGACAAGGCCACCATCATGAAAACTGTAAAGTTTTATATTTATATTTTTCCAAACTTTGGAAGAACAGTTTAAGTAAATGAGTGAAAAAAATCTCAATTTTTAATTTTAAAATCTTCTGCAGAAAATAATTCGAATTGAATCGATTTAATTGATAAATTGCCCAGCCCTACTTAAAATATTTAAAAATATACCTGAGTGACCTCGGTGACCTTGTCTGACTTCAGCTGTTCACATCCACAAAATACAGTTGGCTGAATTTTCCTCAAACACCAAATATTATTATTATTAAAATGTAAGGTGAGTTTTCAGTTATTTTTTTTGTCTTGAAGCCTTCTGCTCCAAAATGACATCCTCATAAAGAAAAGAGTGAATCTCTGCAACCACAAGGTCTGTCTGAATTATTCTGGTGTCATAATAAAGTAACACTTGAGAGATTTGTCCAGATGTGGAATTATCAGTATATGTGTTACTGGGACAGAGGAAATGAAGATAGAAGTCAGAATCATTTGAAAATTTCATTCTCGCCTAAAAAAACATTTTTGTTTTTGTGAATATCTCTTTGAAATGATGCTGGAGTGGCTGAAAAACTAAAAAAATTAATAAAATATTTTTACATCATCTCAGCAAAGGGTTATTAAAGTGATACAGAGCAAAATTAGAGAGGTTTTATAAAAATATATTTTGTTTTGCATGCAAGCATTCACAAAATCAGGTACGTTGGGGCTGTAGAGGATAAAGTAGGAAAACAAAAGTCACAGCCCCACCACAGTGCAGTCAGTGCTCTTAAAGGTAATTCAGAAAATTTCAGGTGAATCACAGAAAAGTGTTTAAAAAGCCTCACAGCTGAACTGCCATGAGTGTTCAGAGCAGTGAAATGATGCAGAAACTCTTTGAACATTAAATTTATATCAGATTTTGGTCAGCTAGTGCCCAAGTAGACTTTACAATTGAAGAAAACTGTCACTTTAACTTCAAGTACACTTAAAAATGTTCCCGAGTAGCACTGGTCAGCCTTATATGCTAATAAGAGGGCGGGGAAAGGCATATGCAGGCTTCCCATTGGCTGTTGAAAATATGACAACCAATCAGGAAGCTGGATTTGGTCATAATCCCTCCTACTTCATCTGCAGTAGATCTACTGTACTACATGGAATCTTTTGACTTTACTGGTACAACAACCAGTCTAATACTGCTCTAGAGATATTTTGAGTTTACTTTAGAACTGTTTCAACAGGAATGTTAAACTAGTAAATGATTCTGGAGAACAAGTGTGAAAGAGACCTTACTAGGAAAGCAAAATTGCTTACTGATAGACAACTTTGTAGTTATGGAAAGCCTGCTGGACATTAAATTGATATCAGTGAAATCAACAGTAGTTAGCTCTACTGGTAGGGCTGGGTTTCAAAAAATCAGTGTAATGGATTTTAATCGATTTCCCTTTAAATGGTTCATAATCGATCCATAAAATCCAAAGATGGATCTTCTAACTTGGGTAGTTTTTTCTTCATTGGACACAGAGAAGCCTGTGGTATCAACCCTGCTAGCCTTGTGTGATCAGCGTTTAGTGCTGCTTTCCACTGAACTAGATCTCGTGAGAAGCAGTCAAACAAACATGGCCGAAGCGATCAGCACTAAAAAATCCTAAAATCCAGTTGAAAAAACAATTTTTGAGCAAAAAAATCAATTTAAAATCGTCAAACGAAAAATCCCAACACTTGTATATCAATTTTTCCTCTACCCCTAAAAGATATGGATATATTGCAAACTATACAAATAAAGAAACATACATGATTAAAAATGGATGACATTTACAGCCCCAGAAATAGGAAGCTTAAAGGAGACATATCATGCTTGTTTCTCCTTTTCACTATGCCAGACTAGGATGCCTGTAAAGCATTTCTGCCCTCAGTACAAGTCATTTAGTTCCTTCATTGCCCCACAATAGCGTTCTCAAAATCCTCATTTTAGGCCATTATCAAGCTCTCGTTGAAACGCGAGGATCTCAGGATGACCTACAGTTACCTTACAACGTCACAGCCCTTTGCGCTCTGATTGGTCAGTTCTATCGGGGGTTGAGCCAGCTTGTCCTTCTTCTTATACTGTATTTTCTGGCAGGCTCAAAGCAGCGACCGCGTATTGAGTCCCCCTACAGGCCAGAGCTGGTCATGAGTGAATGTGAGCTAGGGATCTATATACCCCTGCTGGTGGATGTGTTCCTCGGTGATGGTTTTGTGGCTAACAGACATCACAGAGGAGGAAGTGTTTCATCAGAATACTCCAATAAAGAGAAAGGTACCTCGTGTCGTCACGACGGTTTAAATCTCGCGGACATCTCGCAATGACCTATTTTCAGAGGCATCAAATCTCGTTCTAGGATATCAGAAAAAATACAATATCTCATTTTTTGAAAATTAAGGGGGTGTAAGGTCTTGTTTTCAAATTTATTATCTTATATGTAAGTATTAAATCATGCATCAGCATGATATGTCTCCTTTAAATATCTCAGTGTTATGAGACAAGATGTCAATAATATTTTAATATGTTAAATTCAGCCTCTGCACAAATGAAATAATAAACTAAGACTGTCTTCTAACATTGATTTATAATCATCCAATGAGAGTTGCTCTGTTAGTTTTTAACTTTAATGTAATATAATAGACTCAGACTCAAACAGTGTGAACAAAGTTTTCCTCTCATAAAAAAATTAACTCACAAATTAACTAATAATTCCTTATTTCCCTCCTTTTGTTAGGGACACTCGTCTGTCTGCAGGTTTCTTCCAGCCTCAGCAGAGATTTCAGACTCCTTCCCTCCTCTGATGATCTCCTGCGTCTCCGTCGTGTCGTCTCCACGCTCACAGCAGGTCAGAATTTCCCAGAAGACCTCAGTGTCTCCGACTGCTGTAAGGCTTTCGTAAGACCAGCTTTAAAAACACAGAATGATGAAATGGGTTTCCCTAAGGAGGAAATTAATTAACTGCTCTAACCTGCAGCACACATGCACACACACACACACACACACGTGCACACGCACACACACACAGGATGGTGCAAAGGTGAGCAATACCTGACTCTGCTGCAGCTCCTCTTGTCCCACATGCTGCTGCTGATGTAAATGAAGCTCCTGCTGATGCTGCACACAAACAGGTGAACAGGATTCAAATTAAAGTTAGATAAATAATATTCAACCATGTCAAATATTCACTTTATTTTACACCTGAAGGGAAATTCCTTTTGTTTTAACAGTGGCTTTGTTTATTTCTGTCTTAAAAGTCCGTATCAGTGTCAAAATATCTGACATATTTGGATTTTTCTTTACCCTTCAACTCCCAGCTAAACTGTTTGGCAGCGGTCAATATATATTTACCTCTGCCAAGGAGGTTATGTTTTCGGGAGAGTTTGTTTGTCCGTCCGTCTGTGAACAAAATAACTCAAAAAGTTATAGATGGATTTTGATGAAATTTGCAGGAAATGTTCAGCTTGGGAAAAGGAAGAACTGATTCAATTTTGGTGTTGATCCGGATCAGCGTCTAGACGCCGTGACGAAAAATGTGATTTTGGTGAATAACTGCTGAACTGAAATAGATATCATTATGAATCAAATTGCTAATGGTATGTTTTCATGGTCAAGGAATCTAAATAAAGGTAGGACTAATATTTATGGTAAAAAAAAATCACAATATGGGAGATGACTGTGGCGCTGGTGGAGGTCTGCGCTCTCCGAGTGCTTTTCTAGTTATGCATATTTAATTTGTTAAAAAGTTGTTTTTGTCAGTGTTTTATGATACAAAAAAAAACTGCAAACACACCAAAATAACTGCTATTTTCTTTGGATTTAAAAAGTAAAAGTTATTATTACCGTTATTATTGTACATAGTTATGGATCATATGTTTACAGTACAGGCCACCTTCTCATTCAATGCGTTTTTTTTCTTTTTTTCTTCATCACTAATTACATTGTAGATTCTCACTGAAGTAATGATGGCCACTTGTTTCTCTTAACTTAGCCGATTGGTTCTTGCCATAATATTAATTTTAAAAGTGTCTAATAGGGCTGTCGGATGTGCATCAGCCTAACTTCTGAACAACACAAATGATGGTCCCAACCCCATTTAAAAGGCAAGAAATTTCATTAATTAACCCTGGAAAGGCACACCTGAGAAGTGAAAACAATTTCAGGTGACTATCTGTTGAAGCTCATAAAGAGAATGCCAAGAGTTTGCAAAGCAGTAATCAGAGCAAAGGCTGGATATTTTGAAGGAAGTAGAATATAAGACATGTTTGCATTTATTTCACACTTTTTAATTAAGTACATAATTCCACATGTTCCTTCGGTGAGAATCTACAATGTAAATAGTGATGAAAATAAAGAAAGCACATTGAATGAGAAGGTGTGTCCAAACTTTTGGCCTGTACTGTATATAATCTCTTATTCATCAAAAATATTCTTTGTATGTTTGTCAGATTTAATATCTAGTTTAAGTTATTCTATTCTATTTATTTATAAAATACCTGCCTTTTCTAATTGATGTTGTCTCAAATGTCTGTGCATTTTTATATCGTCATGTAATCAACTGTTCGCTTTTTAAACCTTTTAATCCCACACCAAGAAAATATCTGTTTTGTTTGGAGTTTTCTCTGTTCCCTGAAATGTTAACAGAATCAAACAATAGGCTGATTTGTTCTGTTTTTTAAAACATAGTCATTGAATATAATAATGGCCTCTGCCTAACAGTTGAGCTGGTAGTTACCGGGTTAAGAAATGCTCCTCTTTTTTATTTATTTATTCATCTTTTTTTTTTTTTACCAATTTTTATAGGCCACTTTATTAGGTACACCCCTCCAGCCTGCAGTTGAACCTCCTCCACCTTTCATTTCATTTTTTTTTAATTCATCCCAAACTTAAAACAAAAAAAGAACAATCAACAATTAGTCAGGGCAACATAAACGTGCATCAGACATCTGAATTTGTCAACAACTGAACTTAAACATGTGAGTACAAACACAAATATGTCACATAATACTCTGAGAAGGAACAGAATGAAGCTAAGATGTTAGATAGTCCTGCTCCTTCCTTACAAATCAGATCCAATACGGAAACAAAAAACCTAATAACAAAATTATTATAATTATTAATAATTAATAATTTGCAAGCACCTTTGTAAAATATTGCTGTGTATATTCAATATAAATCTATACAGATCTATCCACCTTCAGAGCTCTTTAATCCAACAAGAAACTAAAAGTCCCTCAGAGATGTTGGTCCATATCTCCTGCACCACCACATCGCAAAGCTGCTCTACTGGACTGAGGTCTGGTGACTGTGGAGCCTCTGGAGTGAATAAACCAGTGTGAGCTGATCTGAGCTCTGAGACATTGAGCTGCTGAAGTCTCCATCAGAAGATGGTCCACTGTAGTCATAAAGGGATGGTGTCACAATCTCAGCTTCAGCCTCAGTCTCATCCGCAGCCTGTCACTCCCTGCTCCACCCTAATCAGTCCAGACTCAACTCACCTGTGTTGCTGCTCACACCTGCACCTCGTCTCCGGCAATCAAGCCAGCTACAAAAGCCCCAGCTCCACACTCAGTCGTTGTCAGACTGTCATCGCACTCATGCTGAGACTTCCAGACTTGTTTCCCGGATTGATCACCCGTTGCCGACAAGTTTCGTCCCAGACTTTGCCTCATACGCCTGACCCTCGGCTTGACTTCAAGGTATCGACTAGCTTCTGTCCTGCTTTCACCCGCCTGTCTGAATCCCCGGCTTTCGATCCTGCTTCAGTCTCCTGTTGCCGAGCCCTGTCTGCCCTACGTCGTGAACCACGCCTGGTATCTGATCCTGCTTCCGTCTCCTGTTGCCGAGCCCTGTCTGCCCTACGTTGTGAACCACGCCTGGTATCTGATCCTGCTTCCGTCTCCTGTTGCCGAGCCCTGTCTGCCCTACGTTGTGCCATCCGCCTGGTGTCTGACTCCCTGCCTGTCTTCGACAACGTGAGTTCGCCTGAATCACATCTCCGAGTGTTCCTGAACGCCTCTGCTCATCTGTGTGTGAGTCAAGCCTGCATCACCTCCTCCTGTAAAGACTGTGTGAGCTTCTGTCAGTGCATCTCCTGTGTGGCTCAGTCGGTACAGATCTAGCTGTCGCGGGTTCGACCCCCGCTCAAGCCACAGCCTGTTTCCTGTTTAAACTGTGTGGGTCTCAGTTTTGGACTTCTCCTGTGTGTTGCAATCAGAGAAGTGTTCATCTTCAAAGTTTGCTGTCGCGGGTTAAAGCCCCGCTCAAGTCGCAGCTACACCCCTGTAAAGACTGTGTGAGCCCCTGTCTGAGCATCTCCTGTGTGGCGCAATCAGTAGAGTATCCGATCACAGATCTTACTGTCACGGGTTCAAGCCCCGCTCAAGCCATAGCTTCTCCCCTGAAAAGACTGAGTGAACCGTTGTCTGAACATCCCTGGGTTAGCTCAGTTGTGAGAGCACTCGTCTGCAAATCTCCTGGTCGCGGGTTCAAACCCCGCTCTGATCTGTGTCTGAACTTGGTGTCAAATAAAGACTGTTCATTGCTCATCTTATCTGCTTGCTTCTGGGTCATAACTACCACCGTTACAGTACAGTCTGACCAGAAGATGGACCCAGTGAGTAGTTCACCATCTGCAATGGACAGACTAGAGAGAGTGGAAGGAGTGTTGGCTCATCATGAGGGACTTATCGCTACAGCCACCACTCACCTACAGGGGGCTGTAGATACACTCACTCGGACTGTCACTGAACCAGTCTCCTCAAGTTTATCGTCCTTCCCTGCCTGCTCGTCTGCTCCTGCCTGGTGGACCTCAGACCCTGGCTACCCTCATCGACTCCGGCTCCGACTCCAGTCTCATCAGCAAGAGTTTGGCAAAACAACTTGGACTGAGTCTGCTTCCCCTGAATCATCCCATCCCAGCCAAAGCACTGGACGGCCACAAGATGGGTGTCATAACCCACCAAACCATCCCAGTCACCATGCTCATCTCAGGCAACCACAAAGAAACCATCCAGTTTCACGTCCTTGACCACCCTGAGGTACCTCTGGTGCTTGGTTTCTGGCTCTGCCACAATCCCTCATAGACTGGTCCACCAGCTCCATCCGTGGTTGGGGAACCACGTGTCATCTCACCAGTCTGAAGGACGCCTGCCCCCGCTTCTTCCTGTCAGCACCGAGGTCCAACCTGAACTCTCCCGGGTACCCCCCGAATATCATGACTTCAGAGCTGTGTTTAGCAAGGCTAACGCCACCTCTCTGCCACCGCATCGACCTTACGATTGTGCCATAGACCTTCTTCTGGGCACTATCCCACCTAAAGGAAGGCTGTATTCCCTCTCAGGACCTGAAAGGAAGTCCATGGAGGAATACATCGGCAATTCTCTGGCTGCTGGCATCATCCGTCCTTCTTCGTCCCCTGCTGGTGCAGGGTTCTTCTTCGTGGAGAAGAAGGATCACTCCCTAAGACCCTGCATCGACTATAGGGGTCTCAACGACATCACGGTGAAGAATCGCTACCCCCTGCCGCTCATCTCCTCAGCCTTTGAGCTACTCCAGGGAGCAACGGTCTTCACCAAACTCGACCTCCGTAACGCCTACCATCTCGTCCGCATCCGGGAAGGGGACGAGTGGAAGACGGCTTTCAACACT
The DNA here is from genome assembly GCA_036419115.1 of Scarus forsteni. Taxonomy (NCBI): domain Eukaryota; kingdom Metazoa; phylum Chordata; class Actinopteri; order Labriformes; family Labridae; genus Scarus; species Scarus forsteni. The sequence goes on from JAZDUH010000459.1 coordinate 1,485,858, forward strand.
CCCATCGGTCACTACGAGTATCTGGTGATGCCATTCGGACTGACCAATGCTCCAGCAGTGTTTCAGGCCCTGGTCAATGACATACTCCGAGACATGTTAAACAAGTTTGTTTTCGTCTACCTGGATGACATCCTCGTCTTCTCCAAGACCCTCAGTGACCACGTGCATCATGTCCAGTCCGTCCTTCAAAGACTCCTGGAGAACTCACTCTTTGTGAAGGCTGAAAAGTGTGAGTTTCACGTTTCCACAGTTTCTTTCCTGGGCTTCATCGTCTCAAAGGGCAACATCCAAATGGATCCAGCAAAAGTCTCAGCAGTCACCACCTGGCCTGTTCCTGAATCCCATAAGCAGCTCCAACGTTTCCTGGGCTTTGCCAACTTTTATAGAAGATTCATCAGAAACTACAGCACTGTCGCTGCTCCCCTCACCGCCCTCACCAGTAGCAAGAAGACTTACCTCTGGTCCCCTGAAGCCAATGCTGCCTTTCACACTTTGAAGGACAAGTTCACAACTGCCCCTATCCTTCAAATGCCCGACCCAGACCTCCAGTTCCTGGTGGAGGTGGACGCCTCCGATGTAGGGGTAGGAGGTGTCTTATCCCAGCGCTCACCTACAGACCACAAGCTCCATCCCTGTGCCTTCTTCTCTCGCCGACTGAGCCCAGCTGAGAGAAACTACGACATTGGCAACCGTGACCTTCTAGCAGTCAAACTAGCCCTGGAAGAATGGAGACACTGGCTCGAGGGAACCAAGGACCCTTTCCTGGTGTGGACTGACCACAAGAACCTGGAGTACATCAAGACGGCAAAAAGACTCAATGCCCGCCAAGCGCGGTGGTCCCTGTTCTTCCCCAGGTTCAACTTTACCTTGTCTTACCGTCCTGGTTCCCGCAACACCAAGCCAGATGCTCTTTCCCGCCAGTACCTCCGAGATGACGACAGCTCAGAAAAACCTGTTCCCATTCTGGCTCCTCCGTGCATTGTCGCCACCCTCGTTTGGGAGATCGAGGAGAAAGTTAAAGCCGCCAATCAAGGTCAGCCTGGTCCCAGTTTCTGCCCTCCTCAATGTCTCTTCGTGCCTGATGCTCTTCGGTCGGAAGTCCTGCAGTGGGCCCACACTTCCAACCTTACCTGTCACCCTGGATCACTTCGTACCCGAGAGGTCCTCCTGCAACGTTTCTGGTGGCCCACGCTCGAGGAAGACACCCGGGACTTCGTTAAAGCCTGCCAAACCTGCAATCAACACAAGTCTGCTCATCTGGCTCCTGCCGATCTCCTCCAGCCTCTGTCCATCCCTCATCGCCCCTGGTCACACATCTCTGGACTTCAAGCATTGGTTTACCTTCCTCCAATGGACACACCACCATCCTCACCGTGGTCGACAGATTTTCCAAGATGGCCCACTTCATTCCCCTGCCAAAACTCCCATCCGCCAAAGAGACTGCACAACTGGTCCTCAACCACGTCTTCCGTATCCATGGTCTGCCTATGGACGTGGTGTCAGATCGAGGGCCCCAGTTCTCATCAGCCTTCTGGAAAGAGTTCTGCCGTCTTTTGGGAGCCACTGCCAGCCTGTCGTCCGGCTTCCATCCGCAATCTAACGGACAGACTGAGCGTATGAACCAGGAGATGGAGACGGCTCTTTGTTGCTCAGTATCCCAGAACCCATCTACCTGGTCCCAGCAGCTCTTATGGGTCGAGTACGCCCATAACTCCTTGGTCACATCTTCCACCGGCATGTCCCCGTTCCAGTGTGTGTACGGCTACCAGCCCCCGTTGTTCCCGGCTCTGGACAATGATGTCTCCTGTCCTTCCGCTCTGGCTTTCGCCCGCCGATGCCGGAGAACCTGGGCCCGAGCCAGAGCTGCACTCCAGAGGGCTGTCCACGTTACATTCCTCTTCAGCCAACTGCTGGACTCCTGCTCCAACCTATCAGGTAGGTCAAAAAGTCTGGTTATCTACCAAAGACCTACCTGTTAGAGTTGAGAGCAGGAAGCTTGCACCTAAATTTGTGGGTCCTTTTCCTATACAGCGCATTATCAATCCGACGGCGGTGAGGTTGACGCTTCCCCGGTCCATGAGGGTCCATCCCACGTTCCATGTCTCAAGGATCAAACCAGTCCATGAGAGTCCTCTGTCCCCAGATGTTGCTCCTCCTCCTCCTCCGCGGATGATCGACGGGGGTCCTGCCTTCACCATCCGACGTCTGCTCCGTTCTCATCGGCGAGGGAGAGGCCTGCAGTACCTCGTGGATTGGGAAGGTTATGGTCCTGAAGAGAGGTCCTGGGTACCCTCCCGAGATGTGCTTGATAGAGACCTCGTCAGACAATTCCACGAGGACCACCCGGAGCAGCCGTCCCTGAGAAGGCAGGGACGCCCGTCTCAACAGCCCTCGCTCGTCAGCCCTGGTGACCCTCCGACCGCTGAGGACTCTGAAGAGGAGGAGGAAGAGGAACCCCCCGATCCACCTGACGTCCGTGATGACTCCGCCTCAGAAGAGTACTAGGCACTCTTCCCACCTCCCCCACCCCTGTTGATGTTGTGGACGTCGGGAGCCGTCCCTTGAGGGGGGGGTTCTGTCACATTCTCAGCTTCAGCCTCAGTCTCATCCGCAGCCTGTCACTCCCTGCTCCACCCTAATCAGTCCAGACTCAACTCACCTGTGTTGCTGCTCACACCTGCACCTCGTCCCCGGCAATCAAGCCAGGTACAAAAGCCCCAGCTCCACACTCAGTCGTTGTCAGACTGTCATCGCACTCATGCTGAGACTTCCAGACTTGTTTCCCGGATTGATCACCCGTTGCCGACAAGTTTCGTCCCAGACTTTGCCTCATACGCCTGACCCTCGGCTTGACTTCAAGGTATCGACTAGCTTCTGTCCTGCTTTCACCCGCCTGTCTGAATCCCCGGCTTTCGATCCTGCTTCAGTCTCCTGTTGCCGAGCCCTGTCTGCCCTACGTCGTGAACCACGCCTGGTATCTGATCCTGCTTCTGTCTCCTGTTGCCGAGCCCTGTCTGCCCTCGTTGTGAACCACGCCTGGTATCTGATCCTGCTTCCGCCTCCTGTTGCGAGCCCTGTCTGCCCCTCGTTGTGCCATCCGCCTGGTGTCTGACTCCCTGCCTGTCTTCGACAACGTGAGTTCGCCTGAATCACATCTCCGAGTGTTCCTGAACGCCTCTGCTCATCTGTGTGTGAGTCAAGCCTGCATCACCTCCTCCTGTAAAGACTGTGTGAGCTTCTGTCAGTGCATCTCCTGTGTGGCTCAGTCGGTACAGATCTAGCTGTCGCGGGTTCGACCCCCGCTCAAGCCACAGCCTGTTTCCTGTTTAAACTGTGTGGGTCTCAGTTTTGGACTTCTCCTGTGTGTTGCAATCAGAGAAGTGTTCATCTTCAAAGTTTGCTGTCGCGGGTTAAAGCCCCGCTCAAGTCGCAGCTACACCCCTGTAAAGACTGTGTGAGCCCCTGTCTGAGCATCTCCTGTGTGGCGCAATCAGTAGAGTATCCGATCACAGATCTTACTGTCACGGGTTCAAGCCCCGCTCAAGCCATAGCTTCTCCCCTGAAAAGACTGAGTGAACCGTTGTCTGAACATCCCTGGGTTAGCTCAGTTGTGAGAGCACTCGTCTGCAAATCTCCTGGTCGCGGGTTCAAACCCCGCTCTGATCTGTGTCTGAACTTGGTGTCAAATAAAGACTGTTCATTGCTCATCTTATCTGCTTGCTTCTGGGTCATAACTACCACCGTTACAGATGGACATGGTCATCAACAATCCTCAGGTAGGCTGTGGGGTTTGAACCATGCTCAGGTGGGACTGAGGGACCACCAGCAGCAGCCTGAACCGCTAATCCAAGGCAGGCTTTATGATGTTCACACCAAATTCTGAATGTGGAGCAGAGATCCAGACTCATCAGACAAGGAGACACTTTAAAGATTCTTCACTGTCCTCAGTTTGCTGTTCTTAGCTGACAGGAGTGGCACCTGATATGGTCTTCTGCTGTTGTGGCTCATGCTGTTCATTCAGAAATGGGCTTCTGTTGTTTATTTGAGCTCCTCTGACCATTTGAACTTCGACTCAATGGATGTTTTCTCTTTTTTGGGCCATTCTTAGTGCATAAAAATCCTTTTTTTATTCTGATGCTTGATTTAAAATCAGCTGGTTGTCTTGACCATACCTCGATACCCTAATGAACTGAGTTGCTGCCTTGTGATTGGCTGACTAGCTGTTTGCATGAACAAGCAGTTTAATGAGAGCTGCTTTTATAAAATGCCCCATCCTCAGGGTTTCCCTCTCCTTTAACCCTTTGTCTTCCAAACTAAGAGATAAATTTGGAACAAATAATTTTTTGGAAAAATGTGTTCTCTTCTCTTCATTTACCAACATTAAGACTTGCTGGGAGCCAGCAAGGGCGTTGATTCTAAAAAGGAGTCCAGTGACCTTGTCCTAGCTCAGACTTAACAAAGTCTCTATTGTCCGATAAGATGACTGTACGGCCTTGAGAGAGAGAGTTTCTGATCCAGAGCAAAGTTCTCAGGATAAGGGAGTGGAAGGGGGGATCGAGCCTCTGTTAGCAAAACATTCCAGGAGAGTAGATACCTCTGCTCAAGGACAGACGGGAAGCCAAAACAGATCGTGATAAGGAATAGTTTGGGTCAGACTGGCTGTAATTTTCCATCAGCCTTTCTAGTCTTTTGGTCTCTCACGATGATGTTCCAAATCCGTAGGCCCATTCAACCGAGCCAAGTCAACTTCTCCAAGGTGTTGTCCTGCTTGCGAATGAGTTCAAGAATTGCATCAAGCTTGCGATTGAGCTCACAAATCGCTTGAGTCTGAGTGTTGACAGCCCTGCACATTCCTTCAGTCATGACAGGCAGCTTCTCAAGAGCCAAAAGTGCTGCCACCAAATCAAGTCAAAACTATTTTATTGAAAATAACTTTTCCATTTTTTTTTAAATATGTCAAATGTAGTGTTACATACACACACTTAACCTGAAAACATAGTGCATCAAGCCAATTAAATTGATGTTGCAAAGAAATTATTCTTGTTTTCCCTGTAATAATGTCTTTAAAGCATCCTAACCTGCAGTGCAGCTCAAACTGTAATTAAACACATGAGTAACAAAGTGCTTAGATTTACTGACAGCACAACAGTAAGTAAAAAAAAATCACATATTTCTCTTGTCACTGTCTGAACTGAACAGACTGCATGAAAAAAAAAAACTGTGCATTCATATTTATAAGTTGTATTTTATTCCCAACTCTGATCAAATATGAGTTTTTATTTTTACAAAAATCAATATTAAGTTTTGAAATATTGATATTACTGTATATTAGATGTCAAAATATCACAATATACTGCTGTGTAGATATTTTTTCACACCTCTTTTACCCAATCAGGAAACAGATATGTTGGTCAACCAGCTGGTTGTCTTGTCTGTTAAGGATTGTCCTGGGCTTGACTGGATTTCTTTTATTTCTAAAGCAAAATTTTTGGTTTTCTGGAATAATGTGAAAAGTTTTTTTCTCTGATGCTTGCTCTTACTGTTCAAACAATTATATTCATGAACAGCAGCACCAGCCAGTGGGTTTATGTTGGTGTTACAGACACCGAGGTGAATAAGGGAAAACAGACAGATGGGCTTTCATATTTTTAAATGCAGTGGCAAATGCAGCAAATAAGTCAACCACACGGTTACGATGCCAGTAAAAGGGTTAAGAGAGTAAATCCTTTCCCTCCATCAGACGTTCTGATTTATTCATGACCTGCAGAGGCTTCTCTCTGCCACACTTTAGACTCTCAATGAATATTTAATCAGTTTGGCTTTTCAGAAAAGCTCCGTTTGTTTTAGGATCAGCTGTTCTTTTGTTTTCTGACCGTTTGTTTTAGGATCAGCTGTTCGTTTGCTTCCTGACTGTTTGCTTTGTGACTGATTGTTTTCTGAATGTTTTAGAATCAGCTGTTTGTTTGCTTTCTGACTGTTTGTTTTAGGATCAGCTGTTCTTTTGTTTTCTGACTGTTTGTTTTCTGACTGTTTGCTTTCTGACTGATTGTTTTAGGATCAGCTGTTTTTTGCTTTCTGAACGTTTATTTTCTGACTGTTTTAGGATCAGCTGTTTGTTTGCTTTCTTACTGTTTGCTTACTGACTGTTTGTTTTCTGACTGTTTGCTTTCTGACTGATTGTTTTAGGATCAGCTGTTTGTTTGCTTTCCTACCGTTTGCTTACTGACTGTTTGTTTTCTGACTGTTTTAGGATCAGCTGTTTGTTTGTTTTCTGACTGTTTTCTTAAGAATCAGCTGTTTGTTTGTTTTCTGACTGTTTTCTGACTGTTTCCTGACTGTTTTAGGATCCGCTGTTTGTTTTCTGACTGTTATCTGTCTGTTTGTTTTTGGATCAGCTGTGTGTTTTCTTTCTGACTGATTGTTTTCTGACTGTTTGCTTTAAGATCAGCTGTTTGTTTCTTTCAGACTGTTTGTTTTCTGACTGTTTGTTTTCTGACTGTTTTCTGACTGTTTTAGGATCAGCTGTATTTTTTGCTTTCTTACTGTTTGCTTTCTGACTGTTTTTGACTGTTTTCGGATCAGCTGTTTGTTTGCTTTCAGACTACTTGCTTTCTGACTGTTTGTTTTTGGATCAGCTGTTTGTTTTCTTTCTGACTGATTGTTTTCTGACTGTTTGCTTGAAGATCAGCTGTTTGTTTGTTTTAGGACTGTGTGTGTTCAGACTGTTTGCTTTCTTTTTTTTTTTTTTTTCCCTTGTCTGCATTATCTTTACAGCTGAGCACTGTGTCTGGTGGCAGCGTTGGAAAGACTAATGCAATTTTTTTTCTAGCAGTGAGAGCTATGTGAATATGATTCACTGCTATAGTGACCATCACCAGCCCTCCCTGTAGGCTACTCCATCATATAAAACTTTATTTAACCCCTGATGGGAGCTGAAGGGGAGGGCCGTGCCACACCACAGTGTGAAAGAAGGGGAAATAGTGACAGACAAGACAAGACAAGACAAGACAAGACAAGACAAGACAAGACAAGACAAGACAAGACAAGACAAGACAACTGGGAGAGGAACGGGGGGGGGGACCCTGGTTCGGGTAGTGGAGGTGGAGGGAGGTTAGGAGAGGGATGAAGACCCTGGTTCGGGTAGTGGGTGTGGGAGGGGGTAGGGAAGGGATAAAGACCCTGGTTCGGGTAGTGGGTTAGGACAGGGAGGGTTGGAGCAGGATGAAGACCCTGGTTGGGGTAGTGGGTGTGGGGAGGGGGTGGGAGTGGGAAGGGGATGAAGACCCTCGTTCGGGTAGTGGGTTTGGGAGGGGGGGTAGGAAAGGGATGAAGGCCCTGGTTCGGGTAGTGGATGAGGGAAGGGAGCCAGGGACACCAGAAATGTGGGGTCTTGATAGTAGGGGTGGTGTGAGCCTACATGAATAAGAGATGGAGTGGCATGCATCCCAGGATGTGAGAAGACGTGTAAGAGTACCCGACTCAGCACCCGGCCCCAAGCCCCCCGCCACCAGCACCCAGCCACCCCCACCCCCCCTGCAGGCAGGGGCCCTGCCACCCAGGAGCCAGACCCCCGGGACCAGACCCCTCCCCAGAGGGGGGGCCACGAACCACAGCTAGGTCAGGTGGGGCGAGATGTGGATGTGTAGCGGTGGGGCCGAAGTCGCCACCCGCCCCCCAGAAAAGCCGAGGCCATGAGAAGCGCCGGAGACCGCTGCCCAAGCGCCGGAAAGAGGCCCCGCGGCCACCCGCACAGGACAGCAACCCCGAGGCAGCCCACCATGCCGAGGCCCTCAGTGAGCAACAGGCCGAAGGACCCCGCACCACAGCCCACCAAGGGACACATGCCCCAGCGAGGCCTACCTGCCCCCCAGGGCCCAGCAGGCCCCCACCGCAGCCACCGGAGCCAAGCCGCACCTCGAAAGCCGCCGGCACCACCCATCCCCCCGCAAAGTCATAGCCAGCGAAGCCCGACCCCCACAGCCGCACCAAGCCTATGCTAGTGACAAACCCTATATCACCAACCCCCCCCTCTCGTTATTCTGCAATTTGCTCCCAGACAAGATACATTATCCCTACACCGTGATTAAGTGCAGCTAAGTGTGATGTGGTGCATTAAAACTGGGGACAAACAGGTCGAGTGGGGGTCTACCAACCCCTCCTCTCCCTGCCTGGCCCAGAAAAGTTATGTTGTGTTGCATTAAAAAAACAAAGGATAGGTGGGGCAGGCAAGAGGGGAAAAGAGAGCGGCCACAGCCCAAAACAGATTGCGCCCACCCTCCAGCCCCCCCCCCTCCCCAAGTTAGTGTATGTAGTGCAGTTAAAACAGGAGGATGGAAGAGACAGAGGGGTCGAGGTGGTCGCTCCCCCTATCATCCCCGACCCCCAGAACCCTAAGTGTTATGAATGTGCCCAACAGTGAAAATATATACAAAAGTGCAATGTGTGAGTGGTGAAGTGCAATTAAGAGGTAGGGCTAGTGAGGGCCGGGCCCAACCACCCACAACAGAGCGGGGGCATGGAAGCTGCACCAAGCGGCTCCCTGAACAGTAGGCCCCGGGATCCACAAGCGACAACCCAGGCGAGCTCCAGTGAGAAGGCGCGCCCAGCAGGAACACCCACCCCCAGCAGACTGCAGCACCAGAACCACCGACCCAGCACCCACCAAGGACCCCATTTAGGCGGGCCACCCCCAGGGCGCCGACCCCCAGGGGAGGACCCCAGGGCCCCCCCAGGGCACCGAGACAGCGAGTCCCCGGCGTCCACCCCCGCCCGAGCCACCGGGGGAGGCAGGACCAGCACCAGAGGACACCCACCGCCACTATCTCCTGCCCCATGGCAGGATCTGAAGCCGCCCCACCCAGACCCAGTGATCCATCCAAGATGCTGCAGTCCCCCCCCCCCCCGGAGGCAGGCCAGACTTTTTGCTTTCTGAATGTTTGTATTCTGACTGTTTTAGGATCAGCTGTATTTTTTGCTTTCTTACTGTTTGTTTCTGACTGTTTGTTTTCTGACTGTTTTAGAATCAGCTTTTTGTTTGTTTTCAGACTGTGTGTGTTCAGACTGTTTGTTTTCTGACTGTTTGTATTCTGACTGTTTTAGGATCAGCTGTATTTTTTGCATTCTTACTGTTTGTTTTCTTACTGTTTGTTTTCTGACTGTTTGTTTTCTGACTGTTTTAGGATCAGCTGTTTGTTTGCTTTCAGACTATTTGCTTACTGACTGTTTGTTTTTGGATCAGCTATTTGTTTCCTCTTTCTGAATGATTGTTTTCTGACTGTTTGCTTTAGGATCAGCTGACTGTTTTCTGACTGTTTTGGGATCAGCTGACTGTTTTCTGACTGTATGTTTCGGACTGTTTGTTTTCTGACTGTTTGTTTTTGGATCAGCTGTTTGTTTTCTCTTTCTGACTGATTGTTTTCTGACTGTTTGCTTTAGGATCAGCTGACTGTTTTCTGACTGTTTTCTGACTGTTTTAGGATCAGCTGTTTGTTTTCTTACTGTTTGCTTCATGACTGTTTGCTTCTAACTGTTTTCTGACTGTTTGTTTTCAGACTGTTATCTGACTGTTGTTTTTGTATCATCTTTTTGTTTTCTCTTTCTGACTGATTGTTTTTTGACTGTTTTAGGATCAGCTGTTGGTTTTATTGCTGTTTGCTTCCTGACTATTTGCTTTCTAACTGTTTTTTGACTGTTTCTTTTATGTTTGTTTTCTGACTGTTTTATTTGTGTCCAGCTGATCAGCTTCACAGAAACACAACCTGAACATCTGCTCGTCTTTGCTTTCTGAGGACAAAGAGACGAGCAGGAGTTCTGGACCAGAGCGACCCTCCCTCTTCATCTTCTTCTCTTCCTCTCCTCATATCTTCTTCTCTCTCCTCCTCTCCAGCATCTTCATTGCTGTGGCCTAGGCGACCCCGTCTCCAGGCAACCGGCGGGTGTGGCGAGGGCGCTGAAACGATTGCAGGTGATTGCAGCAGCACACACACACACAACTCACACACACACACACACGGACTCACACACACAGAGTCACACCCACACACCCACACGTACGCACACACACACACACACACACACACACACACACTCACACTCTGCAGCAGAGGCTGTTTGCTTCTTTATTAAAGCTCCTCGTCAGGAGAAAATATAAATCTGATCATAAATCTGAACAAACGTTCATCATGAAGAGTGTGATTAAAAACATAAACAATCCTCCTCAGACTGAAATCTCATCTCCAGGGTCGTCATTAGCTGCTGATGCAATCATCCAGCAGTGATTATGTCTGACATCAACTCATCAGACAAACTCAAACATACAGAAACCAGCAGAAGGTTTTCCTCACGTCTGAATCAGGGAGGTTATTCAGCAAAGGGTCAAACTTAAAGGAGTCTCCTCTGAATAAGAAAAATATATAAGCTATTTAATAAATAAAACAAATATTTATTCTTAAAAAATCATCTACAAGTGAATTGAACAAATATTAATTCTTGAATAATAATCTATTAAGAAATAAAACAAGTATTTATTCTTAAAAAAATCATCTGTAAATAATAAAACAAATATTTATTCTTAAATAATCTATGAATAAATAAAACAAATATTCAGTCTTTAAAAAATATCTATAAAAAATAAAGCAGATATTCATTCTGAAAAATATCAATAAATAAATAAAACAAATATATATTCTTAAAAAAGTATCTATAAATAATAAAACAAATATTTATTTTTAAGTATTTATCTACTGTCACAATCTCAGCTTCAGCCTCAGCCTCATTCGCAGCCTGTCACTCCCTGCTGCACTCTAATCAGCCGAACTCAACTCACCTGTGTTCCTGCTCTCAGCTGCACCTCGTCTCCTGCAATCAAGCCAGCTACAAAAGCCCCAGCTCCACACTCAGTCAGTGTCAGACTGTCTTCGCACTCATGCTGAGAACTCCAGACTTGTTTCCCGGATTGATCACCCGTTGCCGACAAGTTTCGTCCCAGACTTTGCCTCATACGCCTGACCCTCGGCTTGACTTCAAGGTATCGACTAGCTTCTGTCCTGCATTCACCCGCCTGTCTGAATCCCCGGCTATCGATCCTGTTCCTGTCTCCTGTCGCCGAGTCCTGCCTGTCCTACGCTATGCTATCCGCCTGGTAACTGATACTAGCCTGTCTCCTGTCGCCGAGTCCTGCCTGTCCTACGCTGTGCTATCCGTCTGGTATCTGATCCCTGCCTGTCCTTGACTACGTGAGTTGGCCTGTATCACTTCTCTGAGTGTTTCTGAACGCCTCTGCTCGTCTGTGAGTGAGTCAAGCCTCTACCGCCTTCTCCTTTAAAGACTGCGTGAGCTTCTGCCTGTACATCCCCTGTGTGGCTCAGTCAATAGAGCACCCATCTACGAAGCCAGCTGTCGCGGGTTCGATCCCCGCTCAAGCCAGTCTTTTGTCTCTTCAACTGTGTGAACCTCAGTTTTGGAACATCTCGGTGTGACGCAGTTGTAAAGGCGCTCGTCTTCAGAGCCTGCTGTCGCGGATTCGACCCCCGCTCAAGCCGCAGCTTCCTCCTGAAAAGATCACGTGAGTCACTACCTGTACATCTCCTGTGTGGCTCAATCGAGAGCGCGCCTGTTTACAGAGCCTGCTGTCGCGGGTTCGACCCCCGCTCAAGCCACAGCTTCTTTCCTGTAAAACACCTTGTGAGCCTTGGTCTGCACGTCTCCTCCGTGGCTCACCTGAGAGAACACTCACCTGCCCATCCCAAGTGTGCGGGTTCAAACCCCACTTTGAACTGTGCTTGAATTACTGTCAATAAAAGACAGTTCGTTGTTCACATCCTACTGCTTGCTTCTGGGTTCTAAATACAAACGTGTCAATCTACTAATGAATAAACCAAATACTTTTAAACAAGTATCTGTCAATGAATAAAACAAATTCTTATTCTTAAATTAATATCTATTGATGAATGAAACAAAACTTTATTTTTATTTTGAGTGAATGAACCCAAAGGAGTCTTTTCCAGCAACAGTCTGAAAAAGCTGCTCGTTAAGGATCTTCTGTGCTCATGGATCTGAACTTAAATCTGACTCAGTCCATCTCATGGGTGGGCAACTGGAGGCCCGAGGCCTTTCGCGGACCCCCACTCTGCCATCGCAGCCCACCAGTTAGTTTCATTCACGATGAAATATGTGAGGAAAAAATAGAGGAGGAGAAAACAGAGCAGTTATTAACTTTAATTTTATTTTGTGATAATCATAAATAAACAGCTTATTGAAGAAACAGCTGAATCAGGAATCTGCTCAGCAAAACAAATTATTTAATTACATTAAATATTTGAATGAAAAAGACACATTTCAATAAAAAAACATATCCTTTTATACCTTCTCTACCTTTCTGAACAGAAAGCGTACAAACACCTCTTGAATCAGATTGAGTCTCCAGAATTGAGAATTTTTGCACAGCACTTGGAAGGGAGTTTAGTTCTGCAGTAAACATTATTTACATTATTTTTATTTATATAAACCAGTCAGAAAATTTCATAATGTGTGAATCTAAAAACAAGGGATCAGTGTGAGCATAATATTTGGTATTATTGATGATGCGTTTGGCTCTTTTTTTTTAAAACTATTGAATTTATTTGTTTTATATGTAGATCCCCACAGTTCTATACAGTAAGACATGTGAGAGAATAATAGATATTTTTAATGCTATATTATTTAAAACATATCTAGATTTTGACAGAATTGCAACTGACTTTAAAATTTTACCTTTTTTGTGATCTATATGTATTTTTAACATTTTGTCAATCACAACCCCAAGAAATTTTCTTTTGAAAACTTTTTCTGTGCAAACATTACTGATTTTAATCATAATTTCCCCATTTATTTCATTTTGATTTCCAAAAACCATGAACTTATTTTTTTTTCCATTAAAGAGGACATATCATGCTTGTTTCTCCTTTTCACTATGCCAGACTAGGATGCCTGTAAAGCATTTCTGCCCTCAGTACAAGTCATTTAGTTCCTTCATTGCCCCACAATAGCGTTCTCAATATCTTCATTTTAGGCCATTATCAAGCGCTTGTTGAAACACTCGGTCTCAAGGCTGACCTAAAGTTACCTCGCAACGTCTCAGCCCTTTGTGCTCTGATTGGTCAGGTCTATCGGGGGCTGAGCCAGCCTGTCCTTCTTCTTCTACTGTATTTTCCGGCAGGCACAATGCAGTGACAGCATAATGAGTCCCCCTACAGGCCAGAGCTGGTCATGAGTGAGTGTGAGCTAGGGACCTATATACCCCTGCTGGTGGATGTGTTCCTCGTGTGTTCCGATAGTCGCTTATAGTAAGCGGACCTGGCAACTCAGGCATCTTGTTCTCTCGTGTGTCTGCTCGAGCCAGCTCCTGCCCTGTGGGCTGAGTGGATAACAGCAGCAGATGGGTGCTAAGTAATGCGCCATATTTCACAGTCGGTAACAGTAACGGCGTAGTAACTATTGAAACAGTAATTAGTTAGATTACCCTTTACTGGCAAAAGTAACAGAGTTACTCCCAGCACTACAGCCCAGCATCGACGCTCACAAATGCTAACGCAGGTGACCACACTCCACAGGGCCCCATATGTACTGGGTTGTAGTGTGGTCACCTGCGTTAGCAGTCCTCTCTCAGGCTGAAGTCTCAAACATGTCAGGAACTCGTGTTTTCATGTTTTCAGGCTTCTCATCGTTAGTGATAATCTCCACGTTAGAATCGATATTGCAAGTTCTGCTGCAGTGTCTGTGTAAAGGATCAGCCAATCACTTAACTGGCTCCGCCTTATTTGCCTTGATTGACAGACCAAGTCATTCTGCTGAAAAACGACATTATGAAATAAAAAGGCCATTGTGGAAAATGACATTATGAAATTAAAAAGCCCATTGTGGAAAATGACATTATGAAATAAAAAATGACTTTGTAAAAAACGTTTTTTTATTTCATAAAGCTTGGAAATTATGTAAAAAGTCATTATTTAAAAAAGAATGACATTTTAAAAATATTCATTATGAAATATTCAATTATAATAATTCAATGTTAAAGAATAATAAAATATATTTCATTATAATATTGCCTTATTTTACAATTTAATGGCCATATTTCATATCTGTCTGTTATTTATCAAAATGGTATTTATTTCACAATGTTGTTTTTATTTATTTCATTATGACTCTTTTGGGTTTCCAAAAAGAACAGATTTTTGTTCAGACATCTTCAGGCTTTTGTCTCCTTTTTTCTTTCTGCCACGGCTTCACGCTACATAACCAAACAGGAGATCCCACCATGCACTGCGCTTAATGTGCTACGATTGGCTCGTCGGATGCGCGTCAAAGTCTCTGTGCCCACACAGACGATCTGACGATCTTTCTGCTTTATGACGATATAAAATTGTTATAATCCGTAATGATTTAATATCGTCATATCGCACATCCCTACGTATATGTATATTTTTAAAAAATATTTTAAAGTCCGTCTTTCACAATCGGTGTCGCAGCCCAGGTCGTGGTCATTCCAGTAATCTCTTTAAACTTTTCCTAGGTCTCTAATCCTAATTCAATTGTTGGTATTCGATATAACTTTCAGAACTTTCAAAAACCAGAGACGATACAGAGTAACCACAGCAACGACAGTAACAGGAAGTGGCGTAACAGGAAATGACATCAGTTAATAAAATAACTGAATTACAGTAACACGTCTCTTACTGTAAATGCATTTCAGTACCGCATTTTTATTCACATGAGAGCTCATCACCTTTCCTTTGCTATCGTTTCTTCTACTTTGACCTTTTTTTCTTCTCTCTGTCTTTTTAAATCTGGTTGTAAAATAAAGACGCGTTGATAAAAAGTATCTGTGGATGGAGAGGACCCTGACAAACCTGTTTAGAACTAAAAACATGATTCAAATGTTTGTTTTATTTAATAAGGTGAATAAAAACAGAGTCATACTTTTGTTTGTTCTCCTTTGTCTAGTAAACCTGCTCCTGTTTGTCCATTTGATTAATCCAGCAGTTAAACTTTGGTCGCTTTAGTAACAAACTCCTCCTCTATTGTTAGAAAGCCTTCAAAACATTCCTTCACTTCCTTTCGCTCCGTTATGACCAAATAAGGGTATCGTTCAACGTCATGTGACCTCAGGCTGCAGCCCCATAGCTCTGCTGCCCTCCTGTGGTGAAACTGAAGAACTGCAGGGAGAGAAAATAAACAGTTTCCAGTTGTTTTCACTTCATTTGAACCACAAATCCTGAATTTAAATGCATTAAATGAACATTATGCTTGTGTTTACTCTGTTTAGCTAAAGCTGTGTATGTGAAAATGTTCAGTATCCCAAAATTTAAGTGTATTTATGCACATATGTGTATTAGAGCTGCTGATAATTACTGTGTTGAGGAAGTTAGTTCAGCTGTTTATCTCCTCTTCCATTCAGCATTAAAAGCTTGAAGTCAATAGTGGTCTAAAAAGAGTCATTTAAAAATATTTTAATATATATCTTTGTCACTCCTTTCAACAAAAAAACACAAAAAATCTGAAACTATCTAAAACAAAGAAATCCCAAACCAAACAGTCGCTGATTTTAAACCCCTCATTTTAGAAGTATTCTTCTTTTTCTCATCTCTTTTGTTCTGGTTTGTTCTTTATTAATCATTTTTTGGGGAGCATTCGCTTCTCAAATTAAGAAAATCAAAGTGTTAACAAACAGAGAACATGCTCTAAGGCTGAAATTGTTCATAATTTATCTCTTTCATTATCAACTTAGACAGAGCATTGAGCTTTAATATGTCCCCTTTTGGGTTAAAACTCACTTACACTGGGCTGAGATAGATCTTATTCATATACATATATATGTGTATATAATCATTTTTGATCATTTCTTACTTTGTTGCTGCTATTTTAAGACATTTATGTGTCTGTTGCAGGCATCAAATAATTTGTAAAGAATATTTAGAGAATGAAACAAAAGTAAATATCTTTATATGTTATTTATTTACCAGATATATTAAGGCAGTTGTTTTTATTCCGCCTCTGACTTTGTTCAAGCTTCTGTTACTGACTGAAAAAGAAAATATCTCACAATAAAGATTCTAGTGTCCCATTAACGGGAGAATCTCTGGTTCGAGCTTCACTCTAATCCAATTATCTGCTCCGGGGGGTTTCCAGTCTGATCCTGCTATGGTCCAACCTCAGATTGACCTTCAGTCAAGGTCATTCAGGAATGTGTTCCTCTGCTTAGACTGCAGTGAACATCCTTTTTTTAAAATGTTAAAGAAAGGCCTGCGTCATTTATTAGCTGCATTCAGAGGATCTGGGCTTCTGTCTACATCAGGTGAACTCTGTTTTAGGTGATTTATGGTCCTAATGTCACAAGAAAATCCTCTGGATCGCTGATACCTGGAGGGTTAAATAAAGATCTGAGTCCTGATCTCTGCAGGAGAACCAGCAGCAGGTCTGAACATCAGGTTTCTGCAGGAGGCCCTGAGGTCCAGCAGGGGGCGACAGTCAGCTAGAATCACATAAGACTAAAGGGAGAATAAGAAAGACAAAAAACACAACATCATTTATGCTAGACTTTTGATTTACTGTTGCTTTCAATTCTTTGGTTCATCACACGGATTTGTTGCTGTTGTTAAATTGTTGTTTCACTTTTTTTTTTTTAAGAAAACATACTTTATTTCTAGTTGCATTTACACATTTGCTTGTTTTTTTTGCAGTTTTTAATTAGTATATTTCTTACTTGTTACTGTGTCTTTAGTAGCTATTTAAGGTTTTATTTGTCTTTCAGTTTTATTGGCTGTTGGGTTTTTTGTTTTCATATTCTTTTGTGTTTTGAATTTGTTATTGTTGTTTTGTTTCCTGTTTGGTTTACTTTGGTGTTTTGAATTAGCTTTTGATTTTTTTGGATGAGGCTGTGTTTCAATTTGTTGTTGTGCTTTAATTTGCTGTCCCATCTTTGTTCTTTTTATTTATTTATGGTTTCTGTTTGATTTGTTGTGGCACTTTTACAAAGTGGTTCTGAGTTTTCTTTGTTTTCTGTTTTTGGCATGCTATGTGTTTGAGTTGAGTCTCTTTTTTTCTGTTGGATTTAATTTATTTTTCATTAGTTGCTTGTGTTTTTTTGACCTTTTTTAAACATTTTTCTGTTTTTGTGTCTTGATTTTTATTTATTTCTGTTGTATTTGTTGCATTTTTTGTCGCAAATCTCTATTATTTTTACTTTTTGATGATGTTTTGCTTGTTTTCGTTTGTTGGGCTGTTGTTGTGTTTTGATTTGTTGTGCATTTGTTTGGTTTTTTGTATTTTTAAATTTGTTGTTTTTCTTTTAAGTGTCTAATTTTACCTCAGTGTCTTTTCCCCCTCTCGCGGTCTGCCATTTTCTTCTTTTCCTGATCAAGTCTTGAGTTTTCAGACGAGGACAGATCCCCTCAGACCCTCGTTAAGAGACAAAGAGTCTGTCAGATGAATAAAATCTTGTTCCTGTTGGTTTGTCTCTGTCTGCAGGCGTCGTGCTGTAAGAAAGCAGACGCTGGATTAAATATGAATTCTCCTCATTGTGATAAAACATGTCTCTGATTAAAGGATTAATGTCATCTACTCTGTTTTACTTTCATAAGAACAGGATTAAAGGATTAAAGTGTCATCATGTCTCTTAAAGTCTTAGCTGAACATTACAGCCTCTTCACTGCTCAGCAGATATTACCTCTGTGATGTCACACATGCAGATCATATTCAGATACATCACTCTTGTGTCTTAAGAGTGGCGGCTAATAAAAACCTGCACTCTTAGAAAGCTGTTTTTTTCTAATATCTTTTGACTTCCTAAAAACAGATAAATGAGACACTCCATGGCTCTCAGTGTTTATAACAGACTCATGTGCAGGGCGGAGTATAGCGCCATCTGGTGGTAAAGTCACAAACTGCGACCACATGCAGGTGCAGCCCTGATCCTGAGAGGGGCGCTGCAGAGCCACAGGCTGAAACTTCAGGGCTGAAAGTCTGCAGAAATTCAACATCAGACTGTTTTTATTTGGCCTCTGAAGTTTTTATTCAATTTAAATGAACCAAGTACAGAAAAATACAGACTGTAGAAGAGATTTATCTTTATAATGATCCATCTGTCTGTCTGTCTATCTGTCTGTCTGTCTGTCTGTCTGTCTGTCTGTCTATCTATCTATCTATCTATCTATCTATCTATCTATCTATCTATCTATCTATCTATCTATCTATCTATCTATCTGCAGGTGCCGTTTTTATGTACATAACCTATGGCAAAGCATTATGGGGTGTTTCTTTGTCCTTTCCTAAAGGATGGTCTGGTGTTTCCTAAACTAAAGGAGTTAATAAAGGAAGCATCGACCCTCCTTTCCTAAACTTTGGGAGAATTCAAACAGTCCTTGTAAAAGCCGACACTGAAATGCCTCTGGGTCATTTCTTCAGTTAGGAAGGTTCCTCACTAAAAAAAGGACTTTTCTAACGCAGCCTCAGATTCTGTGGGGACATTGTTTTGTTTTATCAAGCTCTTTGGTCAAGGTCATTGTGTATGTTTTGCTTTAAATGCAACATAAGCCTTTTGCTCAGGGCCAAATGTTTAAAAAAAACAACTAAAAAAAAATTCACAGATTTCTGTCAAACTTTACAGAAGTGATGCCCCCAGCTCAAGAAGGAACTGACCATGTGTCAAAGGTCAAGGTCATGAGGCTTTATGTGTCAAAGGTCAAGGTCATGAGGCTTTATGTTCATTCTTTTGCCTGAAAAACACTTTTATTACTTCAACATCTTTATAATGGTGTGCGGGATTTCAATCAAATTTTTCAGAAATGTCATCTTTGGCAAAAGGATGCCTTTGTGACATTTTGGAGGTCAAAGTCACTGCATCTTATGTTTATGCCTTTAGGATTACAATTAATACCATTATTGCTAATATCACAACTTTTAAATCTTTGTTTTTGTGTTTTTTATATTTATTTATTTTGATTTTTAACCTTGATTTTAAATCTTTACTTTTTATTATATTATTTTAAGGAAAACACTCTACTATGTTTTTTAATGCATTTTATTTTGCTATTAAGTGTTCTGTTAAACTTTTACTGATTTTGTTGCACTTAGTTTGTTTTGACTTTCGTTTACTTTTACTCTTCTCACATAATGATGTCATGTTAAGGTTCTGCTGCTGTGATAGCACTTTGGGCTGCATGCTTATGTATGAAAGGTGCTATATAAATAAACTCGAGTTTTAGTTTGAGTTTGCTATTGAGCGTCGTATCTCCTGAAATCCTTGATGGATCTTTTGATCCTTTGCTCAGATGTGATTTGTGGGCTGTGATTGTTCCTCCTGCTAATCAGCTGTTTTACTGATGTCTTTTGTGACTGTTAACTGAGTCAAAGTTAAAAAAAAAATGAGGGTCCACGTCATGCTCAGAGCCACAAACCCCCAGTTTAATCCAGTGTTTTCAAAGCTCTTCCTCTCTCGTGTCTCATCAGGAGCTGTTTACATGGCACCAAAAACGGTCAAATCAGATAAGTTTTCATTGCGTTTTGGCCTTGTGTCTACATGGGAACTCGTTGAAAACGGAAACTTTTGAAAACGGGCTCCAGGGTGGAAAGTTTCCAAAACGCTCTCCATTCAACTCCATGTAAACCCTTATCGGAGTGTTTCAGGGTGAAACGCTGGCGTCACCACATGCGCAGTACTTTTTCAGATGAAGGCTGCGCGTGCATACCAGGAACAACAACAGCTTCGGCCGTCCGCCAAGTAACATGTGAGCCTCTTACCGTGCTCGGTTTGTTATCCAGTCAAAACTATCCAGACAGATTTGTTGTCTGAACTGATTTGTTGTCCAGAGAAGAAACTCCTGCGTCTCTGTGCGTCTATTCGCCATTGTTGTTTGTGAAAAGTTTCACAAAGGAAAAATCTTTGCATCTTTAAGTCAGGAGTTTCAATGTAAATGTAGCCTAAAACTCCAGGTTGCTGCTCACCTTTGGTCCATTAATCAGCAACGCATTGGACAAAAAAAAGCACCTGAACTCATGGCCTCACTCTCACCTTTGACCCCCCTGGCTGCAGATACCGTCATTGTTTTTTCTCCTCTATCTTCGCTCACACTCAGAGATGGAGCTGAAATCTGCCCATCAGCTCCCTCGCTCTGTCAGGACGTTTCTTTTGTTTGTGCTGAGCTGCCTCCAAACCAAACGCTGAATCCAGAGAACATCCAGTCACAGCATGTAATACCGCTTTCACACTAAAATTAGTGGGTCAACACAGGTTTCTTGAACACTGAACAATTGGCAAGTGACTCTTTTCCCACTGCCAGCAGACCCTGGTCATTTTCTAATTAGCCTACTACATACTGTAAATGAAAGTAGTCTGTAGTAGGCGCTGCATACTGTCAACTACACTTGAACGTAGTCTGACTGTTCTGTTGGTTTATGTTGTAGTATGCTACACTCGTTTCCAGTTTGAGCAAAGCATAAGTAGGCTACTGCTGATTTATTTACAAACTTAATTTTAATTGTACAAACAAACAAACCATGAGTACACGTCGACATTTCAGTCATTAATCTGGAGATATTGCCAGAAGCAGCTTTTTATATGAAACAGTCAGTGATGGAGAATACGTATAACCTCAGTGAGGAATTATTTTCTGTATTTTTGTGTGACAGCTTATTAGGGCCACTGACAAGAAAAATAACAACACATGAAGAATAAACATCACACGCACAATACAGTAGGGCTGGGACGATTCACTTTTCTCCCGTTTCAATTTTTTATGACTTTTTTTAGGTGCTGATTCGATTTAAATTGCGATTCTACGATATTGCCGATGTTTGCAATCTTTAACTAGCTTTTTTAACACAAGTGAAAAAGATGAACAATGATGAGGCCTACAGACTATATCAGGAAAAATACACACCACATGTGAGTCTGTTTTTAGGATTTACTCAGCAGTATATTTTAACCAGCTGTTTATACTCTCTCTTCAAAAGCCTGGGCTTCATTTAAAAAGTAGCTTATTAACCCTTTAGGCACCAGAGTTTATTCAAGAAAATATTTAATTTTTCTATCAAGATTTGAAAAAGCTAAATACGTAGTTTCAAAGTGGATAGAGATAATGGCAAACTGTCACTGTGAAAAATCTTCGGCATGACCCAAAATTTGGAATGGAAGTAAATTCACTCATCTAATTTGCATATTAGGACGTCACCAGATGGCAGCCATATCGGGAAAAATCACACAAATAAAGTGACATGAAAGCTTTCATCTCAGGGACTGTAACATCATACCAGCCATGACATTTGGAGTTTGGTTTGGGGTCTTTCTTCTCTAAGAACTGGTGGGCATATGTGTTTGTCTCATTTGTGATCAGCTCCAGAATTCACCATCCAAAAAAAGAAAAAAGAAAAAAAAAGACCAAGGCTCAAAATTTGTCAGAATACTGTCTCCACAATACCCAACAGGCTTGTCAAAATCTCTGATCCACTTGTGGTACTCTTCCTCGTCCCTAAGTAAACCCAGCCATCAACATCACTGTAATTTACGGGCCGAGCCTGAACGCCTCTGCTGCCTTTACTTCCCTTTTTCAAAATAAATATAGACCAAAACTTTGAATAGAAACACGCCCACAAATGCTGCTCTTAATAAAGCAACACCTGTCCACTATCTGCTGGGGGAAAGTAGTAACACCATTTAGCACTATTTTAACAGCTGTGGCCGGTTTTATCAAGCAATGTCGCAGTTTTGTGACTTTGGCGCCTAAAGAGTTAACACACTAGAATGAAGCATTGAACTTTGGGGGGAAAAAAATCGATTTTTGAACCAAAAAAAAAATCAATTTAAAAACCATCTAACAAAAAGTCCCGATACTTTTAATCATTTTTTTCTCCCACACCTTCGATACAGTATTAAGAATGAGCAGAAGCAGGAAAATTTAAGGTGGTGGAAATACAGAGGAGAAATACAGTACGTAACTGGAAAATGTCAAACTGGTCAGTGGTTTACAGAAATAATGCTGCACCGTCCAGCCGTTGCGAACCGTTAACGAAAAAACAACAACAACAGACCTTTTTACAACCTATTACACACTATTACCTGTTGAAAAGGTAAAGATAAAAAGTAGTGGCTTTTAAATTTGTATTCCGCTGCTGTTCCGGTTGTTGAAGCTCTGCTCTCAGTCATTTTCAATTCAGCCGCTTTGCATTGTGGGTAACAGTAGGTGAAGCAGACTGGTCTGATGCATACTGTGAATTTTTTCCAGAATCAGTACATCATCCAGGTATGTTTTGCATACTGTAACTTTGCTTTTGTTCACATACTGTATACTGCAGACTACACTTTGGGTGAATCAGTACGCACTGCTAGTATAGAAGGAGAATTCAAAAACGGCCCCTGACTAATCGGCAACAGACGAGCTAGGTGGCTTTGTTTATGTCTGTGGTGCATCAAGATGATGTCATCATGTTGATGACATCATCAGCGTGACGTGGCCCCTCCATGTAAACCAGGCATCACCAAATGGTGGTCTCTGGTCTGGATCCAGACCGAGTGATGGTTCTGTTTGATCCCGAGACCAATCTCTGATAAAGACACAAGAATAGATTTTATTTGATTTTTTTTCTGACAGTCGTGGATAAAGGCTACAGCAAAATCTAGACCTGCGCAAATAAAATATTTGTCATCCTTTCACTTTGTGTTACATTCTGTGCAACAGAACAGGTGAAAAGCAGTTACAGATAACAAGTGATTGTACTTTAAGAGTTAACTTCTTGAATTATGACGATGTTGACTTTTTTTACTAGGACTGTAGGCCTTCTTTTTTAGGCTGTGTCCTCTCTTATTTAAGAAAAAAAAGAGGACAAATATTGAGCCAGTGCTCTTTATGCACCTTTTCCTAAAAAGAGCCACCTTTTATATTTTCTGAAGTAAAATAAAGGCTTTAAATTAATTTGCCTAGTACTATTTTTATTTATGGTAAAAGAGCGAGCTGTGCACTGAATAGAGCATATCCTGCATTAAAGGAGACATATCATGCTGATGCATGATTTAATACTTCCATATAATATAATAAATTTGAAAACAAGACCTTACACCCCTTAATTTTCAAAAAATGAGATATTGTATTTTTTCTGATATCCTAGAACGAGATTTGATGCCTCTGAAAATAGGTCATTGTGAGATGTCCACGAGATTTAAATCGTCGTGACGACACGAGGTACCTTTCTTTTTATTGGAGTAATCTGATAAAACACTTCCTCCTCTGTGATGTCCGTTAGCCACAAAACCATCACCGAGGAACGCATCCGTCCAGCAGGGGTTTATAGTTCCCTAGCTCACAGTCACTAATTACTTGCTCTGGCCTGTAGGGGGACTCAATACGCGGTCGCTGCTTTGAGCCTGCTGGAAAATACCGTAGAAGAAGAAGGACAGGCTGGCTCAACCCTCTCGGCAGCTCTGACAGAACTGACCAATCAGAGCACAAAGGGCTGTGACGTTGCGAGGTAACTTAAAGGAAAAGTTCGGTTCCTGCAGCTTTTACATTGTTTATAGAATGAAGAACAACAATATACTCACCCAGAAGGCTTTCCTGATGCAAACGGTGCTTCGGGAGATATTTAGATCCAAAATCGAGCAGCGGACACCGATATAATGGTAGCCTGTAGGGCACAGATCGCCGCTCCTAAAAACTGCATTAATCGTCCAAAAACTCATGTTTTTCACCAATATTCCATCATGATTTGCTCGAAAGGACGCCATTGCAGCCTGTGTCTCTCCACACAGCGCTGTGTGGCTGAACAACCTCTGAACTGACGAGCTGTTTACATGCCCTTTGCGCATGCGCAGTGCGACTCACTGTTTCAGGGAAGATCGGCAGCTACAAATCAACTTTCCTCTTCCAGTTTTGTGCAAAATGGGCCGAATGTCTATGGGATGAAGATGTTGTGGAGGAGGACTTTGAATATGATGGACGTCCTTACAGTTTGGAGCCACAGTATACAGATATACAGATAAGGAAGCGATCGCAACGCTCCAGAGAGTACTGCGCATGCGCAAAGGGCATGTAAACAGCTCGTCAGTTCAGAGGTTAGTTCAGCCACACAGCGCTGTGTGGAGAGACACAGGCTGCAATGGCGGTCCTTTCGGAGCAAATCATGATGGAATATTGGTGAAAAACATGAGTTTTTGGACAATTAATGCAGTTTTTAGGAGCGGCGATCTATGCCCTACAGGCTACCATTATATTGGTGTCTGCTGCTCGATTTTGGATCTAAATATCTCCCGAAGCACCGTTTGCATCAGGAAAGCCTTCTGGGTGAGTATATTGTTGTTCTTCATTCTATAAACAATGTAAAAGCTGCAGGAACCGAACTTTTCCTTTAAGGCCATCCTGAGATCCTCGTATTTCAAAGAGACCTTGTTAATGGCCTAAAATGAGGACTTTGAGAATGCTATAGTGGGGCAATGTAGGAACTAAATGACTTGTACTGAGGGCAGAAATGCTTTACAGGCATCCTAGTCTGGCATAGTGAAAAGGAGAAACAAGCATGATATGTCCTCTTTAAAACTTGACAATAAATATTGTTGGAAACATGAAAATGAGGGCATAGGGTAAGGCTTTAAGACACAACTAGACTTTGGTTTGGACCTTTTACTGGAGCAAATTTTATTTAAGGATAAGTTCGGTTTCTACAGCTTTCACATTGTTTATAGAATGAAGTAGAACAATATACTCACCCAGAAGGCTTTCCCGATCCAAACAGTGCTTCGGGAGATATTTAGATCCAAAATCGAGTGGCGGACATCCGTATAATGGTAGCACACGGGGCATGTATAAGCGCCCGCTCCTAAAACTACGTGTCGTCCAAAAACTCATTAATTTCACCAATATTTCATCATGGTCCGCTCGGGCTACTCCTCCACGACAGTCTGTGTCACTCCAGATATGTTGTGTGACTGTACTGACCTCTGAACTGAAGAAGAAGAGTGCTTGCTCCACGCATGCGCAGTACGGCTCATTGTTTCAGGGGCGACTGCCGGATTCTTAACGACTTTCTTCTTCCAGTTTTGTGCAAAATGGACAAATACCTATCTTCAGTTCAGAGGTCAGCACAGTTACAAAAACATGTCTGGGGCGACACAGACTGTAATGGAGGAGTAGCGTGAGACGATGAAATGATGAAATAGTTTTGAAAATTAAGAGTGAATACCCCTAATGAAAACAATGGAAAGGAGCATGGAGGCCGTGGATGTGGTTTTCTTAACTTTGTTTTTTTGCCCCTCTATGCAAATGTACAAACTTGGTGCTGATGATTCAAAGGTGGATGGAATTTCTTGCTGTGATGCAAAGAGTCTGGGTGAGATGTTCACACTGAAGCCAATCGGAGGTGAGCCGATTAAACCTGTGTTGCTTGCAGGTCAAAATGCAGATTAAACCCTTTAAACTGATTGTTACCATGTTTAAACAGGTTTTTTTGCTCAGTCTGAAAGGGGTGTAAGAGTCTCCAGATGTGGAAAATATGAGATTTTAGATAAATGGACAAATCCAGGCCGATCAAAAGACTGACGAGAAATTGTGTTGAGGAACAGGAGGATTAGAATCCAGAAAAACTTAAATATGAACCAACGCTTGAATCTTTAATGTATAAAGGCAGCAGAAGCATCATCCCTCATCCTTTCCAAATGACTGCTTATGTGAGGAAATTCCTGCAGACGCTGAACTTAACACCTTCCCGCTGAGGCGTTGGAATAATAGGTGTGGATGAGGATGTTGTCATGAGCAGGCAGACACACGCCTCACGATACAGAATGAAAACAGCATTCCTATGAGCTCAGAGCTCCTGCAGAATGACTCAGAGCAAACAGCCTGACAGCCGAGCGCAGCTTTATTTACTTTAATGAGCTCACGAGGGAAACCAACAATAACATGTTTACTGTGAGTAAACATCAGAACCTGACATACCAGCAGGTTATCTGTGTGTGATGTTCACAGGCTGCAGGGAAACAGACCCACTTTACATCTCTCTTTACCAGAGGGTGTTAGCAGGAGTTTAGCTTTAAAGTATTGGAGCAGGAATTACTTTATAACAGGGAAATCCCTCTAAAAATACAAGAAATACTGTGTGATCAACCAGTCACGCCAGATGGACAGTTTCACATATCTATGGAAATATTTCACTCATCCTTCAAAAATGTTTTCAGAGGCTGAACCTTCAAAAACAACTGCAGCTTGTGATTGGACGATTGTTCGGCTCGTCACGCTCATCACAGACCAATCATATCAGGCAACACTGCCACATATGATGTAGCATAGGTAGCGGCTAACAACTAACAATAGCAGCTACAGCTCGTAGCTGTTAGCCGTTAGCTTAAGCCTTTAACCTCCAGCTCAACTGTTTGACCTGTTTTTTTATTTTAAAGATACAATTGTCTTAAACAGTCTGTCATGCTTGTTTGTTTTACAGTTTAACAACTAACTGCTGAGAATTTGAACAACACTACAAAATGGCGAACACACCATATAGTGCACTGTAGGAAACGATTTTGAACACAGCTTCGATCTAATCTGCAGCGGCTGTTTTTTTTCCTCTGGCGCCTGAGGCTGATGTGTCGCGTTGATGACATCATCAGCCCGACAAAACACGACCATCCAAACAATAGAAAGGAGCGGTTTTCTCTCCTTTGTACTTTTGTCCCTCTGTAAAAATGTACTAACTAGGCGCTGATGATACGAAGGCAAAAGGAATTTGTTGATGTTTTGCCGTCGGCATCTTGACGTAAGTTAGCAACCCGACCTTGGATAAACTGAAGAAGATGGTCTCTTTATCAAACGACCAAAAGAATGCAATATGCTTTGTGACAGTGTTGGCAAGAAGGATAATTCTGCTGGACTGGAAACAAAAAAATCCCCCAGTTCATCAAACTTTAATGAATGATGTAATGAAACATCTGCAGTTAGAAAAAATGTATATACCCTGAGAGGAAAGGTAAATAAGTGGCAATATGGCATCAATTTATAGATTATTATAACAAAGGTAATCCCAATAAAAATACATTAATTTATTATTTATTCATTTTAATATTTGTATTATTATGATTTCAATTGCTATTGTGATTTTTCATTTGTGTTTACTTATATGTATATTATTTATTTATCGTTTTTTTTTTTGTTATTAATGTACTGGGTTTGTTTTCTTTCTGTTTGTATTTGGGAAAGAAAAACCTCAATAAAACAAAGTTTAAAAAAAAACAAGATGGATGGATAGAGACACATTATTGTTTTTGCACGTTTTAATTTGATTCAACGGCTTTTAATTGGAGTGAATATATTAAAATATTCTTCCTCTGTTATGCTGCTCTGTGTCACATCTTGTTTTACTTTTCATGCTATGATGGACGTCTATATTTGGCAAAACAAATTCACCCACAAGCACAAACAAAATCCCCTGATCCTGAAGACATGAGAGACTGTGATGGTGTTTTCACACGTCCTGGTTTTGTGTGCATGCAAACACAGCGTCTTGATTCAGAGACCAGGGTACTGAGGTTTTCTTGGGGTTTTTAATGTCATTAATAAGTGGGAATGTGTGAAAGTTTTATGATATTTAGAGTTTTCTGAGCTTTAACTCTTTCATGCATGGTGTCCACTACAGCAGAAAGACATTTGGAATACATTTTATTACCTCCACCAAGAAGGTTATGTTTTCGGGAGAGTTTGTCTGTCCGTCTGTCTGTCTGTCTGTCCATCTGTCTGTGAACAAAATAACTCAAAAAGTTATGGATGGATTTTGATGAAATTTACAGGAAATGTTTAACATGGGAAAAGGAAGAACTGATTTGATTTTGGTGTTGATCTGGATCAGTGTCTGGCCGCCATGATGAAAAATGTGATTTTTGTGAATAACTACTGAACTAAAATAGATATCATTATGAATCCAATTGCTAATGGTATGTTTTCATGGTCAATGAATCTAAATATTTACATGAAATAAAGGTAGGACTAATATTTATGGTGAAAATCACAATGTGGGTGAGGACTGTGGCGTTGGCGGAGGCCTGCGCTCTCTGAGTGCTTTTCTAGTATCCTTTAAGTTGCTGTACTATGTCCTACTACCAGTTGGTGAACTCCCAAACCCTTGTCTCAAGTATTATATAAATACTATCTTAACAATTTATTTATTTATAATTTTTTATTTATTTTTATTTTTAATTTTATTTTACCATATTGAGATATTGCATCCAAAATCCAAAACTTGGTATTTGGTATTTAGATCCCACATCATTTTGTAATTTTTAGTTTGATTTGATTAAACAGTAATAATAAATACTTCAGATTTTGCTTTTTCTTTTATTTACTCCTAATAAATGTTTGGCAAAGACATGTTTGTGGATCTTGATTAACTTCCATGAAATTACTATGTCGATGCATGGTGAAATGGACAGATGTAAAACTACTTCAAATATAACTCTGGAAAAAATGACCCTGATTTTTAACTTGTTTGAAAGTGAAGTGAAGCTTTGAACAAAATATTATTCCTTTGCGATTTAGCAGTTCATGCATGCAAACGACCTGGATGAAAGTGCAGGGGCATCACTGAAGATTACTCTCTGGGGTAAAATGGTTGATTTTTCATAAATGCAAAGTTTCATGTTTTCTATCCTTTTTAATTCAGTTTCAGTTAGTTATATTTTAGTTTCTGAATCAGGAAAATAATAAAGGTGTCTCTTAACTAATCCTGACATTTATCAGTAATGCTGCATCCTAATGAAGCTCCAAACCAAATTCAGTCTGAGTATTAAGGAGTATTTAAGAGTAATTAAGTTCAGAGCTTTCCTTAATAAGGCTCTTCATTTGTTAAATTAAATCTTTAATCTCATTATCAGCCCTTCTTTGTTTAATCACTTATAGACTAAAGCGAGGGGCCTTCTCATTTTAAAGAGCACTGATCAGCACTTTTTTTTGACTCTTTTTAATTAAAGTTGAAGGAAAAGCAGCAGCAGCTTCGTCCTGCTCTTTGTCCTCACTGTGGAAACCTGCTGCTGAGATGCATTCAAGTCCCAAGGGAAAAAGCAGCGTCAGGGATGAGTCACACTGTTAAACCTGAACACAATGAGAGAGAGGGTGGAGGCTTCACTGTTTCAAATGCTCCACTGGATTTCTGATACAGTGAGTCAGACGCTGAAGTGACTACGAGCTTCTCTCTGATTTTCTCTCTCACTGACTTTGTTAAATTCACCTCTGATTTCTTCTGAATGTCTCTAAATAGATAATGACGTTTATGTTTTTATTGTTCTGCTCCTGCCTTTGTTCAAACTTCTGCATCAGTGTAAACTAAAAACACAACGTCATCAATCCCAACAAGTGTTTGACGTTTATTAAAGTCTGACAAACTGAAACTCGATGTTTATTATTCAGTAAGATGAAGGTTTGAAAGGAAAAATCATTTAACAGTGACAGAACTGAAGGTTCATCCATCCATCCATCCATCCATCCAACGGTCTGTGAATCCATCCATCCATCCATCCATCCATCCATCCAATGGTCTGTGAATCCATCCATCCATCCATCCATTCATCCATCCATCAATCCATCCAATGGTCTGTGAATCCATCCATCCATCCATCCATCCGTCTAGCCGTCTATCTATCTATCTATCTATCTATCTATCTATCTATCTATCTATCTATCTATCTATCTATCTATCTATCTATCTATCTATCTATCTATCTATCTATCTATCTATCTATCCATCCATCCATCCATCCATCCATCCATCCATCCATCCATCCATCCATCCACCCATCCATCCATAATAATAATCCATATTATTTATAGAGCGATTTTCATAAAACTCAAAGACACTTTACACACAAAAATAAGTAAATAAAAGCAGGTTAATAATTAAGTCAAAAGAGAATGAAAACAGGGGCAAGAATCATTTACAAGTTAAAAGCAAGTCTGTACAAGTGTGTTTTAAGGTTTGTTTTTTTTTTTTTTTTTTTTTTTTTTTTCAGGAGGTTGGTGCTGACAGAATGGAGGGTGCTTGGGGGGTTGTGGGGATGAAGCAGACTGGTGAGGTAGGAGGGCATGGTTATGGAGGGCTTTATGGGTGAGGAGGAGAACCTTTTTTTTTTTTTTTTTTTTTTTGGACATACTGGAGTTTATGGATGAGTGTGGATGGTAGACCGTAGAGGATGCTATTACAGTAATCCAGTCTGGAGGTGATGAATGCGTGGATGAGTGTTTCAGCAGCAGAGAGGGAGAGGGATGGACGGATGCGGGCTATGTTCTTCAGGTGGAAGAAGGCTGTTTTTGTGAGGTGGCTGACATGTTGCTGGAAGGAGAGGTGACTGTCAGACATGACACCAAGGTTGCGGGCACTGGAGGAGGGGAGCAGAGTGAAGTTGTTGATGGTCAGGTGAAAGTTGTGGTAGGAGCTGGTGAGGTGTTTGGGGCCGACAATGAGCATGTTAGTCTTTTCGCAATTTAACTGGAGGAAGTTTTGTTGCATCCATGATTTGAGCTCGGTGAGGCAGTGGGTGAGTGTGGAGGTGGTGGCATTGGTGATGGATGTTGTTGTGATATAAAGCTGGACATCATCGGCGTAACAGTGGAAGTTGAGGTTATGGCGGCGGATGATGTTTCCAAGGGGGAGCATATAGAGAATGAAGAGGAGGGGGATGAAGCAGACTGGTGAGGTAGGAGGGGGCATGGTTATGGAGGGCTTTATGGGTGAGGAGGAGAACCTTGAATTGGATTCGCTGAGGGACGGGGAGCCAGTGGAGGTGTTGGAGGACGGGGGTGATGTGGTCACGGGTGCTGGTTCTGGTGAACAGGCGGGCGGCAGAGTTCTGGACATACTGGAGTTTATGGATGAGTGTGGATGGTAGACCGTAGAGGATGCTATTACAGTAATCCAGTCTGGAGGTGATGAATGCGTGGATGAGTGTTTCAGCAGCAGAGAGGGAGAGGGATGGACGGATGCGGACTATGTTCTTCAGGTGGAAGAAGGCTGTTTTTGTGAGGTGGCTGACATGTTGCTGGAAGGAGAGGTGACTGTCAGACATGACACCAAGGTTGCGGGCACTGGAGGAGGGGAGCAGAGTGAAGTTGTTGATGGTCAGGTGAAAGTTGTGGTAGGAGCTGGTGAGGTGTTTGGGGCCGACAATGAGCATGTTAGTCTTTTCGCAATTTAACTGGAGGAAGTTTTGTTGCATCCATGATTTGAGCTCGGTGAGGCAGTGGGTGAGTGTGGAGGTGGTGGCATTGGTGATGGATGTTGTTGTGATATAAAGCTGGACATCATCGGCGTAACAGTGGAAGTTGAGGTTATGGCGGCGGATGATGTTTCCAAGGGGGAGCATATAGAGAATGAAGAGGAGGGGTCCGAGAACTGAGCCCTGTGGGACACCTTGCAGGAGAGGGGCAGTGGAAGAGGTGCAGTTGTTGATACTGATAAACTGATGGCGGTTGGAGAGGTATGAGCTGAGCCATGAGAGGGCGGTGCCAGTAATGTTGAGGGAGGATTGGAGGCGAGAGAGGAGGATGCTGTGGCTGATAGTATCAAAGGCTGCGGTGAGGTCGAGGAAGATGAGGATGTTGAAGTGGCCGGAGTCAGCGGAGAGGAGAAGGTCATTGGTGACTTTTAGGAGGGCAGTTTCTGTGCTGTGCTGGGAACGGAATCCTGACTGAAGTGGTTCAAAAAGGCTGTTTGAGGACATCCATCCATCCATCAATTCATCTATCCATCCATCCATCCATCCATCCATCCATCCATCCATCCATCCATCCATCCATCCATCCATCCATCTATCCATCCATTCATCTACCTATCCATCAATACATCCATTTTTCTGTGCATTTATCCATCATCCATCCATCCATCCATCCATCCAACCATCCATCCATCCATCCATCCATCCATCCATCCATCCATCCACCCATCCATTTGTCTGTGCATTCATCCATCCATCCATCCATCCATTCATCTATTTGTGCATCCTACCAGCCATCCAGCTCTCAATCTGTGTATCCAATCTTCCATCCATCTACCAGTCGGTGCATCCATCCATCAGTTCATCCATCTATCAGTTTGTGAATCCATCCAGCCATCAATCCACCCAGCAAACCATTCATCCATATATTTATTCATCCATCCATCCATCCATCCATCCATCCATCTATCCATCCATTCATCTACCTATCCATCAATACATCCATTTTTCTGTGCATTCATCCATCATCCATCCATCCATCCATCCATCCATCCATCTATTTGTGCATCCTACCAGCCATCCAGCTATCAGTCTGTGTATCCACTCTTTTATCCATCAACCAGTCGGTGCATCCATCCATCAGTTCATCCATCTAACAGTTTGTCAATACATCCAGCCATCAATCCATCCAGAAAATCATTCCTCCATATATTTATTCATCCATCCATCATCCATTTGTTTCTGCATCCTACCAGCCATCCAGCTATCAGTCTGTGTATCCAGTCTTCCATCCATCAATTAGTTGGTGCATCCGTCCATCCATTCATCCATCTATCTATCTATCTATCTATCTATCTATCTATCTATCTATCTATCTATCTATCTATCTATCTATCTATCTATCTATCTATCTATCTATCTATCTATCTATCTATCTATCTATCTATCTATCTATCTATCTATCTATCTATCTATCCATCTATCTATCTATCCATCCATCCATCCATCCATCCATCCATCAGTATCAGGCTGTTACATGCTAACAGCCTGTTTTTAGATAGCGGTGTGCAGCAGAGTTATAGAGAGAATAAAATCCTGTATTATCACCTCACCTGCACAGGTAACACAGACCTTTGGCTTCTCCAAACATCTCTTTGGACCTCACTGTTCCCTGCATGCTGGTCTTTACTGAGGGACTAGACCAGTGGCACAGGACAATAAGAGCAGGTTTACGAGGTCAAACTTAATCCAGAGCTACAGAAACAGACGTGACCATCGCCCCTGTTACACCTCGTTACACTGATCAAACATGCAGATCTGACCAAATATTGACTCTCAGGTGTTTCTGACATAATCACATGTCAGCAGCTCCTGTGTGTTTGCTGCTGGTTCAGTTTGAAAAATGAAATTGTAGAATTGTAGTTTGAGCTCCTTGTGTTCAGTTTCCTGTAGATATTAAAGAGTTTGAAGATGATCAACAGCAGAGAGCTTATTGTTGGGCTTTATTTGGAATGTTTGGCTCATTAAGCCCATAAACTGCTGGGTCACACTTCTGAAAATGTGTTTGCATGTATTTGAGCTGATCAGCCAGGCTGTGGTGCAGATTTTGGAAACACTGGGGTCAAAAGTCCAAATTCCTCTGGAACAGCCTCGCTGTGGTAAGAAATGATTTACAGGCTGCAGAACAAACGCTGCACAACTGGCTGAGAATGAAACAGACAATCCTGTGAGCTGTTGAATAAAACATGTAAATATTATTATTACTAAATTATGGTCTGGTGAGGAGTATAATGGAGGAAAAAACTACGATGATCTACAGTCTGGATCAAGAAAAACAACTTCTCTCAAAAACCTAAACACTTGTCACTTGTAAAAATGTCACATTCCATCTCCACATTCAAGAAAAAACAAAAATTCAACTCCTACCAAAGTATGTTTAACTCTTTAACTCCCAGCTCAACTGTTTGGCAGAGGTCAATTAATTCAGGAATATTTAATGTGTTAAAAAAAAACATGTCATTTTTTGTTTCTGTCAGTGTTTTAGGGAAAAGAATAAACTACAAGCAAATATATAGAACTGATACTTTCTTTGTGTGGGATATAAAGACATAAGAGCTAAAATCTATTGTTGTTGATATTATTATTATTATTATTATTATTATTATTATTATTATTATTATTATTATTATTATTATTATTGTTACTATTATTGTTACTATTATTATCATCATCATTATTTTTATTGTTATTATTATTATTATTACTTTTATTATCATCATTATATCTATTATTATTATTATTATTATAATTATTATTATTATTATTAATGTTGTTATTATTATTATTACTTTTATTAATATTCCCATTATTATTATTATTACTATTATTATTATATTATTATTGCTGTTATTATTATCAACATTATTATTTGAAGTACTTACCCATTTTTGTTGATATGATTTATCTGTATATAAAAAATCTGTTACTCATCCAAATTTTTTTCATGTTTTTCAAACTCAATATAATCTACTTTAAGTTATTTTTGTTTGAATTTTTTTACAAACATTTCTGCCTTTCCTAATCGATTTTTCCCACAATATTTCTGCATTTTTTTTGTCATCACAAAATCAGCTTTTCTTTGTTTCCTGAAATGCTTATTAAATCAGAAAACAATTTGATTTCTTCTGTTCTTTAAAACAGTAAATATCCCTGTTTTACTGATGACATGATGAATTAATGAACAGTTGAGCTGGTAGTTAAAGGGTTAATGTGCTGATTCCTAAATATATGAATATATATATATATATATATATATATATCGTGTGTCTATTATCTATTTGTATGTTGTCCATTTTAAAAGGATATCTGGCTAATATTACATATTCATGGAAAATCAGGCCCCTTTTAAAAGCTTTGAGTAGCTTCCTTTGGGTTAATCTTTTCACACATCAGATTGCGTAAAAATTGTTGTATACACCATGTTTTGTGTTGTATTTTCTGGATGATGTGTGAATAAACTAAACTAAGCTAAACTTGGCATGAGTTATTAAAGCAACACAGACTCACTTTTAGTTTTTATTGCTGCCTCTTTGAAAAACAAACCTCCTGTTTTCAAAATGTTAGGACATGTTCTGGTGACGCTAATGTTCTTCAGAGGCTAAAATCAGACAATTTACTGATGCAAGTCCAACAAACCAGGTCCCTAACTGGAGGGTTGCAGGTTCAACTTCAGCTTCAGCTTGTTTGTCTTTGGGTGAGACTCTTCACCTTAGCTGCGGTGTAAAAGTGATTTGGAGAATCCAAAAGTTTAGAAAATAATAAAATATTTTAATTAATGTCTACCATCATATAAAAAAGAACAATGATAAACAGAGGTTAGTCAGATGATACT
This sequence comes from Scarus forsteni, assembly GCA_036419115.1. Classification (NCBI taxonomy): domain Eukaryota; kingdom Metazoa; phylum Chordata; class Actinopteri; order Labriformes; family Labridae; genus Scarus; species Scarus forsteni. The sequence continues at coordinate 1,520,954 of JAZDUH010000459.1, forward strand.
GACAAAGCTCCATTTATGTGATGAAAACCCCAAACCCTGACACTTAGCTTTGTAAAACTTAACTTTTGGAACATGTGCAGAAATGCTAAAACCAATCTGAGGCCCATTTACGAGGCTTTTCAGGGGCCCATCTATGTAGGAGCATCCCTGCGTGGACAAATAAAATCAAGCATTTCATATTTTATCCATGAATACAGTCATCTTAGTGCAGCCCCATTATAGACCAAAGCTGTAAAAACTGAATTAAATCAGAACTAAACTTGTGACTCAACAACACTGTGACTAAGTATCTACAGTTACATACTGTAAAGATCTATGCTGTAAACTGGAAATTTACAGCATAGATACTGTAAATGGAAAAGTTTGTGAGAAAACATTTTGAAAAATGAACAGCATTTTACCATAAGATCAACAGCTTTCTGCTGTAAATGTCTACACAGTTGATTACTGGGAAGGGTAATGTGCAAATGTTTCACAACTTTGAGTTTTAAAGTTTGAGTAAATTTATTTTATTGGGCAAAATATTTCATGTATGTGTGTGTTTTTTTTTAACAAAACGATATCTTTCTAATAAATGGTGAGTAAAATAGATTAAAATATAGTAAGATAAACTAATATACACCAAGTTAACTGTAATTTGAAATGCATGTAAAAAGTTGTAATATAAAATATCTTTATGATACTATAAATAAAACAGAAAGGATGCTGATTTTGAAAATACAGTAATTATCTGGAAGTTGAAAGACAGTTATGATAGTTTGAATAAAAACACACCATTAAGAAATACAGTAAATACAGTGATAATGCTGAAAATTAAAGAAGGGTAAGGAGTAAGTAGGAGTACTCTGGTCTAAGGTCCCTGAAACGGGAATATATTTTAAAGTTTCATGGCTGAAAATAGTCTCATATATTTCATTTGGCAAATATGCTGTGCTCTTATGTTTATTGTAGCTGCATAGACTGCAAATGGATCCATCCTCTTAAACTTCCCTTCTTTTCCTGATTGGCTCTTTTACTCCTCGAAAGTGAATTTGTGGTGTCATATTTACTTTCTATTGATTTATATTGATCAATAACCTTTTTTCCATTGATGAAAAACTAGACGGTAACTAATTAAAACAAGAACACATGGACAAAAAACTCAAACTAAATGAACTGACATTTTCATCAACAAATAAAAACCAGACTAAAATGTCTGACAGAGACTTAATCCAATCAGACCTAATTTGGTCATGTAGGAAGTAGAGACAAGTTAGGAATCTATCCAATCACAGCTACTTTGGTTGTGTGAAAAGGTTGGATGAGTTCAGAGGGACATCCAATCACAGCTGCCTTAGCTTGGTGGTGGTGGGATAAGTTGTGGAGCGATCCAATCAGAGCTGCTCTCTTTATGAACTGATATATTCATGTAGAGCAGGTTCACTGTTTGTTGTCATTTCTGGTATTGTAACTGAGATGCTCTGCCAGGTAGAATAAATAAAGGTGACTGCATTTCACACAAAAGGAAAATTTGTTTCTGTATAAACTTTACTAACATTCAATAAGGGGTTATTAGATGTTTCATTTTATCCATGTGTAAAACAGGACTTCAGAAATTCAAGGAAAATAAAAAATACCTTACCCTTTACACTTCAGATTTTAGTCGACTAAGTTTACAGCAGATTTCATCGACTAAACTAGACTAAAATAAACCCTTTACCTGCCAGCTCAACTGTTTGGCAGGGGTTATCAATAAATTCAGGAATATTTAACGTTTTAAAAAACAGAAGATTTAAAAAGCAAACAGTTGATTATATGATGACATCAAAACCCATACATTTCTGGGAAAAAATCAGTTAAAAAAGACGTAAAATAAATGTTTGTTCAAAAATATCGTAAAATATAAGACACAGAGTTTGACAAACACACTATATATACCATCAGATGAAGTTAAGTATATGACAGTAATAATAATCATAGATTTAAGCTTTTAAACCCTTTCAATCATCACAAAGAAAATGTTAGTTCCTTTTGTTTGTTTGCAGTTTTTTCTGTATCCTAAAAGACATCAAATATTTCTGAATTATTGATGTCTGCCAAACAGTTGAGCTGGAAGTTAAAGGGTAAAAACAATTTAGAGACTAAATAATGACTAAACTAAAAGATATTTAAGGCAAAACACTCTAAAACTAAATAAAAAGTTCTGTCAACATTAACCCTGGTTTGTCAGCTGCTCTTATAACTGATCAAAAGATGAGGATAAACACAAAACTAAGAAACATGATTCATCATGAGTAAGCAGCACTTCATAATGCACAAATTAGGATAGGTGATAAAACAGTGTTGTGTATATTAATAAAACTATATCCGGACACAACAGTAAAAGTAACGGCTATATATTTGTTCCTATAAACTTGTAAAAAATGTGTTTTATTGCATCAAAAGAAGGTTAAACTGTCTTTAGATCTGTGTCATGCTCATTAAATCATGATTGTTTCAATAATAACTTTATTTATATAGCACCTTTTAAAACAGAAGTGTACAAAATGCTTTGACAGAACAAAGACAGAAAAAGGCTGAATAAAGTCAACAATCAGTTCATCAGAGACCACGAGAGTCAGAAGAAAAGGCACAGAGGATCATATTAACTAAAGCAACAAACTTAAAGAAAACAGAATAAACTGGTAGGATTGAAACAGCTGGTATAATGCATAATGACAAGGCCATAAGACAGCAGACTGATAATAGATTTACAGATACATAGATAAATTTAAGACTGTTGTAGGTTGACAACATCACATCAGGGAGATACAAAACCCAAAACCAGTGAAGTTGGCACGTTGTGTAAATCGTAAATAAAAACAGAATACAATGATTTGCAAATCCCTTTCAACTTATATTCAACTGAATACACGGCAAAGACAAGATACTTAACATTCAAACTGGTAAACTTTGTTATTGTTTGCAAATATTAGCTCATCTGGAATTTGATGCCTGCAACATGTTTCAAAAAAGCTGGCACAAGTGGCAAAAAAGACTGAGAAAGTTGAGGAATGCTCATCAAACACTTATTTGGAACATCCCACAGGTGAACAGGCTAATTGGGAACAGGTGGGTGCCATGATTGGGTATAAAAGCAGCTTCCCTGAAATGCTCAGTCATTCACAAACAAGGATGGGGCGAGGGTCACCACTTTGTGAACAAATGTGTGAGCAAATTGTCCAACAGTTTAAGATCAACATTTCTCAACCAGCTATTGCAAAGAATTTAGGGATTTCATCATCTACGGTCTGTAATGTCATCAAAAGGTTCAGAGAATCTGGAGAAATTACTGCACGTAAGCGGCAAGGCCGAAAACCAACATTGACTGCCCGTGACCTTCGATCCCTCAGGCGGTACTGCATCAAAAACTGGCTTCATCGTGTAAAGGACATCACCACATGGGCTCAGGAACACTTCAGAAAACCACTGTCAGTAACTACAGTTCGTCGCTACATCTGTAAGTGCAAGTTAAAACTCTACTATGAAAAGCCAAAGCCATTTATCAACAACACCCAGAAACGCCGCTGGCTTCGCTGGGCCCGAGCTCATCTAAGATGGACTGATGCAAAGTGGAAAAGTGTTCTGTGGTCTGACCAGTCCACATTTCAAATTGTTTTTGGAAACTGTGGTTGTCGTGTCCTCCAGACCAAAGAGGAAAAGAACCAGCCGGACTGTTATAGGCGCAAAGTTCAAAAGCCAGCATCTGTGATGGTATGGGGGTGTATTAGTGCCCAAGGCACGGGTAACTTACACATCTGTGAAGGCACCATTAATGCTGAAAGGTACATACAGGTTTTGGAGCAACATATGTTGCCATCCAAGCAACGTCTTTTTCATGGACGCCCCTGCTTATTTCAGCAAGACAATGCCAAGCCACATTCTGCACGTGTTACAACAGCGTGGCTTCGTAGTAAAAGAGTGCGGGTACTGGACTGGTCTGCCTGTAGTCCAGACCTGTCCCCCATTGAAAATGTGTGGCGCATTATGAAGCGTAAAATACAACAACAGAGACCCCGGACTGTTGAACAACTTAAACTGTACATCAAGCAAGAATGGGAAAGAATTCCACCTGAAAAGCTTCAAAAATTGGTCTCCTCAGTTCCCAAACATTTACTGAGTGTTGTTAAAAGGAAAGGCGATGTAACTCAGTGGTAAAAATGCCCTTGTGCCAACTTTTTTGCAATGTATTGCTGCCATTAAATTCTAAGTTGATGATTATTTGCAAGAGAAAATAAAGTTTCTCAGTTCAAACATTAAATATCTTGTCTTCGCTGTGTATTCAATTGAATATAAGTTGAAAAGGATTTGCAAATCATTGTATTCTGTTTTAATTTACAATTTACACAATGTGCCAACTTCACTGGTTTTGGGTTTTGTTGAAAAGAAGAGGGCTGGTAAAAGAGGAAAATAATTAAATAAAATACTAATAATTAATCAATACATAAAATAAAGGGAAATAAAAACAATGATGATAAAAACTGAGTATATCAAAACAAGAAAAGAGTAAAAACAGGACTAAAACAATGAGGAACTGTGAGGAAAATAAGCACAGTAGAACTTAAAATAATAAAACAAGTAAGTAAAATAATAATAATAATAATAATAGTCTATTATTATTGGTGTTTGAGTTAAAATATACTAATGCTGGAGGATCTTGTTTTGAAGCATTATATTTGTTATTTTTTGTTTATTCATATCTATGTTTCACAAAATGTAACAGGCACTGAAACGTTTGTGGCCCTCTTGGTATCAAAGTTGTTGTAGTCAGATTAATAACAATATTTTAGAAGGATAGGCTAAACGCGACTTAATTAGGCGAGAATTTCCCCCCCCAAAATTTAAAGGCCTGCTTAAGACAGGCTTGATCTTGCATTTACCATTTCACTGCAATATATATCATTATTTCCGCTGTGATGACCAGATGCTCCTTTTTCCGCGCTCCCGATGAGTCCCTGAAGGCAGCACCAGGCTGATCAGCTGCGTTTGAGGACTCCATGGAGAGGAGAGGGGATGAAGTAGAGTTCAGAGCGGATCATGGCGGCTGCTTTCGGCCGGGACTCCTTACCTGATCACTGGAGTTATGGGGTGTGCGCGGACGGAAGGGTCTTCTTCATCAGGTGAGTCAGAAACCGGAACTAAACCGAGACCGGGCTCCCGGTTTACCGATTTACCGCCGCTGTTTCATTCACAGAGGAGTAACAGGTGTCTCTCTCTCCTCTCCTGTGCGTGTGTGTCTGTGTGTGTGTGTGTGGCAGCGATGAGACCCGGACTACTTCCTGGCTCCATCCGCGCTCCGGTCAGCCGGTAAACTCGGGACACATGATCCGTTCAGGTAGCTCCGCAGGGCGGGTACACCGGGTCACCGAGCCGCCGTGTTTACTTCACGGTGCTGCTCCTGCTGATAACTTCTGTGCAGGGGATGGGACACGTGCACAGTCTTAATAGACCTGAATCATTGTTATAGCAGAATGGACTTTATAAGATTTACATCTGCTTTATTCCTTTATGCAAATTAACTCCAGGTTTCCACAGTGACATAAACACAAACTTTGATACGTGCAGTGATGAAGACACCTGTTTGATACCTGATCCAACATAACCGTGCCTTATTACCTCTCACGTTTATTGAGTTATAATTCAGGATTTTAGGACTGACCAATCAGAATTCAACGCACCATGGAAACACCTAAATCTTTTCAGCACCTGCACTGTAAAAAGGTTGCTGTAAATTTTACAGTAATTTGCTGGATGCCAGTAAATTACTGTGAGTGTCTTTACAGTAGCATTACTCTATTCACATTAACAGGAATATTATTTTATTTTCTATAGCTGTTTAATTCCTGTATTTTTATTGGTGTCATTGCAGTGTTTCAATTTACAGCAGTGTTGCTGAATTATCAAAAACAGCATCCTCGCTGTTTTTCCATTTACAGTACATTATTCAACAACTTATTAATGCATTTGAAATTTCAATGAACTTGCCACATTTTAATGCATACAAAGATATATTTAACTATTATATGGAATTTTGTAAATAAAGTTAAGAAATAAATACACATTTTTTTATCCAATAAAAAACATTTACTCAAACAATGGTTATATATGTGAAACATTACCTAAAAAAATGTTACCTTCTATTGGTCAGTTTTCCTGGGAAAAGCGTCTTTCTCATGATATATTGTCATTTTTAGTATTTACTGTATGGACATTTTACAGTAAATAACTAGATTTTACAATAAATTCTGTAAATTTTTACAAAAAAAAGATTTTTTCCACAATATTTTGCTATTTACAGTAATTTACTGCATAGCTGTTTACAGTAGGTAGCTGCAGATATTACAGAAATTTGCTGTAAGGTTTACTAAATCAGTTGCAGTGTGCTTGTTTACTTTGGTTTTCCATCAGCGATCGTTCCTTCTTCCTGTGACAGTTTTCGTATCACCTCCTAGTTTCCAAGTGAGCTTAGCCAAGACTAAACGGAACGTTCAGATTCTCTCTGAATGGTCATAGATTCCATGGTAGGCTACCGATGCATAAATAAACTAGAAAAGCACTTGGAGAGCGCAGACCTCCGCCAGCACCAAAGTCCTCACCCATATTGGGATTTTGACCATAAATATTGGTCCTACCTTTATTTCATCGAAATATTTAGATTCCTTGACCATGAAAACATACCATTAGCAACTGGATTCATAATGATATCTATTTTGTTCAGTAGTTATTCACAAAAATCACATTTTTCGTCATGGCGGCCAGAAGCTGCTCCAGATCAACGCCAAAATAGAATCAGTTCTTCCTTTTCCCATGCCGAACATTTCCTGAAAATTTCATCCAAATCCGCTGTATACATAGTATTGTCAGATTTATATTTACAAAAATGCTGCCATAGTGATAATCACATTCTTCATACAACAACGCAGGGCGTGCTAACAACAGCTAACAATAGCCTGGTAGATCGGCATGTTTTTTACTGACTTTAACTGGAACGCCGATAAGTCGGAGATGATGTCACTCCCATTTCCCAGGTTACAGGAACGCAGCATTACGCCGGCGATAAATTCTCCTCATAGCACCTTTAACCATTTACTAATATGATGATTAATTTATATAATCTGTTCTTCATAAAAACTTTTTTGTGTTTGTCAAACTCAACATCATCTGTTTTAAGTTATAAGCATTTTGACCTTTTCTAATTTATTTTGTCCCAAATTTTTGTGCATTTTATGTCATCACCTAATCAACTGTTAGCTTTTAAAAACTTTAAATCCAACACAAGAAAATTTAAGTTTTTTGGTTTGTTTGTAGTTTTCTTTGTTCCCTGCAGTGTTAACTGAATCAAACCAGGATTTGATTTGTTCTGTTTTTTTAAAACATTAAATATCCAGGAATTTGTTGATGACCTTTACCAAACACTTGAGCTGGTAGTTAAATAGGAACAGGAAGCTTTACTTATTATTTGGGATGCACTGAAATGAAAATTTGTGGCCGAAGCAGAAGCCGAATAAAATATAAATGCTTGGCTGAATACCGAATATCCAATGCGGAGGCTAAGTAGTTCACTATATTTTTTAATAGTGCATAAATATCTTAGAATATATTTTAAGACATGTTTTAAAAGAAAGTAATTGTTTATTGAATATTATTATATTTTTTTAATTATTCCAGTAGCCTTTGCTTTTCAAAAAAGGCACAACAAAGTTTTTCATTCATATAAGGCCTTCAAACCAAACAAAACATGCATTAAAAAAACTAAAGTGCATTGAAGTGGTGTAACCTGCAACAAATGAATAATTGTCCTTTTGACACAAATCTGCTTGGCCACAGTCACACGCAGTGACATATTTGATTTCATAATTGCGTCACACGGTACTATTCGGCCTCGACATTGCCTCACTCCACCGAAGGCCGAATATGACTTTTTTTCTATTATTTAGTCACTAAATATTCGGTGCACCCTTACTCATTATTCTGATGGCTCTTTTCTGGAGTGTAATTATATGGTCTACACGTGTTTTGTAGGGCTGGGTATTGATTCAGATTTTCTGGATTGATTCAATTCAATATTAGAAGGTTTCAAACCGATTTGATTCACGATTCAATTCAATATTTATTCAGTCTGGGATATCTTAGTTAAAATAGTGCTGTAAATTTGAAAAATGACCTTTTGACCTGGTACGTCATTAAAAATTGTTTTAACATGAAGAACTAAACCCAAAGCAGTTACATTAATCATATTTTAATGATATGCATTCATGCATATTCTGCATATTACTTGTTTTTTGTCCAACTCATCTTTTCCTTTGTCCTCGTTAAATCTAAAATACTGTACATCCAAACATCAGCTTTTAAACTTGCCAGTGGTGTCCATATAGTGCTTCCACCATGTTTGTTTGCAGTAACATCTCATGAGATCTTGTTCAGGAGAAAACAATGCTAAACGCTGATCACATGAGACGAGCAGGGTTGATACCACAGGCTGCTTCTCTGCACATCCAAAGAAGAAAAAACTACCCAAGTTAAAAGATCAATCTTTGGATTTAATAGATCGATTATGAACCAGTTAAAGGAAATCGATTAAATCGATTAAATCAATCTTTTTTAACCCGGCCCGAGTGTTTTGTATGTATTTCCCCAAATCTCAACACAATATGACAAATATGGCAATATACAGTAGAGGCCTAAAGTTTGGACACACCTTCTCATTCGATGTGTTTTCTTTATTTTCATCACTATTTACATTGTAGATTCTCACTGAAGGTATCAGAACTATGAATGAACACAAAAAAAGTGTGAAATAAATGAAAACATGTCTTATATTCTAGTTTCTTCAAAGTATCCACCCTTTGCTCTTTATTCTTTCTTTACTCTTTATTCTTATTTGGATCCCCATTAGCTTCCACTGTCGTGGTTGCTAATCTTCCTGGGCTCCACATAAAACATCGAAACATAAACAACATACAGTAGTCATACAAACAAAACTGACACGTCAGTGTAAATCAAAGTAACATAAAAAACAAACACAAAAAACATTAATTATTCTATTTATTCTAATTGTGTTAAATATTTGTTTAATTGATCGTTTTAATAAGTATTTGCTTTTGATTCTTTTCATATTATCAGGTAATAAGTTCCATTGCTGAACTGCTCTATAAAAACGTTTTTTAAAGGGACTGTGAGGAGTTTTTGAGTAATTACAAAAAAGTCTCACTTTTAGACGTATGCCTGATCGAAATACATACTTTAAGATGAGTATCGATGAGTTTTATAGCACCTAAATAGGTTATCTATAAATGCTATTCTTTAGCCTTCCGTTCGGGTCGGACAGGGCCGGACTGGCCTGGATACTCAACTTCGGGGAACCAGACAATTAAAACTAGAGCAAATTTATATTATTTTATTATTTATATTACACGTCTGAGAGCGCCCGGGCTGTAAGTAGCGATTTTTAGCCGTCTACAACTACGATAATAACTTTTCCCCGCATTGCTTGTCGTCACACATCAAAAACTACCGCTACGTAACTAGAAAGAGAAACATTACCTCGTGGCTTTGCATCCTGTAAGTTGTTGAAAAAGAACTTGTATAGCAATGCAGAGTTCCGACAAAGATCCATGCTGCATTTACCACAACAAACAAACACACTTTGGCTTCACGTCTCCGGTGCGTTCAAGTTGTAGTCAGAAGTAGGAATTTTGAGCTCCGAGTAGGAAACTAAAACTAGAACGCACCAGAGGTCTGAATTTCCAACTGGGAACTCGGTGAAACCTCGCCACCCCGAGGTGTCAATCAAAGATGGATGCCCTCAGTGTGAACAGTTATTTAGCTCCTGTAATAATCAGTTTATTTGCACTTCTGACTGGGGTGTGTCGCTCTTGATCAGCTGTATACATAGTATTGTTAGATTTATATTTACAAAAATGCTGCCATAGTGATAATCACATTCTTCATACAACAACGCAGGGCGTGCTAACAGCAGCTAACAATAGCCTGGTAGATCGGCATTTTTTTTCTGACTTTAACTGGAACGCCGATAAGTGGGAGATGATATCACTCCCATTTCCGAGGTTACTGGAACGCAGCATTACGCCGGCGATAAATTCTCCTCATAGCACCTTTAAGTAATTCTGAATTTGGTTTTGGAAGTTTCATATAACCCAAGCTTACTTGTCTAGGTGTATGACTTTGTTTTAGACCTGCATTTTCACTAAAGAAATCTGGCTTCCCCTCCATAATTACATTTCTAAAAATTTTATGATACTAGATGTTAGCTTAGCCTCGACAGTTAACCAGTTAACTGTGATGCATCCTTGCCACATTGGTTTTAAAAGAGCGATCAAGTACTAATCCTGCAGCTCTATTTTGAGTAGCTGTAGTTTTTCATATCCATTTTAGCAGCAGGGGACCACACAACCATATGAGAGAGAGCTAATGCCTGCATTACCTCCTGTCTAATTGATGGTGTGATATAGGGAGAACATCTACAACGGCAATGCCCTGCACCATTTTTACAACAATAGCATCAATATGATCTGACCATGTCAAGCGCTCATCAATTGTGACCCCCATTAACTTAATTTTATTGACTTGCTGTATTGAGATACCCTCCATGGACAGACTCAATCGGGAATCTCTAGCCAACATATCTCTAGTACCCAAGACAATGCACTTTGACTTGGACACATTCAAGACTAATTTGTTTTCTTTGACCCAGTTCGACACTAATGGCCCTTTTCCACTAGCACGCCTTGGCCCTACTCTTCTTGGCCCCGCTCGATTTGCAGCGTGTTTCCACTAGCCCGGTACCTCCTCAAACAAGCTAGTTTTAGTACCTGCTCCGCTCTGGTTCCAAGCGAGCAGAGTTGATACTAAAAGATGACGTCACCGACTGCTGGCTACTGATTGGTCAGACAATGTTGTCATCAATGAGTCATGAGTGCGACGACCTAGCATGCTAGTGGTAGCTACCGTTAGCTTACCCTCATACGTCTTTTCTTTGCAGCTCTATTGCTCTCGTCCTCGGCTTCATTCTGTTGTATAGCTTCCAAAACTCTCCTGTGCTTCTCAAGGGGTATTTCTTCTTGCCACCTGCAGCCTTCTCCTGCTTTTCTTTTTTACTCGGTTTGTGACAAAAAGCCACAGATTGTTGTGTCGCGCTCAAAATGACGTCACCGCAGAGCCACTCAGCACTCCACCCCATTGGGCAGGCGACTGGGGCTAATGGAAAAGCAGCACAAGGCGAGTAGAGTAGAGCCGGGTAGAGTCGAGTAGAGTAGAGTAGGGCTAATGGAAAAGGGCCATAATTGTAGTTCAGTTGATAACAATTTATTTAGTATGTTACACGTAGTTGCAGCACAAAACATGGTTGAATCATCTGCTCTGATTACTGCTTTGCACACTCTTGGCATTCTCTTTATGAGCTTCAAGAGGTAGTCACCTGAAATGGTTTTCACTTCTCAAGTGAGCCTTGCCAGGGTTAATTAATGGAATTTTTTTCCTTATTAATGGGGTTGGGTCCATCAACAACTGTTAGAATTAATATTATGGCAAGAACCAATCAGCTAAGTTAAGAGAAACAAGTGGCCATCATTAACTCAGTGAGAATCTACAATGTAATAACTAGTGATAAAAATAAAGAAAACACATTGAATGAGAAGGTGAGTCCAAACTTTTGGCCTGTACTATAAGTGAGAAATACTTCATTGATAAAATGAAAAATTGTCTTCGTCCTTCCTGCTGTGTCTCAGAGGTGTGTTTATTTCCCATCCCTATCCTGACACTGAGGTGTGCTTCTGTTTCAGACCTGCCTCAGGGATGGGAGGAGGGCTTCACGGATGAGGGGGCCAGTTTCTTCATAAAGTAAGTACCTGCAGCTCTCACCTGTGTCAGCGTGGCTCAGCAGCTTAATTCGGCTCTGATTACCACAGGGACAGCGTGGGTTTACAGAGCAGAGACTGGGACTGGCCTGCTGACCCACTAATGACCCGCTGCTTTTGTTTATCTGCTCTGCGTGTTGAGTAAGAGGAGCCGCTCTGTGCTGTTTGAGTTATGCGTGGATACTGGTTGGTTTGGCTTGATGTTCTCACTTAAACCTGAGGCTCACGTCTCTGAACGAAGATTAACTGTGTTTACAGACTGATGCTGTGTGGCTGCTCCTTACTGTTGTTTAATCAAGAAAATCAGATGACAGTGTGGGTTAATGTGTGTTTTATAGACATTATAGTTTAGAGGCATTCAATTAAAAGTCACTGAGTGGATCAGTGATGTGATACGTGTCTGCATGAGTGAGGATGTGATGCTAGCTGGAGGAATAGCCTGTGGCCGTTTTTTAATTCTCCTTCTATACCAACAGTGTGTACTGATTTGCCTAAAGTGTAGCATGTAGTGTACAGTATGCTAACAAAAGCAAAGTTGTATGATGCAAAAAATACCCGAATGACGTACTGATTCAGGAAAAATTTCACAGTATGCCTCATATTAGTCTGCTTCACCTACTGTTACCCACAATGCAAAGCGGACGAATTGAAAATAACTGAGAGTGGAGCTACAACAACCGAAACAGCAGAGGAAAACAAATATAAGAGCCACTACTTGTTATCTTTACCTTTTCAACATGTATTAGTGTGTAATAAGTTGTAAAGAGGTCTGTTGTTGTTGTTGTTCATCCGTTAACAGTTCTTAACGGCTGGATGGTGGTGTTACGTCCTTTACCTGCAGCATTATTACTGTAAACCACTGACAAGTCTGACATTTTACCGTTACGTTCTGTTTTTTTCCTCTGTATTTCCACCACCTTAAATTTTCCTGGTTTTCCTCATTCTTAATAGTGTATTGTGCGTGTGATGTTTATTCTTCATGTGCTGTTTTTTTTTCTTTAAGTGGCCCTAATACGCCATCATACGCTGTCACACAAAAAAATATAGAAAAGAATTCCTCTCCAAAATGATACGTATTCTCCACCACTGACTGTTTCACATTAAATGCTGCCTCTGGCAATATCTTTGCAGATTAATAACTGAAATGTCAACATTTACTCATGATTTGTTAAGTTTGGAAAATTAATTAGCTGTAGCCTACTTCCGCTTTACTCAAACTGGAAACCAGCGTAGCTACAAAATAAACCTACAGATCAGTCATACTACATGCTACACTCAAGTGTAGTAGGTAGTGTGCAGTGCCGACTACATACTACTTTCATATGCAGTAAGTAGTAGGCGAATTCGAAAATGGCCTTTTTATTTCTGGTGACAACGTTGTCGTGTTTGGTCCTCATGAGATAAACTGTAACACTGGTCAGGCTTCCTTTAATGGGGAAGTTGAAGTGTATTTAAAAACTGTCTCTTTATGTTGTAGCTGCTTTTGTAAAAATGTTAAAATGGAAGAAAACCTCCAGCTGATGTGAGGACTTTGTGCCTTTCTGTCTCTTGCTGATTTTTGATCTGAATTGTTCTTTCTAATCTGATTTAAAGAATCAGTTCCTGCTGCACATGCTGCTGCTGTTCATGGTCTACTGTGGACGAATGTTTCTACATTTGAGGAAAAGCACAGATGCTCCACATTCAAACCTCCAAATAAACCAACACACAAACAACAGCTTAAAAAGCAGCTTGACGGACAATTTAATTTAAATTGAGTTTGAGGCAAAACAAGAGCGAGAGAGAGAGAGACGGTGGAGTAAATGAGAGGTTTCACTCCGTCTGAAATCTTCATCCAGCACTTTAGACGCGTAATCACTGGTTTCATGTGTCGGATTTTCACAGAGGAAAGAACAACAACAACATAAATACTTGTCAGGATGATTTTAATTATCATGCAAAGCAGTTTATCATCGACGTAAACATGACTGGCCTTTGTCCTCCGTTATCTGCTCATTTCTCTGCACAGAATCATAAAACAATAAATCCAAACCCTCAGGCTGCCTGATTACCAACATGATTTCGACTAATTCAACCCTCAAAATGATGTTTTTTAGAAGAAGAGCAGCTGGATATGAATAATCAACAGTTGGAGAAATCATTCATCCATCATGACGCAAAACAAACAAACAAACAAACAAACAAAAATAAACAATTGCATTAAAAAAAACATAAATACCAACAAGGAATAAGGAGTCCAGAGATCACTCTGGAAAATACAGGTTTGCTATTCGTTGATATAATGTAGCCTTAGTGTCCTGTTCTTACCTGACAGGAGAGGCACCTGGTGTGGTCTCTGCTGCTTCAGGATTGGACAGGCTGTGAATGAATATGAATGAATGTTTTATTCCAAACTTAGATGGAAAATGTACATATGTATACATCTATAAAATCCAACAAAATAAAATATAAAGTTAAGCAAAGGCAAATAGCTATTACAGCATTTTTCTACTATCAATAATCTGTGCTAAAAAATATAACAGATTAGGGCTGGGTTTAAAAAAATTAATTTAATCGATTTTAATCGATTTCCCTCTAAACGGTTGACAATCGATCCATAAAATCCAAAGACAGATCTTTTAACGTGGGCAGTTTTTTCTTCATTGGACGGCCCGAGAAGCAGCCTGTGGTATCAACTCTGCTAGTCTCGCATTTAGCTCTGCTTTCCACTGAACAAGATCTCATGAGATGTTACTGCAAGCAGTCAAAAAACACAGTGGAAGCAAATAGCACTAAATGGGCACCACCGGAGAGTTTAAAAGTTGACGTTTGGACATATTTCAGATTTAACAAGCATGAAAGAAAAGGCAAGTTGGACAAAAAACGAGTAACTTGCAGAATATGCATTAATGCATATCATTTATATGTGATTAATGTAACTGCTTTTGGTTCAGCTCCTAATGTAAAAACAGTTTTAATAATGTACCAGGTCAAAAAGTCATTTACAGCATTATTTTTACTCATAACCCAGACTGAACAAATTTTGAATCGTAAATGGAATCGATTTGAGACCTCTTAATATTGAATCGAATCGATCCAGAAAATCTGAATGGATACCCAGCCCTATAACAGATTCAGTTTGAATAGGATGTAGGAAGAAGTAACAAACTCATCTAGTCTCAGCCCTTTTTCCTTTTCAAAATGTCTCACTTAAATTCACCCTGAAGCCTCTTCAGGTCATAGCCAACAATATATTGAGCTACAAAAAGCAACAACAAGCTCAGACAAATAAAAACAAAAACAACAAATTTCAAAACAAAGACAATAATGACACATCACTGGATACACACAACCATGATGTTACTGATTTTCTCTTTGTTTTTCCATCTGTATTTGTTTAATAGTTCAGTTTAAAGATGAATCATTGAGTTGCTGCTTTGTGATTGGCTGATAAGCTTTGTATGTTAACAAGCAGTTGAAGATGTAAAGTGTTGTGCCTGATGGTGGACCTCCTGGGCCTGTTCTGGGCTTCGTTCTCCCTCTCTAAACTTTAATCAGCTCATGAAATGCTTTCCTGGAGCAGAAGTAAGAAGGTGAAGCTCCAAAAACAATCCTGAGGTCCAATATCCTCTCCACGTCAGAGGAGGACTATCTGTTTACAGAAGGGGCCCCGGGGCCTCTCTGCTGCTCGTTCGGGATCTTCTTCTATCCCAAAAATGTTTTTCATATTTTGTTACGAGCAGAAGAACAAGCCGGCTCCCTCTGAGTCTCTGCAGGGTTTTTATTGTCTTCAGACTCTTGCTGAGACGTCGGCTGATTCAGAGGAGAAACCTCGTGAAGCAGCAGGAGATCTTTGGCTTATGATCCGATATTTCATCTGATGTTTTCTTTATCGTCAGATTTTAAAAGCAGCAGAGAGGCTGAAAATAACTTCATTTATTATAGAGCAGCTTATTTTCATCTCTAAAATAAAGATGACCACTTCATGAGAACATCTGCAGATTTCAGTCTGCTGCAGCTCATTTATATTCACATGAAAACTGAGTTTCCTTGAGGTTTATTATTCCTGTTTGTCAACATCTTACCTCTTTCTGCGTCTTTGTATGAAAAGAAAACAGGATGAATTTCAAGTATTTATCTTCATGTGAAAAACTCCAAATACTAACACGATATTTTTATGGACCATTTCATGTCAGCATAGTTCTGCTAACCATGGAACAATTATTGATTATTTGTCCCTAAGATATATTAAAAATACCATTAACTGGATAAGAGAGTATTTTGGACTATAACTACTTTTATGTAATCTAAATTTCTATGAGGTTAATAGTTTGATTCAAGGTGTTAATTATGATGCTGTGCTCATGGTACTTTCCTTATTTGATTTTAAATGATGAAGGCAAAGTTATTTTTTAAATGGTCAGAAAAATGTTTTAAAATATTTGTCTGGTGTTTGAATATCTATCATTTATTTTTTTCCTTGTTAGTGTGATTTTTTTCAGTAATAATTATTAAAGATATTAATTTGTTATCCATAGATTTTTGAAACACTATCTTAAGTGACACTGCCGTGTCATCTGGAGGAAAAACAATTCAAAACTTGAGGCAAACACAATCCTCCACCACAGGCTGAAGGCAGCACAGGAGTCTAAACTCTCTGAGTTTAGATTATTCAGATCCCCATTAGCTTGTGAATAGCAGCAGCCATCCTCCCTGGGGTCTATCAGTTTACATGTGCCAATCCATATAGGCAAACCAAATGGAAAAAATACAAACAAATGAACACCAAGTAGGGCTCCAGACTAACTTTCTGCTTTGGTTGCAACGGTGGTTTTTTAAGGGGCACTGGCACAAAAATTAGATGCCCCCAAATTTTTCATAGTGTCACTTTTAACACCATAAGGTCTCCAATTGATCTCTCTCCATAACTTTACTATAGTGTACATGATTTTTGAACAAGAATAAGATGTAAAAAATTACTTGTCTTTATTTGAAGCTAAATTATATATTAAAAGAAAAACAGCATTTAAAGTGCTTCACTGAATGAAATTTACAAATTCAAACTAAAACATTAAGCTAAATAAAATATCTCCAAATAAAAGTGCATAAAGTGCTTGACTGAAGTTTAACATTTCAAACTCAAACATCTCAAGTTAAATGAAACATTTCAAAGTTAAAAGAGCTAATGTTTAAGGTGCTATACTGAACTAAAAAATGAAATAAATATCCAGATTTTAACAACCAACAACATAACATTTAACTGGATGGTCTTATTCTCCAATAAATCTGAACCTAGAATAGATTTCACACACTATAGTCAATATTTACAAAAAACTAAAACTAAGGTATATAATGAAAAAACAATTCTCAAACTAATTTCTAAAAAACAACATAAAGGGCAGAACATTCATGACTTTGTTCTTTATTTTTTTCTCTCTTTGTTTTAATTTTTTTACAGTTTTATGTTCAGTTGGGGTCTGTCACACACCTGTGTGACCCCCTCCCCCCCCCCTAACAGGAGAAAGGACTGAACAAATATAGACGTTGTAGTTAACGTTACTTTGTTTTGCTTGCTTTTGTTGCTAATTATTAATTATCTGACAGTCACTAAGACAAATTTGGCAGAGCTTCTCTGCTTTGTTAGAGTTAGCACTTTGCTGAAACCTGACATCACAGTCAGGCACAGTCTGGGCTCATTTGCATACTAACAGCTGATTGGGTAATTACTGAAGGCTGTGCGTGTGTGTGTGTGTGTGCGTGTGTTTGGGGGGGCTTCAGCCTGCAGCCTGTGAAGATACAACGCAGGGACTGAGAAAAGAGAGGAAGCAGGTGCTGTGTCTTGTCCGTTTTGGCTACATTTGTCAACTTAAATTTGAAAGTGTGCGCCTAACATTTTTTTTCTTGGTGCACCAGTGCGCCCAAGAAAAAATGTTAGGTACACTCTCACAAATTTTGGGTGCATGTGCGCCCAAAATGGCTGCACTCTGGAGCCCTGCCAAGACATCTGTGACATGGTGAAAAATCAGTACAAACATCATACTCATCCTGACGACATGAAAAAAAAACCCTGAAGGACTTTAGTAAACTTAAAGATGCTATGCGGACTTTCTAAGGTATTACAAAAAAGTCTCACTTTTAGATATATGCCTGATCGAAATACACACTTGAGGATGAGTTTTATAGCATCAAAATAGGTTATCTATAAATGCTATTCCTTAGCAAAGTGGTTGGATTGCACAGGGCTGGACTGGCCTGGATACTCTTCGGGGAACAAGACAATTAAAACAAGAGCAAATTTATATTATTAGTTATATTATTATTATTATGAGGAAGGTCTGACCTGCATTTATTAGCATCACAACAAACGCACGCTTTGGATTGGGTCATGTCTTTGGTGCGTTCCATTTGTAGTCAGAAGTAGGAATTTCCGAGTTCCGAGTAGGAAACTGCAACTGGTATGCCCCCGAAGTCTGAATTTCCTACTGGGAACTCGGTGAAACCTTGCCACCCCTGAGTTGACAATGGAAGATGGATGCCCCCAGTGTGAACAGTTATTTAGCTCCTGTAATAATCAATTTATTTGCACTTCTGACTGGGGTGTGTTGCTCTAGATCAGCTGTATACATAGTATTGTTAGACTTATATTTACAAAAATGCTGCCGTAGTGATAATCATATTCTTCATGTGATATTAGTGAACAACAACACAGGACGTGCTGAGAACAGCTAACAATAGCCTGGTAGATCGGCATGTTTTTTTCCGACTTCAACTGGAACACCGATAAGTTGGGGATGATGTCACTCCCAGTTTCGAAGTTACTGGAACGCAGCATTAAGACAGTCACCGCGCGTGCTCATGGGTAGCAGAGTCTTCATGTCGCCAGAAACAGAGAGCACCTTTAACGACTGTCTTTTTAATTTTTCAGTATGATTCAGTTGCACTGGTTTTCCTTTTTATCTCTATTTTTATCCAAGTTTCAGCTTTGGTTAGGTTGTATTTTTTCCATTTTTATAATTCATTTTCCTTGTAAGCTTCATCAGTTTTATTTCACTTTTTTTCTTTCCTGTTTGTTTGATTGCTTCCTGCCTGTTTCGGTCTACAGCAGTGTTTCTCCGTCTTTATTTTCTGTCCGTCATTCCTCCGTAAAACACTTTGCTTCGTCCTTCTATATGGAATTGTCAATAAAGTCGAGTTGAGTCGATGTGGTCTGGAGCCTCCAGTTGAGCATTGGTGACATAACTTTGTATTTTAATAAACACACAAACGAAGGCTCTCTTGATGGTGAAAATGTTTCCGTTAACCTCCATGAATCCCTGAAGTGTCGGCGAGCTGCAGACGCAGAGTCGGAGACAGTTGTTCCGCCTCGGGCTGTTTTCCTCGTCAGACTCTCCTGCTCTCTGCCCGGGCTTGTTTTTACAGCCCCCTCTCATGTCCCCCCATGGACAAGTGGGACGAAAGTACGAGTTAGTGTGATGACTTCCACCTCCGCCTGCCCCCCCCCACACACACAAACAAACACACTTCTGTCATCATCAGTTTGTTCTGGAATGTTCCGACTTTTCAAATGTTTGCTCTCAAACATACAAACTCACTTGATGGATCACATGCTCCCCCCTTCGTGGCCTCCTCCTCCTCCTACTCTTCATCCTGCAGACACTCCCAGCGGGGGGTCCTGATGGAGAGAGGAGGGGGCGCTCTGCCTGTCCGAGGCCATCAGAGGGGATTTAAGGTCGGCAGAAGAAGAGAACAGGAAGTCAAATGTGAGATTGAGCCACATATCCTGGACATCAGCAGAAAAGCTTCTTATTACTTAAAGAACATTGCCAGAGTGCAACAGTTTCTGTCTCAAGCCAATGCGGAGACATTAATGCATGCTTTTATCACCTGTAGGATAGATTACTGAAACGCTCTTCTGTCTGGTCTTTCGCAGAAAACAATCTCCCATCTTCAGCTCCTGCAGAACTCAGCTGCACGGATGCTGACGGGGACCAGAAAGAGAGCCCATATTACACCGGTTTTAAGGTCTCTGCGTTGGCTATCCGTTTCTTTTAGGATAAATTTTAAGATTCTTTTACTGTTTTTTAAAGCTCTTAATGGTCTTAGTCATTCATATTTATCTGATTTGCTTTTACAGTTCCCAAAGTTACTACTACGGCCCCCGCTTATTGAACAGCCTACCTGAAGACCTGAGGGCTGCACCTGATGTTAATGTCTTTCAAAAAAAACTCAAAACCTGCCACTTTAGTCGAGCTTTTACCTGAATTTTTTAAATATATATTCTAATTTAAGCCCACTTTTACTATTATTTCAATTTATTTCTTATATTTTCTCTTTCCTTGTTTTATTTTCGAGTCATTCTATTTTTTTTTACTTCATTTCAATTCATTTTTTAAAATTACTTTTCTCATATTATTTTATGATATAATTAATTTTGCACTTTAACCTAACCTCCAGTGTTCTCTAGGGCTGGGATGATACGCTTTTCTTCTGATTCGATTTTTTTTTACGTTTTTTTAGGTGCCAATTCGATTGAAATTGTGATTATATGATATTGCAGATTTTTGCAATCTTAAGTTAGCTTTTTTAACACCAGTGAAAAAGACGAACAATGATGATGCCTACAGACTATGTCAGGAAAAATACACATCACATGTGAGTCCTTTTTTAGGATTTATTGGGGCGTCGGTGGCGCAGTTGGATAGTGCGCTTGGTCAGTGATCGGGAGGTTGCAGGTTCAAGCCCAGCTCCGGGCGACACATGGCGATGTGTCCTTGGGCAAGACACTTAACCCCAAGTTGCTCCCACTGCTGCGTCAGTGGCATGTAAATGGGCATGAAAGGGCGTGAATGTGTTAGAGATACTGATGGATAACTAACATAGAAACTCAGAACCATCAGTGAGTGAATGTGAGTGTGAATGGGTGCGAATGGGTATGAATGGGTAGGTGTGACCTGTGGTGTAAAGCAGCTTTGAGTAGTCAAAAGACTAGAAAAGCCCATATAAGCTCAAGTCCATTTACCATTCCATTTACCATTTATTCAGCAATATATTTTAACCAGCTGTTTATACTCTCTCTTCAAGAGCTTATTGGGGTGCTGGTTTGGCGGAGTGGTTAGCAACCAGCACCCCATGTACTTGCTTCTGCTGGTTCAGGTTTGAATCCAGCCTGTTACCAGTTTGCAGAGTGTCTTCCCCTACTCTCTTGCCCCCTTTCACAAGCCTATCCACAGTCTCTCTCCTATCAATAAAGGCACAAAATGACCAAAAAAATACATTAAAAAGTGGTTTATTAACACAGACTAAAATGAAGCATTTAAATTTGGAAAAAAAAGATTTTTGAACAAAAAAAATCGATTTAAAAATCATCAAACAAAAACTTACTTAGGTGAATAGATTTTTTTTCTCCCATCCCGAGTGTTTTCTTATTTTTAAACCTTTAAGATGGCGTTTTCTCAGTACGTACTGGTACAGCAGTGTGCTTTATTATTGTCTTATTTATGATGCTTTTTATCAACACTGTGCATGGATTGCGGTGTGGGTGGTTTTGGGTCATAATTCCTTTATTTTTATTCATCCATCTGTTTGTAAACCACTTTGTGCTGCATTTTTTGTATGAGAAGTGCCATATAAATCAAGTTTGATTGATTGATGTGGATGTGTTTGTGAGAACAGCTGCTGTCTTCACTCATCCTCCTCTTCATCACTGATGTGAAGGTGGAGATGAGCTCACTCGGCCTCCCTCTCTGTTTACTGCTGCTCTGTCTTTACTTCTCTTTGTTCTTCTGCTGCAGACTTTATTAACAGGCGACAGACTTTCCCCTCCAGACGAGGTTCAAACATGGCTCACCCCTGCATGTTCTCCATGTGCTTGCGTGGGTGATCTCTGGGTACTCCAGTCTCCACCAGGGCTGTGCTAAAAAGATCAATACTCTAAAATCACTTGTTTATGGAAGCTGTATGAGCATAAGTTTCAGTAGTATTAGAAGACTTAAAAATGCTACTAGCAAAACTCCAAACTTTACGAGTAATACTACACTGCCTGGCCAAAAAAAAAAAGAAAAATCGCAAACTAATAAAAGGTCACACAGTCTAACATACCATTGTACCGCCTTCAGCATTGATTACAGTCTCATTCTCTGT
Organism: Scarus forsteni; assembly: GCA_036419115.1. Taxonomy (NCBI): domain Eukaryota; kingdom Metazoa; phylum Chordata; class Actinopteri; order Labriformes; family Labridae; genus Scarus; species Scarus forsteni. The sequence goes on from JAZDUH010000459.1 coordinate 1,542,967, forward strand.
TTCATTGTCTCGATAAGCTTCTGCAATGTCACAGATTTGTCCCAGATCACAGCACTGCCCCCACAGGCTTGGACAATAGGCACTAGGCATGATGGGTGCATCACTTCACCTGCCTCTCCTTTTATCCTGATGCTCCCATCACTCTGGAACAGGGTCAGCCTGGACTCACCAGATCACATGGCCTTCTTCCAGTCCTCCACAGTCCAATCTTTATGCTCCTGCAAACTGAAGCCTTTTTTCTGCTTAGCCTAACTGATTAGTGGTTTTCTTAAGGCTACACAGATGTTCAATCCCAATCCCCTGAGTTCCCTTCACATTGTGTGTGTGGAAATGTTCTTACTGTCATTGTTAAACACACCCCTGAGTTCTACTGTTGTTTTTCTTTGATTTGATTTGGCCAAACGTTTAAGTGATTCACCGATCACCATTATTCAGGATTTTATTCTGACCACATTTCCTCCTTGAAGACGATGGTTCCCCACTATCCTTCCAGTTTTTAATAATGTGTTGGACAGTTCTTAACCCAGTTTTAGTAGTTTCTTCAATCTCCTTAGATGTTTTCTCTGCTTGATGCCAATGATTTGACCCTTCTTAAACAGACTAACATCTTTTCTACAACCACAGGATGTGTCTTTGACATGGTTGTTTAAGAAATGAGAAGCTGCTCATTACATCAGCTGGAGTTAAATAACTTGTTTCAGCTGAAAGATAAACACCCATGCAGTAATGATCCGATAGGAGGCTCATACCTGTTTGCTTAGTTAAATCCAGGTGGTGGCTTTTTATTGGCCGGGCAGTGTATTTTCACAAACTAGTCTCGTAGTAGATGATTTTGCTTTGCTAGTAAGGTCTACTTGCACAGTAGTGGACCAAAACCTTTGCCAGTAACAAAACTTTTTGTTTATTAGTACTACTAGTAAGTAGTAGTAATTTACTAGACAGTGTTACGGCTGTGATTGTGTAATCTGGCACACTGACCATCAACAGACAAAGATCATGTGGCCTGACTTCAGCATTAGGGCCTGATTTTCACAGGAGGAGCTTAGAGAGAGCGAACAGACTGAATTCTGCACTGTGACAGTTTTTCGACCCTTTGAGTGAATCTACTTCAGTTTGATGAATTCATGTCCTAAAATTATCTCCTTCTTTATTAATTAAACCAAAATGCATCATTAAAGGCAAAAATATTACCGAGACTTCACGATGTGACTGTGAGTGACTTGCAGTTCTGGAGCCTCAGCAGAAAGCCGTGATGTGAAGGCTGCACGATTGTCAGAGCGAGGACAATGATAGTATCACCAAGCCGTGACAAAGAGGCTTATCTGAAAGCTGCTTAGAATAATGACAGGAGTTCGACCTCCACGACTCAGACCTGCAGTGCCCCGTGTTTGGACCGTGATGTTTTCTGCTCCGTCATGATTCATGATTCTGCTGCTGTGACAGTCGAGGCCGAAGATCGTGTTGTTGTTGTCGTTCAGGACTGTTCCTCTGTTTAAGGACATGATTACAGGAGTTTCTCCAAACTTTGCTCAAATGTCTGAAAGTTTGGGAGCATTTTACCAAAACAAAAGAGAAGAATGTGCAGTGCAAAAGCTGCAATGCTGAACTTTCCTTCCATGGCAGAACAACGGCGATGATTAGCAACTGAAAAGGAAGCACATAATAGCTGATTCAGTTTCTGACAGAGAGGGACAGTCATCTTGATAAGCTAATTGGCTAGTTAGCTGCTAACATTAGCATCGACAGTCTGGTGACCAGACGTCCCTGATTTCTGGGGACAGTCTCTGTTTTGGATGACCTGTCCCTGGTTAAAGCTGTCCCTGAAAATGTACCTGATTTCAGTGTTTTACTATTGTGACTAGAACAAAGGTTATTACTACAGTCGTGTAGGAAGCAGAAAGCGTGAGGGAGCAGGCTGAGCACAGACTAAGACAACAGTTATTGTGTTGCCAGGTCGGCTCATTAAAGTGACTTTGGGCTTGCTCTGCTGCTTGTGTGAATCCCACATGATTATCACTCAGCTGCCACTACAAAGCAGACATGAGTGTGGTTTGTAGTTTGTCCTTTCCTCACCCCGTTTCCTGGTTATTTCACGCCTGAAGGAATCAACCCAGCACACCCCCAAACACACTCACGCATGTGGAGCTTGTACAACTACGCAGGAGCCATAGTTGCCAGGTCTGCTTATTATAAGTGATTTGGGCCTCCAGCTGCATGCTGGTGCGGTACGCTGCAGCTCATGATGATGTGCCGAGTCGACTAATTGCAAAAATAGTTGTTTGTGGCAGCCCTAGTTGTCGTATCGTATCGTATCGTATCGTATCGAATCATATTGTATTGATTTCGAGATATCTGGCATGAATATCCAGATATGAAAGTTTATCCATATTTTTCAGCCCTAGCCCAGACTGAGGAAGGATTGGTTGGAGTTTTGCAGGCATAGGTAAATGATCAGGGTCACCAAATCTCCTGTTCACTCCTGGTTTATGAACACGACATGTGAGGCGTTTTCTTCACACGTAAACAAATTTGCTTTCTGCCTTAAGAATCAACTGATGAATCTTGAAAGCAATAGGGCAAAGCTCAAGGCTGTTACACCTCACGTTCTTCCTCTGGTTTTGATGTCCATATTTCAGAAACTTGTGGAGGCATTCACAAGTTGAAAACACGAGATGGTCAGAATGTGAATATCAGATACAAAGGTCTTTCAGCCTCATGTTCATCCTGTGCTTTCAAAGGTCACATTCTAGGATTTCTATAAATACATTTCTACAACCTTTGCTCAAATGTTCACTCTGATTCAAGAATGGACTTATGGGATTTTGGGATTCACAGGTCAAAAGTCAAGGTTGGCTGCTCTCCAGTTAATCACAAACATTTGTTGTTAGTATCTAATGGCTGTAGGCCTGTCATGATAACAAATTTTGCTGGACGATACTTGCCAAAATATTTTTTGCTGATAAACAATATTATTGTCAATATTATTTTGAAACATCATTTTTTCATTAGTGTAATTATAATATATGTCATAATAATAAAGTGAGTACACCATGTCAACAGCAATAAACTTTAATTTCTTAGGGTATTTAACTGTTATTGGAAGGTCAAGAGCTTTTTAATATAATTAATTAAACAAACAAAAGAAGAGAAAAAACCCCCAATGAAATGAAGTTTTGGGTAAAACTGCATGTAAATAAAGATCACTATACTAATCAAAAACAATAAAAAATAGACCCTTTCTCTGTATAGAAACAAAACCAAAAAAAACCCACATACAACAATACAAACAATAAATAAAATGTAGTTTATATAGTTCCAGAATTGTTTGTGACATGTACTTTCTCCCAGTCAGTGTAGCAAACGACACTGTCTGTGAGCGCGCTGTTTTATTTATATTTACTTTGCCGATCAAACGCCTCAGTAAGCGCTGACTGTCAAGGACAAAGGCTTCGCTGCACCTCCCCTTCTTCGTCGTCACTAGTTTCAAACAAATACGACATATCAGCTCGCCGGTGTTCATGAGCTCACACCTTGTTCATTCTGTTTAAAACCAAAATATTCCACCACTTGGGATGTGACTTACAGCTCAGAAACCATCAGTTTTGTGCCTTCATTCATATTAGTGTTTGTTTCCTTGTTACTCTTCACAACGCTCACTTGCAGCTCTCTGTGTGAGCCTCCCCCCACAAAGATTAAATGACTGACAGATGGCTCACTCCGTTCATTATGCAATAGAACCAACGCGCCCAGGTGTTGAGACAGACGTATGGAGTGAACCCTCTTGTCATCCAGCCTGTTTGGTAGAGAGAAGAGGGAAACAAACATGCATGCATGTGTCAATATATTGAGGCAGGCAAACTCATCAAGGACATTTTTATTTATCGAGCAGTTAATTCATTTATTGATTATCGTGACAGGCCTAAATGACTGCTTTGAATTATACCCATAAACTTTGCACAAATTACTCTCCTGATTCAAGCTTAGACTTTAGGAGTGAAGTAAATTTTTAGTGCTTGCTTTTGAACACAATATTTTGATTCAATTTTTGATTCAACAGAAACTAATCAGACAATTGAGGTCAAGGATCGAGGTCATTAGACCTATAATTAATCCCTTTATTGTGAGAGAATAGATGAAAGGAATGTTACAAACTTTTCACAAATGTCCGCTTCGGTTTGAAGGAGAATTGATCAGATGGGAGATCAAAATTGATGTTCTCCTGTCTTCTCTTATGAGTATCTTTTTTAAACCTTGGGATTAAAGTGATGATGAAATTCTGTATTTTTAAACCACTGGAGTCCTTGGTCCACGTGCTGATGCCTTGCTTATGAGATTTCATTGATTCTCAGGACCAGAAAAACAGTCCTTAAACCCCCCTCTGGTAGTTTGTTTTTTTCCGATGTGACCTTTCTGTAAAACCTTTTAAGGTCTCAGGGCAGGTGGTCTCTTTGTTTGTTGAGTGTTGACTCACATTAACAGAGATCCGGTCCTTCAGAGCTCAGCATGAATGAAGCTTTTTCTGTTTCTGCTTTTATCCGAAAACAGAAAGCAGCTGATCTCTTCTCATTGAACTGCAGGATGACCTTGAACATAGACTTTAAAGACAGCCAATCAGAGCAGAGATGAGTCAGAGCAGAAAGTCCTGCGTGCGTGCAGACATCAGAATATGAATCAAATAAAGAAGAGGGAGAGACGATGGTCTTTAGGTTTATTTATTAATGATCAGTAAAGACTGCTTACACAGAGAGCCACAGATAGACAGACAGACAGACAGACAGACAGACAGACAGACAGACAGACAGACAGACAGACAGACAGACAGACAGACAGACAGACAGACAGACAGACAGATAGATAGATAGATAGATAGATAGATAGATAGATAGATAGATAGATAGATAGATAGATAGATAGATAGATAGATTGATTGATTGATTGATTGATTGATTGATTGATTGATTGATTGATGCATAGTTAGACAGGTAGATAGACGTTTTATACTAGACTTGAAATCCATATCAATTTAGTAAAAATTATAAATTATAAATATTAGTAATAAAATAGGAATAAAAAGTATTAAAATACAAGGAGACATTTACTCCAGTGTTTCCAGTAACATGAGAAATATCGACTACACTTTATGAGGGTTGAGTCAGTGACATCAATATTTTATTTCCTTAAACAGTTAATTGGCGCATACATCAGTACGTTACATTTCTGAGAACAGCATGAAAAGTAGGAACATTACAAATAAACAACTCACTAGCACTTGTCCATGTTGGCAATTTGAGAACTATTCTGAAGGCGTCATTCATTCTGGCTCTGCTGTATTTAGTCCACAGATGAGCAGTATACAGGGGAGTACATTACGCTCTAAAGAGCTCTATTTTAACAATGTCTGTGCACATTGAAAATTTCTTTACTAGCATATTAGATTGAGCCAACAATATGCAGCAGTGATGCTGTATATCATCATCATCATCATCACACAAATCACTCCTGATGCGCCCCGGATACTTATCCTTGTTCACTACATTGAGAGCTTGATCTGAGATGAAAAAGGATGGAAAATGAAGCTTCTGGTCCTCTTTGGCTTTCACTATCATGATGATGTTTTTTTTACTGTTAAACTTAATATCATAGTTAACACCATAGCTAGAACATACTAAGAAGTGAAAGTGAAGTGATAGGAATAGATTTTTCGGGGCTCGGGCCTTGCAGCGAGCCACTGTGGCTCGTGTCTATGTTCATGCTTGGCTTTAGGTGTTTAAAGGTGTGTGCAGCCCCCAGGTGAGCTGGTCCCTGACTGGGTTTATATTTAGTCTGAGTCCACCTGAACGGCTGTTTGCTCACACAGAACAGACATCTCCATAAACCTCAGAAAAAAGCATTTGCTTCTGCTCCCTCTCTTTGTGAAGCTGCTGATAAATCTGACGGATCATATTAACGGCGTGAGGACACAGCGCCGGTTTGTGCCCGCCGTCTATCGCTCTTTGTCCCCAGAGGAAAAAGAGGCTTTGTTTTTGTGGAGGCTGAACCAAAGAGCCCAGCGTCCCCCGGCAGATAAGTGCAGGCTGCAGAGAGAGCTTTGTCCACGGTGCTCGCAGGTTTCTGTTTGTTTCTGAAACAGCAGGAAAGTTAAAGATTGTTCTCTGTGAAGGTCAGCTCAAGGACGCGCTCACATCCTCTGTTTTATATTCTCTAATAATCCTTCCTGCAGGTATTTCCCTCCAACACCTGCTGCTGCCGCTTTTATAAAGAACACATTAGGAGCAGCTTCCCCCCTGACTGTGTCACCGTAGACTTTAGATTATGAGGGTAAATCAGTAACTCTGAGGAGAAGTGCAGGTCAATCATTGTCCACCTTCACTCTGCTTCATTTTCAACATTTAAAACCTTATATGTGACTGTTTGCTCTGAAGAACTCTCTTCTATGGGAGATCAGCCGAAAAACATCCCATTTTCCCCCAAATAAACTAAATGAAGGATTAATATATTCAAAGAAAAACACTGTATAGTGACACAGAAACTGCATAAGGCAAGTTTTGCTCCAGTGTTATCAACATATAGTCCAAACTGATTTCACCCCTTACACTTAACCTTTTAACTACCACCTTAACTATTTGGCAGAGGTTAGAAATTAACTCAGGGATACTTAATGTTATAAAAACACAACAAATAAAATGTTTGATTCCCTTAACATTTCAGGGAACAGGGAAAAACACAAACAAACCAAAAAAAACCCCTGATATTTTCATGGTGTGGGATTCAAAGATTTAAAGGTTAAAAACTGATTACCTGATGACTTAAAATGCACAAATATGTGGGGCAAAATCAATTATAAAAGGAATATATGTTTGCAAATAAAATAGCAATAAAAATGACTTAAAGATGCTATGAGGAGTTTCTAAATAATTACAAAAAAGTCTCACTTTTAGATATATGCCTGATGGAAATACACACTTTAAGATGAGTTTTATAGCATCAAAATAGGTTATCTATAAATGCTACTCCTTAGCTTCATGGTCAGGTCAGACAGGGCTGGACTTGCCTGGATACCCAACTTCGGAAACAAGACAATTAAAAATAGAGCAAATTTATATTATTCGGACACGTCTTAGAGCACCGGGCTGTAAGTAGCGATATATAGCCGGCTACAAAACTACGATACAAAGTTTTCTGAAAATTGCTCGTTGTCACACATCAAAAACTACCGCTACGTAACTAGAAAGAGATACATTACCTCGTCGCTTTGCATCCTGTAAGTTGATGAAAAAAGAAGTTGTAAAGCAATGCAGAGTTCTGAGGAAGGTCCGAGCTGCATGCTTTATTAGCATCACAACAAACACACGCTTTGGATTGGGTCACGTCTTTACGACAGTCGCCATGTGTGCTCATGGGTAGCAGAGTCTTTATGTCGCCGGAAATAAATTCTCCTCATAGCACCTTTTAAAATAGATGATACTGAGTTTGACAAACACACCGATATAGTAACAATATTATCTCATTAAAGTTAAGTATTTAAAATGATAATGAGGGAGATAATAATAAAAACTTTTAGGTTTTTAAACTTTTAAATCCCACTGACAAATACAAAGAATGATGTGCTATTTTCTTTGACACATTAATATTTCTGAGTTTATTGACCTCTGCCAAACAGTTGAGCTGGGAGTTAAAGGGTTAATGTGCATGCTGTAATTTTGTTATCACATGTTAATTTTGTGATTTGGATGCAGGCAGACTTGCACTATTTTCACTGAATGAAACCAAACCAACAAATTTAAGGCTGAAAATCAAACCTGACAGGGCTGACCATCAAGAGAACCGTGCAACTTTTAAACATTTATAATCACAAACAGCTGAGAGTAAATCAAAGAAGGAAATCTGGATTTTAAATTTTCAAATAAAATGCCATCAGTGCTGCTCAAACACTGACACACTGCTTCAGGATGTCATTCAGCAGTTTGACTGACTGACTCTTCTTCCTCCATCAGTGACCACCACACCTGAGGATTTACCTGATCTCATCACATTTGTGTTTTAATAAGTAAGGTCCACACATCAGGATTTTCTAAATCTGAAGACACGTTTTATCTGTTAGAGAGTCCACACATGAAGATTAAAAATCAGGCATTGAACAGTTTGGATTGTCCTGAGTACCACACACATAACCGATCTGTCCCACCACTGGTCTACACTCTAGTCCTCCAAGACAGAAATCTGATCAAACATGATCTAACAAAAACAAAGAAGAAGAAGCGACAGCCATGAATCTATATGTCTTTGGTAACAGCCTAAAAACACGAAACGCAGCATTGAAGAGGACATACGAACAGAAGGAATGATGGTGGTCTTGACACTTTTTTAATGGAAAAATTGCAAGCTGAAAAAAACTAAAAGACTGTGTAAAAAAAATCCTGGTCCTCCATTTCTGAGGTCCACCAAATTAATATTTCAGGTCGGCCATGTTTGTTTCATTTACGTTAGCGTCTTGATCGGCTACATTCACATCATATTTCACAGAGCTTTCCCCACACATGAAGATTTTTGACTGTAAATATTGAACAAGTTTAATATTTACGATTGTCGACCCACTCCAGAGTCGATTACGTGGACACAACTTAGATTTCAAGATAATCTTCCAGAATAATCTTATAAAACAGATGATTATTGGGTGTGCACCATCTTTGGCTGAGAAGACATAAAGTCTGGACCAAAACAGTCTGATAATCTTTGTGCGTGCACCTGGTATAAACAGTTTACCAGTCAATCAATCAAACTTAATTTGTTTAGCACTTTTCATTCAGGACTTTGTAATACAAAGTGCTTTACATGGGGCAAAAGATAAAATAAAATAATAAGTGAAATAAAAAGCAGAAAATTGCATAACTGCATAAAAGGAAAATATTAGACCCCATCCACATTCAAAACACACACTCACTTACGCAAACACACAAAGACATAAAATGGAAATTCTGACAGAAACTAAATTAGAGGACTGAGGAAACACAAGAGCTAAAACTAAAGTAATAGTTAAAAACACTCAAAAAATACTAGAGGGTAAGATAAGTAAATATGTGAATAAATAAAATAATATAACAATATAAAATAAAAGTTAAATAAATAAAATGGTAAAATGAGAAAGTTTAACATCAGGTGCAGAATAAAATCAGCTAAAATAGGAGAATAAAAGGAAAAGCATTTAACAAAGAATAAAATTCCTAATGAAAAATCTGAACTGAAATGTAGAAATAAAACAGAACAAAAGGGTTAAAATAAGTAAAAATGTAATGTAAAATAAGTTTAGTGCTTCTCTGGTCATGTTGGACAGTGATGCAAAGCTGTGCATGCTGCGCTCTGATTTGGTTTATTTTGGATCCACCTTTAGTCAAAGTAAATATGCAGTAGGTCTTCTTCCTGGGGTCCACATATTACATTTTCAACAAAAACTAGAAGAGCACTCAGAGAGCGCAGACCTCCGCCAGCGCCATAGTCCTCACCCATATTGTGATTTTCACCATAAATATTAGTCCTACTTTTATTTCATCGAAATATTTAGATTCATTGACCATGAAAACATACCATTAGCAATTGGATTCACAATGACATCTATTTTAGTTCAGTAGTTATTCAAGAAAATCACATATTTTCATCCAGACTGTGATCCAGATCATAAACCTAATCATTTGTTCCTTGTCCCAATGTGGACATTTCATGAAAATTTCATCAAAATCCATCCTTAACTTTTTGAGTTAGCTTCTAATAGAGAAACAAACAAACAAACAAACATCCTGGCAGAGGATCACGTCATTAGGGACATTATTATATTTCAGGTAACCCATACACAAACACATTTTTAAATTCTTGTTGAAGCAACTTCAGTTTCTGTCTGAGATTAAAAAGCTTGGAAATAAATTCCATACCATTGCTCTGTAGAGAACCGAACCTTTAACCACATTTAACTGTACCTTCTGATGCTGCCTGACACAGTACTGATGAACAATGTTTATTTATAATAGAGCACTTCTGGGATTTGATTTATAATGATATTTTTTTTTTTTTATAAAGGACACTACTCAATAGTGTAATTCACTCTTAACATTTAACAGAATTAGTTTATCGTGTATAAGTGTGCTGCTTGTTCTATCAGGACAATTCAGAGCTATAAGATCAGCTTTATTTTGTGCTACTTGCAGCTTATATAAATTCCTTTGTGTTGTATTTGACCAGATGACTACACAATAATCTATATATGAAAACTATTGCCACTGCCATGCCATTTTACCATCAGTAATTAATCCTATTAACTTTACTTCTGTCTTTTGTTTGAAGTGTTCATATGAATCATCTATTTGGTTTTCAGTAGAGGAGTAAATAAGACCCGCTGTGGTTCATTTCGGTTGGTGTGATGTTAATTTTAGCAGAATGAAGTCCTGGTGTTGGATGTTAAAATGAACTTCTGCAGCCGTTTGGTTGAACTCTCAGCTCTTTGTTCAGAAAATAAAACCTCTCTGCAGGAATCCTGAGTGAACATTTCATGTTTGTTTTCCTCTGAAGGACAGAAAATGTCGAAGCTTTCAGAGAGAAGGGCTCTGGACGATGAGGACGATTTGATCAGGAAGCTTCCAGAAGGACCGACTGTCCCTGTCTCTGTTCTCTGGCTGTCCTTTAGGCTTCTTTTGTTCCTGCTCTTCACCTCCAGACCTCAGTTATTTTACTCTTCTGCTCTGAAAGGTCGAGCAGAGCGAAGGGGGGATGGAGTTTTATTTAAACCTGGTGTCCTTGTGCTGAAGGTGTTTGGGTTTGATCCTGACCTGTGGCCTCTCTGCTTCATCCCTCCTCCTCCTCCTCCTCCTCCTCCTCCTCCAGTGAAGGCAGACAGTCCCTAAAATAGAGGCTTTAAAAAGGAACGTCCTGTGCGATGGTTTGATCCTGGAGCTCATCAGGGAAAACTCAATTTAAGAAATTTAACTTTAAACTCTGCCGTTGTTTTAACCCTTTCATGCATGGTGTCCACTACAGTAAACACATATTTGCATATATAGAGGACTTCACAATGTCAAATCAGAAATACTTTGCTCATTAAACAAAGGTGGGAAAATTTAAAATAAATTATTAATTTGGGAAAAATATTTTGAGAGTCAATGGGAAATTACAAATTCAGCTCCTTGGAGAGTATTTGAGTGGAAATATAAAAAAGATATTTTATTACGTCCCACAATAAACAGGTTTTGGACAGAAATTCATAAAGAACTTGGAAACATATTTGGGACAGACTACTTTTAACTAAGAGCAACTTTTGCTGGAATTTTGTCATCAACAAATAAGAAATCTAACTATTTTCAGTATTGAGCTGAAGGCAATTACTAAAAATATGGCTCAAGTTAGAAGCTCCAACTTCAGACGACTGGTACAGTATCATTTATGAAATATAAACAATGGAACGAATGACCTTTTCATTTAGGCTTGAAAATAAAAAAATAATGAATTGTGGGAAAAATGGAGACTACATCCTCCCTAAATGCCCCCTTTTTGTTAAAATTCATATCTATTTTACAAACACATACTTGAAAATTAATTCTTATCTTTTTGATGTATTGTTTTGTTGTGAAAATTGAAAAATAAAATATAAAAAAAGTATTTTATACCTATTAGGTTGCAGTATCATGTCCACCTACCAGGTGGTAAAGTCCCAAACCCTTGTCTTAAGTTTTATGAAAATATTATCTTAGCAGATTTTATCCATTTTAAGTTATTGCATCATAAATCCAAAATAACTGACAAAGGGAAAATTGGGTATTATGCCAGTATTCAAATTCCACACAATTTTAAATTCTGGTGTAAATTTCGGGTGAATTGCTTGACTAAACAGCAATAATACATATACTTAAAATTTGTCTTTTTATTTGATTTTCTCTAAGTAAATGTTTGTCAAAGATTTATTTTTAAGTTTCACCAAATAAATACCCCTGATGCATGTTGCCCACTGTAGTGGACAGATACATAACTGCCTCAAAATACAACACTGAAAAAATGAACAAGACTTTTAAGTTTAACTTAAAAAGTAAAAACACTTTTCAAAAGTATTTCATTGTGATTTTATTATTCATGCATAAAAGGGTTAAAATACGGACCAAATCCTAAACCATAGGGATGAAATGATAACCCCCCCCCCCCCATTCATGGATTATTAACATTATTATATAAACATCATTACTGCAAATTCAATTTATTTAACATAAAATTTAAATTCTGATCAAGTTCATTTTTTTCATTTTTGCCGATGAGCACATGTTTGATCATCTAATCAGACTTTTAAGAAAATGTTAAATAAAGGAACAATCATTTCTTCAGTTTAATATAAGTAATTCTAATGTCTCAAGGTTTTGAAATTAATGAATTTATTTATATTATTAATAATCTATGCAGAAGGATTGATACTGCTTCCAATAGTTCTTTGTGTGTGCTGCAGGTGTTTTTAGGAGAGAGGGAAGTTAGATCAGAGACGTGAGTCGGTCTGATTATTAATCTGAAACTCTGAGTCAGACGCTGTCCTGGTTGATGATTGACCAGCAGAGCCGTTTGTGTTTAGTTCAACATCCTAATTCTCTCGCTTCATAGTAAACCGGTCAAAACTTATCATGCATCATGTTCAGCGCCCTCTTGTATAAACAATGTCTGTTTCTGAAACAGCATAATAAAATAACAAACGTGTTGAGTTTACCTGAACTCTGCACACATGTGGACATTTATTAAATCTGCATTATGTCAATGAAAGCCCTGGCCTATGCCAACGGTAACATCCTAAACAATATTAGCATGCATTTTGATTCATTTATATGTACATTTTTTTTGGTTGATTGATGATTTTTGCTACCAATCAACAGGCTGCTGCACCTTTAGCTCCGCCCTTTAGGGTTGTTTGGGCCTAAGTGGGATGGCATTAGTGGATTATTTATTTTAAGAACCTTTTCTCCTTTTCCAACGGCGGAAACGCTGAACTGAACTGATCTGGACAGCATTGTGGAAACTCAGCTTGAGTCCATTAATGGATGTCAAATTATAGAGCCAGAGTTTACTTTTGATTTAATGTCCAGACAGTGTTTCAGGTCAGCATGAGTGCAGCTGAGTTTGGGAGCAGCTGAAGCTTTAAAACGTTCTTTTGGAAGACCAGAAAAGATGAGCGTTACTACAGTCAATTCTCCAAGAGATTAAAGCATGAATAAGGGCCTGTTTACACGAGGCCTAATGTGGCCAAATCTGAAGAGTTTTCATTGCCTTTTACCCTCCTGTTTACATGATAACGGTACCTCTGGTGCTTGAATCCATGAACTTTTGAAACCAGTGTCCAGGGTGGAGAGTTTTCCAAACGCTCCTCCATGCAGCTCCGTGTAAACCAGAGTCAGAGCGTTTCAGGGTGAAACAGACGTCACCTCATGCGCAGTGCTCTTCACATGAAGGCTGTGCACACATACCAGGAACAACAACAGCTTCATCGTCTACAGACTAACATGTGAACTGCTCACCGTGCTTGGTTTGTTATCCAGACAAAACTATCCAGACAGATTTGTTGTCCAGACAAGGAACTCCTGCGTCTTCTTGCGTCCACTCGCCATTGTTGTTTGTGAAAAGTTTTTCTTCTTCGTACATAGGGGTGAGTATTGGCAAGAATCTCATGATATGATGATATCACTATATCACAATATTGTGATATATTGCGATATTCTACAGTTAACTATGAAAAAAACTAGAGATGGTGTTTATGTAAATCACACAATATTACTCAAAACTGAAAGGACAAATCAAGTCAAAACTATTTCATTAAAAAGAGGTTTTCCATTTTATTGTTTTTGAAATGTCAAATGCAGTGTTACATACATACACTTAACTTGAAAACTTAGAGTGCATCAAGTCACTGAAACCAATGTAAATAAATTATTCTTGAGCTTTAAGTCACTGACAGCACAAAAGTAAGAAAATAAATCACATGTTTCTCTGGTCACTGTCTAAACTGACTAGACAACATGAAAAAATCTTGTGCATACATATTCATAAGTTGTATTTTAGTTCCAACGCTTATAAAATATGATTTTTTATTTTTACGAAAAAAAAATCGATATCAAGATTTGAAATATCTTTTTAATATTGGAGGTCAAAACATTGCGATATATTGCTGTATCAGTATTTTTTTTACACCTCTATTCGTACGTGTGTTGTGGCAGCGCTGTTTCTCTGCAAATCTACGTCACCATCTACTGGACTGGCATGCACACTACAGCAGCTTCATTCATTTCTAGCGTCTCCGTCTGAATGCGGATGAAATGAAAAACCTTCCCGTTTTAGGTGACAGTGTCTCCGTGTAAGCAGGACTTAAGTCTGCATTGGCCTGAGAGAGAAACTGTGGCACTCTGGAGACGTTCTTTGAGTGATAAAATGATTTTTTGGTAACATCTCTGATGTGCAGGTCAAAGCTGAGCTCTCGGTCAAATATAATTCAAAGATTTTTTGACCTACTGACATGGACTAAATGACTGTGCTTGGAGTTTGCTCTCCAGTTTCTCCCTCTGTGGACCTGCACCTTTGACTAAAACCTTTTTAGTTTTGTCCTGGTTAGGGATGTAATGGTGTGAAAATTCAGTATCACGGTTATTGTGACCAAAATTATCACGGTAATCATTATTATCGGTATTTTTTCAGTGTGCTCAAAATGTTCAAAAAGTACTTTAACACAGTCTTGAAATCATTTCACCACTTTAATATTTTAATTTTAACAGTTCTTTTGTTTTTTTTGTCAATAACTGTGTCAGGAAATGTCCTAAAGTAAATTTATTACCTCCGCCAAGGAGGTTATGTTTTCGAGAGAGTTTGTTTGTCTGTATGTCTGTCTGTCCGTCTGTGAACAAAATAACTCAAAAAGTTATGGATGGATTTGGATTAAATTTTCAGGAAATGTTCAGCATGGGAAAAGGAAGAACTGATTCTATTTTGGTGTTGATCCGGATCAGCGTCTGGCCGCCATGGTGAAAAATGTGATTTCTGTGAATAAATACTGAACTAAAATAGATATCATTATGAATGTAATTGCTAATGTATGTTTTCATGGTCAAGGAATCTAAATATTTTGATGAAATAAAGGTAGGACTAATATTTATGGTCAAAATCACAATATGGCTGAGGACTGTAGCACTGGTGGAGGTCTGCGCTCTCTGAGTGCTTTTCTAGATTAAACTTTTTTCATGAGAAATAAAAGTAAACAATTCTGGCATGTATTTGTCATTATTATGTTATAAATGCTTAAACTGTGTGTAATTACAAGAAAAGAAAAAACGGATTTGAACTTTAAACAGGATTCTCTTCATAAACAGTTGTAAATGAACATGTTCAAAAATTTGAGATGACCGAAAATAAACGTAATCTATTTACAAACACTCATACACTTGTAAAAGTCTAAGTGAGGCTCCATCTGCTGAACTTTCAGAGGCCAAACATTGTAAACTGCCTCTGTTTTGCGAGAAACAGCTTTTTCAGGCAAAGAGCAGCTTCACCGTGAGTTATTGATCAAACACGGTTTAACGGTCATTTTAATGGGACATGGTAATGATGTAACCGTTACATCCCTAGTCCTGGTATAAGGTAATTAGGTCTCCAGCTCATCCTCACATGAATTCTTCTTAGGTCAAACGTTCACCTCGTAGGTATAAAATCACCTGGTTAGTCCAAGCTGCTGCTCATATTTCGTATTTCTTTCCTCTGATGAAGGTTTTCTTCCTTTTCTTCTCTAACTTTGCTCCACTGCTCCCTCCCTTTGGTTTCTTCACCTTTGTGTGCCTGTGTGCTTCATATCTTTGAAGATGTTCTGAAAATGGAAGTGCTGAATATTTAACCTGGCCCCGAGGCGTTTGGATTAATCCTGTGACTGTGGGAGACTGCGGGGCTGTTCTGTGCTTTATTGTGATGCTCTGTGGGAGCATCAGCGTCAGATTTACAGAGAGGTGAGTAACGGACTCCCCGTGAGAGCCATGGGCTGGCCTTGCACTCAGAGGGTGATTGGGTTTGCATTAAAAACGTTAATCAGAAGATCATGAAGAGACATGGAGGCTTATTACAAGCCTGTGACCGCACAACTGGAAAGAAGAACAAAAGGATTCGTGCACAAGAAAGAAAGAAAAACACCCACACCATCAAACGTGTGAACCTGAGTGAGTGAGGGTGCTCTCAGGTGTTCTTCTTCTTTAAATAACACCTTCTTCAGGCCGACTCTCCCACTCGTCTCTTTGTTTGTCATCACTGTTTAATACAGCACAGTTCAGAAGCTAAGAGGCTCCGTCCTCTCTCATTAAATCAAAAATGTTTTTACTGTCCATTAGCGTCAGATCTCTGTGACAAACTGTTCTTCAGAGAAATGTCACTGCGTCACGTGAACACAAACCAGGACTTTGATTTTTTATCTTTTATTATTTTAATGTCAATCCCGTCATAGAAGGTGTTTGAAGGTGTTTCTCCAGATGATGTGGAAACAGCTTCAGCTGATGTCCTGCATGTCTTAAGGCTCATTAATGCTCAGCGTTACGTACGGATATGGATATGGACAGAGCTCTCCGTCCGTGCTTCACATTCTTTTAGTCTGTATTTCTTTTTTTATTTATTTTTATGGGCATTTTGTGCCTTTATTGATAGGAGAGAGACAGTGGATAAGCTTGTGAAAGGGGGTGAGAGAGAAGGGGAAGACACTCTGCTAAGTGGTCACAGGCTGGACTCGAGCCTGGACTGACAGAAGTATAAATACGGGACGTGTATGGTTGCTAACCACTCCACCAAACCAGCACCCCTTTGTCTGTATTTCTGCACGTATCATTGAAGTTACGGATACGGGCCAGACAGAGCAGTACCACCCGAAACTATGGGGGCAGTGCTGCTACCCGGTAAATTCCGTTAGTACCTTAGTTACCTCTTTGGGAGAGTAACTATAACTAATTACTTTTTCAAAGTTACGTGCCCAAGACTGATCACTGCCTCCTCCACAGTCGCCGTGTTTCTCTTTGTTTGTTGTTGTCAGACACTTTTGACTGCGGCCTGCCCCCTGGTGGATGTAATGGTTAACATCCATTGCCAACGTAAAGGACGTGTGGGAGTATGTGGGCAGTGACGAAAACATTGTTTGAAACGGACACATACATTTTCACATGCATGACGAGACATACTTACACTCACTGTCCACTTTATTAGATACGCCTCTCTGGCCCTGAACCTACAACTCAACTATTTGACAGAGGTCAATAGGGCTGGGACTATTCGCTTTTCTCCTAATTTGACTTTTTAGGTGCCAATTCGATTTATATTGCGATTCTACAATATTGAAGATTTTTGCAGTCTTTAGTTAGCTTTTTTAACACCAGTGAAAAAGATGAACAATGATGATGCCTACAGACTATATCAGGAAAAATACACATCACAAGTTCGTCTGTTTTTAGGATTTATTCAGCTATATTTTAACACAGACTAAAATGAAGCATTTACATTTGGGGAAAAAAAACATTTTTTGAAAAAAAAAAGAAAAAGATTTAAAGATAGTCAAACAAAAAATCCTGATAATTATGTGAATCGATTTTTTTTCCCCACCCCTGGAGGCCAATGAATTCAGGAATATCAGAAATATGTCATAAAATATATATATATTTTTTTTGGATACAGAAAAAACTCCAAACAAACCAATATAACATATTCTCTTTCTGTGGGATTTAAAGGTTCAAAAGGTAAAAGTTCTTTTTTACCAGAATTACCATTATTATTTTAAATACTGAACTACTTACTGATATGATGAGTAATTAATATAAACAGTTTCATCGTTTTTTTATTTTTTGATTGCTACTTTATAAACTTTTTGCCTTTTCTGATGGATTTTGTCTCAAATTTTTGTGCATTTTTTGTCACCACATTATCAAATATTAACTGCTTTAACCTTTAAATCACACACTAAGAAAATATCTGATGTTTGGCTTGTTTGTAGTTTTCTCTGTTCCCTGAAATGTTGATTATCAACATACCAGTGATTTGATCTATTTGTTAAAGCATCAAATATCCTTGAATTTATTGATGATCTCAAACATCTGAACTGGTATTTAAAGGGCTAGCCCCAGGTTGGACCTTCTTCACCTTTAGAGCTCTGCAATTCAACAAGGAGCTGAAACATGATACAGAGACGTTGGTCCACATCTCCACAACAAAATCACACTGCTGCTGCAGACTTATCAACCTAAAGGAGCTCTTCTGGATTGAGATCTGCAGCTTCAAATCAGCTTTCCTCTCCATTCTGATGCTCAATTTGAACTGCAGCAGGTCTGCATTGAGTCACTGACATGTGATTGGCTGGCATTTCTCCTTGTTTGCTGCACACTTGTTGCATCGTACCTGGAGATCCTCACAGAAGGATTAACGTCATCTCCTTCTCCCTGGTGTGATGCTCCTGCAGCATCTGGTTCTTTGAATAGCATTAGCTAAACCCCGATGAATTCATGTCACAGTCGGAGCGACGAGCATGAGACGGGCTCACGGTTCATGAAAGAAGTTCCCGGTAAACAGATCAGCTTCATTTCTGCAGCCGGCGACACGGCTGAGTTTAACACTCACGAGATAGAGCAGAGTGTCAGTCAGACTGTCCGAGCTACTAGACGAAGACGAAGCGTTCAAGAGCACAAACGATCAAAGTTTAATGTGACAGATGGATTAAAAATATCCGTTTAAAGAGGCTGTTTTTATGTAAGATATTTTAACTCATTCCAGCTCCAAACAGCCTGGTTCGAGGCCTAATGCTTGAAGCTATGAGCATGTTGGTGCAACACATTTTTTCAAGATGTTTTGAAAAGTATGAGAACTTTTGCATTCTTAAAAACAGTCTGAGTGTGAGATCAAAAAACAACATACTGCAAACATCCTTCAAAGTTTAATTTAAAATCAGGTGCACAGAAGCTCTGACCCTCAGCATCTGATGGGAGCACTGATTATTTATGCAGTAAAAACTTTAATTACAATAAAAAAGTCGCAGGTGGCATACAGTGATGCTCTCTGAATATTTCAAATAACCAAGATGGTAAGGTGGGTGAGTTTGTCACTTTTCACTCTGTACTCAGAAATTTAGTGTACCAGTTAACTGCTTCAGAAAAGGAAGTTTGATGTCACTGAACCCTCATTACATGATAATGGGTATTTCTCTTGTTACTGGAAACATTGGAGTAGATGTCTCATTATATTTTAATTTATTTTATGTGGGGATGCACAATATTATCAGTTTGATACCAGCAGTTATCAGCCTAAAAAATTAAGTATCATACCTGCAGTTATTGAAATTTTTAAATAAAACAGATATTTACAGCTGATATATCGGTCACACAGATCGACTCAGCAAATTATACAAATGTTCAAAATTGAAGCACCTTCTCATCACATATCAAGGGTTTCATTTTTGCAGGAGTTAAAAGCTGTGCATCTGTTTTTACATCTGTTCATGCGGTGATATGCTGTAACACTTTTTTGTGAAGTACAGAGCTCGTGCTCTTGACCTGAAATATCAGTACTGTTGATGATGAATCAATGATCAATATTGTCATATCAAATATGGGCAAAAATCTTATATCCTGCATCCCTAATTTTGTGTTATTGTCAATATTTGTACTTCTATATTGGCATAAAATGTCCAATATTTCTACATAGACACTGAGCTGATTGCCAACCGGGTCAACAAAGAATTCAATTAATGCGGAAACTAAATAATATTAAAGTCTGTGACACAATTTTACAAAACTTTTACCATTCTTCTATTGAAAGCCTTTTAACGCTTTCCTTTACCTGCTGGTATAACGGGCTGTCTGTGAAAGACAAGAACAGCTTAAACAACATCAAGAAAGTTGCTTCAAAATTGTTGCAGTGCACAGCTGAAAAAGCAAAGAGAATCATCTGTCAACCAGATCCTGTTCTGTCACATGAATTTTCTCTAATGCCTTCAGGCAGACGTTAAAATGTGCCCCAAAGGAAAACTGATCACCACTCAAAGTCCTTCATTCCCTCTGCTATTGAGCTCCTAAACACAGACCACACCATTTTAGAAGACTCTTTTTAGAGGACATTATTTATTTCTTGTCTTATCTATTTTTCTAACTGTTTTTAAAGTTTTTACATTGTCTTGTTTTTTTTTACCCCTCATGCTTATGTTTATCTTATGTTGTTTTATCTTGCTCTACAATTTCTATTTGTTGGCTACTTACAATGTCCGATATCTCTATCTGTCCCATGCTTAAATATGTTTCATTGATAGATAATTAATTGTTTCAGAATCAGAATCAGTATGAGAAATACTTAATTAATCCCCAAAGGGGAAATTCAGTTGTTTCTGTTGCTCTTATTCACAGTATACCAGTTGGAAATATCAGATGAAGACATTAGAATAGAGAGGAGCATGAATTTAACTAAACTAAAATAAAGTAGAATTAATGAATTAAAATAGAATAAATACAACTAAGATGAAAATAAATGAAAAGGGCATGAAAAATTAAGTAAACAGGTTGCAAAATGCAGAGCCTTTAAGCAATATCAACTTCCTTAAGAAGGAAAAAAAATAAAAAATTAATTGGAAATTAAACTCTGAATGACATGGTGGTATAAACAGTATTACAAATTATTTTTATTATTACGAGGTTACAATTATTACGAGGTTGAAGGAGAGAATCTTCATGGATACAATCAGAAGTTGAACTCAGACAGGTCTGTCACGACAACAAATTTTGCTGGACGATTATTGTCCAAAAAAGTATTGCCAATAAATGATATTATTGTCAATATTATTTTGAAACATCATTTTTTCATGAATGTAATTCTAATATATGTCATAATAAAGTGAGTACACCATATCAAAAGCAATAAACTTTAATTTCTTAAGAGTATTTAACTGTAATTGGAAGGTCAACAGCTGTTAGATAAAATAAATTAAACAAACAAACAAACAAAAACCCAATGAAAATGAAATAGACTCTCTTTTGGAAAAAATTGCATGTAAATAAAAATCATTAAACTAATGAAAAGCAATAGAAAAAGTAGACCCTGTCTCTGTAAAGAAAAAAACACTCTAATAAAACCACACACAACAATGAAAACAATATATAAAATTTTGTTCTCCCAGCCAATTCGTTCTGTCTGTCAAACGTTTGTAGCATTTCCCGAAATGCTGTCTTTCAAACAGTATTGAAGGGCTGCATTTCTTTTGCAATGTCGTGAATAACACTGCTTGTGAGCACACCATTTTGCGCAGCTTTATTTATGTTTACTTTGCCAACCAAACGCCTCAGTAAGAGTTGACTGTCGTGATGAAGGCTCTGCTGTACCTTCCCATCTTCGTCTTCAGTTCATCTTTGTGAAACCAAAATATTCCCATCAATATGCTATCATTCATATTTGTGTTTGTTTCCTTGTTATTCCTCACAACGCTCACTTCAGCTCTGTGTGGCCCCGCCTCCCCCCCAAAGATTGAATGACTGACTGATTGCTCACTCTGTTCCTTTTGCTATAGAACCAAAGCACCCAGGTGTTGAGAAAGATGTACGGAGTCATCCAGCCTGTTTGGTAGCAAGGAGAAGGAAAATAAACAGGCATGCATGTGTCAATATATCGAGGCTGACGAAATTATCGAGGACCTTTTTACTTATCGTGCGGTTAATTTATTGATTATCGTGACAGGCCTAAACTCAGATTTTATTTGATAGCTCGTCTCTGGTGCTGTAGACACAGCCTTGAACAGATAAAGACTTCAATAACTGGAGAAGATCAGTGAAGCCACTACTGCTGCAGTATTTTTCAACATCTCCCTGCAACAATGCTCCTCAGATCCATAAAAATGCCTCAGCTGCAGAGCCCACAAATGGAAACATGCTCCGCCACATGGCTGAATGTCTCCACATGACAAGCCCACATGTCTCCACGGCGTGGGACCAGCATGTCTCGCTCTTTTCTCCTCATGTCTCACTCTGGGTGGAGAGATTGGAGGGGGTCCATCTGTGATGAGCTCCGAGCGAACGGGAATGGACACAAAGGAGCGATTGAAGGACACGGATGCAAACAGCGGGCGCGAGGAACAACAAGATGGTTAATACAATGTTGTGGCTCTTGAAGTCCGGCTGCTCGTGGGAGACAGTAACATTTCTGTCAGCGAGGACGAGGGGCGAGGCCACGAAAGCATCTGCAGCAAAGCCTGGAGAGGAGAATCATGTGAGGAGGATGGAGAGAGGACACAAACAAGGGTCCAAAACAGTTGAGATAAACTGACTGAAAAGGAGGCCTCAAGAGAACGGATCATGTGAGGAACTTTGACAGTGATCCTCTGATTCTACGTTTTCTTCATCTTTTTATCAAGATTCTCAAAAAAACAAGTTTGACACTGAAGAGGATCTAACAGGGAAGAGAGACCAAGTGGAAGGACATCCGAGGTAAAGGATGCTGAGTTTAGTTTCCTGCAACATCATCTGAAGTTCAAGGGAGAAGTATCGTTACAAAAAAAGACTTTTATTTTGAAAGAATGGGCACCTGCTGCAGCCGTGACCCCACGCGGGAGGCCGGTCACGAGCTGGTTTCAATCAAACGTCACGCCGCCTGGCCATGGATGACTAAAGTGGTCACGGACCTTCCTGATCATGAGTTCTCCACATGGGATCTGACGGGTGACACGAGGTGAGTCTGACATGAAGTTCTCATCCTGGAGTGTTGGATCTTTGGAAAATATGGAAAAAAATCACAGATGGAGTCTTTGTGCACCTGTTTGATCTGGACGATGACGATCTTTGTTAACTGTGATTTTAAACTGAGCTTTCAAACTGCCGGTAGGAGCACAGAAGAATCTCTGATGTATTAAAGGCCCTTCTATATTTACTGAGAGCCACATGCCGCTCTAAACTAAAATAGTCTGAGTATGACAAACAGAGTCATGTTTATCCTGTTTCTGCAGACATGTTCAACAACATCAGTAGAAAATGTCACAGTGGAGATAAACAGGAAGTCTTTTTTGGGTTTTGCTTTTCAAATTAAAAGCCTTGTTTGGCTCTTCTTGGTTGTTGAGCATTCTTTTATTTTGAAGTTTCCCTGGATTAACCCTTCCGTGCATGAATTACTAAATCTCAAAGATATATATTTTTAAATATTTGTTTTTACTTTCAAAAGTTAAAAATCATGGTAATTCTTTTGCTATTTTCTGTGGGACTTATACATCTGTCCATTACAGTGGTAATTTAGTGGACCTTGAGGGTCTACAAATGCATCTTTGACAAACATTTAATAAGAGTAAATAAAAGAAACAACAAAATCTGAAGTATATACTGTGCTTAAATCAAACTATTCACTTGTGAATTACACCAAAATTTAAAAGTACAAAATGATGTGACATCTGAATACAGGCATGATACCCAATTTGCCCTTTGTTGACTATTTTGGATTTATGATGCAATATCTCAATATGGTAAAAATATGACACAGGTTTTGGAATTTACCACCAGGTAGTTGGACACAGTACTGCGACCTTATCGGCTTATCGGTAGGGCTGGGACTATATACTTTTCCCATGATTCTATTTTTTGATGATTGTTTTTTTCTTGGTGCCGATTCAATTTAAATTGCAATCCTACGATGTTGCCGATTTTTGCAGTCTTTAATTAGCTTTTTTAACACCAGTGAAAAAGATGAACGATGATGATGCCTACAGACTATATCAGGAAAAATACACATCACATGTGAGTCTGTTTTTAGGATTTCGTTAGCAATATATTTTAACCAGCTGTTTATACTCTCTCTGCAAAAGCCTGGACTGCATTTTAAAGTGGCCTAATAACACAGAATAAAATGAAGCATTTGGAAATTTTTGGGAAAAAAATCGATTTTTGAACAAAAAAAAAAAAGATTTAAAAATCATTGAACAAAAAATCCTGATACTTATGTGAATCAATTCTTTCTCCCCCTCCTACTAATTGGGCTAATTGCTTAGCCAGTTTTAACACCATCACCAGTAATTATTTGCTCAGGGGGTCATGTTTTTGCCAGAGTTTGTCAATTTCCTTGTTTGTCCGTCCATCCATCTGTCCAACTGTAAGCAAGATAACTCAAGTCCTCGCCAGATTTTTACAGAACTTTTAGGTAATCTTGGTCATAGCATCGGGAAGCAGTGATTAGATTTTGAATGCTTTATAGGATTGTTAGCATTATGAGTTTCCACATTTGTTCCATTATGAAACACTCACACATTCTGCTAAAATTACAGCTAAACATGTGACATGTTTGCCTTATATTTATGACTACAATACTGACTGTAAATATCAGGAAACAGAGCCACAGCATTACATACCTGTCAATATTTATAGTCAACTTTTTGCAATTATCTGAAGATATGATTTTTGCAATTCAGGCCACAATAAATGCAGTCAAAGATTTTTTTATTGTTGATACTCTGAGAAGGCATGAAACTATAATTTTTTTCCGGTTTAAAACCAAAAACCTGCCTGAATTATGCAGCAAACATCATTCATAAGAAGTGCTGATGACCTCCAAAATCTGCTCCTAAAAACGTCTCCTCCATACTAAATCCAAAAGCAGCTTTTTGACCTGAAACACTCATAATGATCTCTCCAGCAGATAAACTTTTGGACCTTGTATTTGACTTCATTTGACCTCCTCTGATGGAGCTGCAGGTTCTCCACTCATACCCTCCAGCAGCTGCGAGCTGAGTGAGCATTTAGCTGTTACGCACCTTCATATTGACCTGAGTGTCTCCAGGTTGGTGGGAGTTTTCTGCGCCTGAGGGGCCTGAAGTGTGTCTCAGCTCATTAGCTCCTTCAGTCCAGCTCCTCGGCTTGCAGGTGTCCATAAACCAGGCCGAGGGTGTCAGTCTGTCGGCTTTATTGTTTGTATCCGGACATAAAAACAGACTTCTGTTTGGAGAAGGCGGCCGCTCACGAATGTAAACACTCACACTGATGTGAAGATTATTTCAGCCTGAGCTCTCTGGCAGCTTTATTAACACGTCCAGCTTCACTTAGCTGTCACCTTAAATTACTTCCTGAGGTTGATTTCACACCTAAAACTTTCTCTCAGCTCAGTTCAGGGGTGAAGTTTCAATGTTGTTTGATCCTTGGTTAGGCCTGTCACGATATTCAATAAATCAATTAACTGCTCCATAAATAAAAACGTCCTCGATAAGTTTGCCAGCCTCAAGTAATTGACAAGTGCATGCATGTTTGTGTTCTTCCTCTCTCTCTACCAAACTGGCTGGATGAGAAGATGGGTCACTCTGTACATCTTTCTCAACACCTGGGTGCATTGGTTCTAAAGTAGAATGAACAGAGTGAACCATCTATCAGTCATTCAATCTTTCTGGGGGTAGGCAGGGCCACTTGAGCATTCACACAAGGGCTGCAGCTGAGCGTTGTGAAGAGAAACGAGGAAACAAACACTAATATGAATGATGGCACAAAAGTGACGGTTACTAAGCTGAATGCAACAGCCCAGGTGTGGGAATATTTTGGTTTTGAACAGAATGAACAAGGTGTGAGCTCATGAACACAGACGAGCCGATATGTCACATATGTTTTAAAGTAGTGGTGACAAAGACGGGAAGATGCAGTGGAGCCTTTGTCCTTGACAGTCTGCTCTTACTGAGGCATTTGGTCTGCAAAGTAAATATAAATAAAGCAGTGCAAA
This sequence comes from Scarus forsteni, assembly GCA_036419115.1. Taxonomy (NCBI): domain Eukaryota; kingdom Metazoa; phylum Chordata; class Actinopteri; order Labriformes; family Labridae; genus Scarus; species Scarus forsteni. Next base: position 1,568,689 of record JAZDUH010000459.1, read on the forward strand.
ATGGTGCACGCTCAGGCAGTGCCTTCGCTACTTTGCAAAAGAAATGCAGCCCTTCAATACGGTTGAAAAGTCACCATTTCAGGAAAGGTAACAAAAGTTTGACAGACTATACAAATTAACTGGGAGAATGTACGTGTCACAAACAGTTCAGGAACTATATAAACTACATTTATTGATTGTTTTTATTGTTGTGTGTGTTTTTATTGGAGTGTTTTTTTATTTACAGAGACAGGGTCTATTTTTTTGTTGCTTTGATTATCAGAATGATTTTAAGTTACATGCAATTTTTTTCCAAAAGAGAGTCCATTTCATTTTCATAGGGTTTTTTCCTCGTTTTTTCTTTGTTTAGTTTATTATATTGTTTGTCTGTTTAATTTATTTTATTAAAAAGCTCTCTAGATTACAATTACATTTAAATACTCTTAAGAAATTGAAGTTTATTTCTTTTGATACGGTGTACTCTTTTTATTAGGATATATATTGTAATTACATTTATGAAAAAGTGATGTTTCAAACTAAGATTGACAATAACATTGTTTATCAGCAATAGCTTTCTGGACAATCATCCTCCAGCAAAATTTGTTATCATGACAGGCCTATTTCTAGTCATCACTTTGGCTTGGTTTTTTTGGACCTTGGATTTCCACCCTGTCCTTCTGCTCAGCATCACGTCTGCAGCAGCTTTGAAGCGACTGATGGCGTGTGTCCTTTCCCACTGATAGTGGATTTAAAGGGCAGCAGAGCACAGGCCTGGAAGCTTGAATCATCAGAGAGAACCACATCTTCATGATTGTGAGTGTAGGAGATCACGGGGAGAGCAACAAAGGGTTAACAAATAGCTGTTTAATTCTTGCCTACTATGAAATACAACTAAACTGTTTGATGTTCACAAAGCAACCACTGGACATCAAACATTAGGGTGTTTTTCTTGCAGGAAAGAAACCTGAAATTGTTTCTGAATTTAAGTACCTCGGTGTAACACTTGATTTCACACGATGTGTAGCGTCGGGTCAGAATGAGTAGGCCGGGACTGATGATTTAGTGACTTTTAATTCTATTTTCTTCCTTACATAATCCAGCTTAACCAATGTAAGAGCTGGACAAAAATAAACAAGAAACAAAAAATACATTTGCTTGACATTTTTCATGTTGGTCGCTGGCAGGTGTAAATACCTGCAAAATCATAAATTCACTCTATAAAAATCACTCAAGATCCTCTTGTGAAAACCAGCATCATTCCATGTTTGCAGCATTTTAAAAATGTACAACTTCATGAGGGCAGTAAGTGCAATCATAATGCAAAATATAAGAATGTGCATCTATAAACATATATATATATATATATATATATATATATATATATATATATATATATCTATATATCTATATCTATATCTATATATTTACATAGATATATACATATATAAATATATAGATAGATAGATAGATAGATAGATAGATAGTTAGATAGATAGATGGATGGATGGATGGATGGATGGATGGATGGATGGATGGATGGATGGATAGATATATATATATAGATAGATATATAGATATATAGATATAATATATATATATATAGATAGATATATAGATATATAGATATATAGATATGTATACACTGTATACATACATAAGACCCACCAAGAAAAAAAAACAAAGAGAGGCAAATATACCGGCCCATACCTGCATTACGTAGAAAAATATTTTTAAGTAATAGTAAATACATAAATAAGTAAGATATATAATAAAAACATAGTGATAGCAATAATAATATTAAATTAAAATGAACTATAAAAATAAAATGATAAAAGAGAGGTTATGATACTAATGTTTTATTCTTACTGTTGTAGTGATTTTTTTAAGTGATAATATAATAATTGCACATACTGATACTTAATATAACCACAGGGTTAAATAGATAAATAAGGAAAGAGAATAATGATAATAATTATACAAATAATAAAAATAGATCAAATTAAAGTAAATATAAATACAGTAAATAATAATAATAATAATGATAATTATTATTATTATTATCATTATTATTATTATGATAATAATAATGATAATAATAATAATAATGGTCAACTTAATAATAATGATGATAAACTTATCCATATAATAATTATAATTATGATATAATGATGAGCTAACTGATAAACTTAATAAACTTAATAATAATAATAAACATAATAATAATAATAATAATAATAATAATAATAATAATAATAATAATAATAATAATAATAACGATAAACGTAATAACCATAATAATAATAATAATAATAATAATAATAATAATAATAATAATAATAATAATAATAATAATGAGAACTTTAAGAATTTTAAAGTTGCTTATTTGATGTAGAAGGTGCACCGACTTGCTCCGCCTCCCATATCTGACTTTGTTTTTTTTTTTTTGATAAAAGTTTGCATGACCAGGGCCTCCTCGAGAGGGGACTGTGAGGGGCCACAGAAAAACAGCCTTTGGACAAAACTCTGTTTCTGTAAAGGCAGTAAGATCTGAAACATTCTGCCATGTGCCATAAGGGAGTGCCCCACATCACAAACTTTCAAAACACATGTTAAGCAGTGGCTGAAAGCAAACCAGTCCTGTAACCATTAACATCTAGAGTTTTAGAACTGAACTGTGTTGTGATGTGCTCTTATGATGATCTATTTTCCTGTTCTATGTCCTGCTTTTGTGTGTGTGGAGTTTTTGCCATCATGTTTGTGTGTTACCTGCCTCAGAACTGCGGATGTAAATTAGCATTGATGCTATAATCCAGCATATTTACATCTGTTGTTTTTAAATAGAAGTTAACACTTTAATGTGTTCTGTCCTTATTAAATAAGTAGATGAATAAATAAAATGTCCTGCCTGGCATTGATTTGCTCTCTGCAGCAACATTATATTGTGGATTTCCTCTTTATATAAAAGTGACCTTGTAAATCTGAGTGCTTGTTTTCCTTTGTTGGGTCGATCTTCTTGGCGGAGATTGACACAGAGTTGGAGCTGCTCCAGGTGAAAATAGATCTGCCTCTTTATTTCCAGTGATGCTGCACATAAGTGTGCTGTTCACAGATCGAGCTGCAGGATGGGGGGGTTTGCTGTGGATTGTCAGGGGTGTACAGGCATGGTTGGACTGTTTATGAAACTGAGGGTGACTCTGCTTTTTGTGAGGCGGTCCAAACCCTGCTGAGTGTTCTGTAATGAAGCCACCTGCCACTAGTGGGAGCTACAGCTGTGGCCTTTGTTCCTGATATATTTCAGATGGTAAAAGAGATTTGTTGTATTTCCCGTCTCTGTTGGCACCAACCATTGCTGACCAGCTTCAAATCCTTTGCTCCCATTAGCTCCACTTTCACTCTTTTCTTTCCCTTTTTCAACTTCACTTCTTGCAGACTGTGGTAGGAGTTTAGGGCAGGAGAACTGCAGCTTTGCAGGAACATAGCATTAATCCTGCTGTGCCGTATCGACTAAATCTGTCCAGTGCTCATCATTGTTGTCTGCATGGATTTGTTTTGTTGCCCAGCTCTTAAGACAACACACATAGGGCCAGATCCTCAAAAGGATTGCACTTCTGTTGTGACCACTAAACCTGTGCAAATGACAGAAAAATAGCATGCAATCCACAAAGCATACGCAAAGGGTGAAATGCATGCAAACTTAACACAGACTGCACTGCCACTCCTTGCTGCCCCGGTCCAATTTGCATGCATATAAATGAGGGGATATTCTTAAATACAATACAAAATTGCCCCCTTCCTATGCCTACACCACCTAATCCACAAAGACCAGCGCTAATTGCCACAGGCAGTAAAGCGGTGCTATTTAACGCCAGTGAGACATGTATTAAATCTATGCAGTTTCTCTTTCTCCCTCTCTCCCTCTATTTCTCTCAAAATGATTGCAAATTGCACTGAGTTGGTGGTAACTGTGAGGCAGAGCCTTTATAAGAGCTCTCTGGTAATCATGGCAGTAGTGATTGAAGCCAGGCAAAGGCACCGTGGCACACAAGATGACAGGCGAGCACAAAAAAAGGATAGATATAGTTACTTTCTTATATCTCTGGCATGTAGATTTTTCACGTACCTTGACATGTTTCGGCGGAAACTTCCGCTTTCCTCAGAAGTGTCACCAGATGGTAGGTGTGATGTGTTAAATCAGCTGATGTTACGGAGGTGTGACCCTCCTGTCAAATATTCTGACAGGAGGGTCACACCTCCCGCTGTCCGTTCACCTCTGCAGGACGCTGCTCCAGGTGTGTGAGAGCATATATGCCCACTCGTCCCTGTTCATCATCCCTGGGCCTCGTTTCCTGATCTCGATGGCTTTCCTAATCCAGCGCTGATGTTTGTTGTCCTCGGTGCGGATGACTCTGGCCTTGTCCCAGTTATGGAGCGAAATTATCTGCCCATTATCTGAGGAGAGTGTCACTTTTTGATTTAAGTGACAATGAAATCATTTGCAGAAAGTGTTTGTCAGGCAGCATGATCCTTAGATGATATCAATGATGACAGTAATATAGCCGACTGTGTTCATCTCCATTCCACCATTTTTAAGTAAACATGAATACATTCTCTAAATACAGTATGTTAAAACCCCCATAACCCCTTTGACTACTTTTTTGGTCATTTTAATTGTATTTTCTGCATTTATTTTGCAATCAGAGGCGTAAAGTGCGCTCAGCTGCCAAACTGTGTGGGCGTGTTAGCACTGCCATATAATCAGAGCAAATTCTTTTGAGGATAAGGCGTTAACACAGAGCAAACTGCGTGAACTTATTCTGCCCAAATAATGGCGCTGTTAGCAGGAGCAATCCATTCTTTGTGGATCTGGCTCTTGGTGGTTCTTGGTGGAGTAAACAGGCCAAATCTGAATAGAATTTCATTCAGTTGCACAGGGGTAGTATATTCCTTCTCCCAAACTGATTAAAAGTAAAATGTCATTTAAACGGTGAATCAGAAAGTTGTCAGGCTGGGTTCTGTCTGCACATGCTCAGTCTCGACGTAAATGAGAAGTGACGTTTACTCACTTGGAATCATGTCTGAGAGTTTGCTTTTAATACAAACTATCAAAGAACTAAACAGTATAGATGGTAGGAAAACAAGAAATACTGAGCTATTTTTTAAAAAGTCCACAAAAAACTCAGCAAAGCTGGGATAGACCAAAACGTGGAACAAACAAGGAACTGCAGGAAAACTCTAAAGGCTGGCTACTATAAGGCTAAACAGCACAACCCTCAAATAATTACTTAAAACACCTACTTATGCCATCTTTGATAAATCATGTGATGTTCAAATAGATCTGCGCGTATCACGTGTCTGTAAAACAGCTGTTCTGATTAAATGTGGCACATTCAAACAGTTTACCTGAGATCTTCAACCAGAATGATTTTAATCAGAATGAAAAAAGTCTGTATGTAAACCTGGCTATAGTTAGTCATAGTCACACAGTCTTTGTTAAAGTACTGTACCTAATTGGTTGCCTTGGTTTTGAGGGCTTCTCTAATGCTCTTAATGTCATAATGTCTTGGCTGTAATCTCTGTATGTGTAAAGCAGGTTTCCTTCAGAGCCTTCTGATTATCATCAAATCCGCATTAAGAAGAAGGACTTATGTTTGTTTTACGACACACGCTCTCTCCTCTGGTGATGCCAAAGTGCTCCAAACTGAATCCGTACATCTTGTAGCTGTAATTATCATATAAATCCTCCACAGTTGAGCAGCTGTAGTTCTTACTTGATCCCTAAATCCCCCGTGAACCTGTCAACACTTTGGCTCAAACTCAGGCGGAATATTGTCTGAACTTTACTTCATTATTTCCTGCCTCGACGCTCAAACACATATTTTTTATCTGTCCTTTCTGCAGAATATGCTGTTGGCTCTGCGATATAAAAACCCACACAAAGCAGATGGAATCTAAAAACCTGAGCATCTGAAAGTGCCCCCAGAAACAATTTGAATTTAAAACACCTGAGTGCACCAGCCCAGAAAAAGCTCCATTTTACATTCACATGGTGAATATGGAGGCTTCGCTGTGAGGGTAAATCTGGCAGCTTTCTCAATGACCCATCCAGAGCGTGAGCTTTATTTATTTTGAATCAAACAGAAAAAGTCTGAGCCTGTGCAGAGCTGCAGCAGAGAGGCTTCTTTATTCAGGCCTGAAGGCTGATAAATATAAATCCCATCACAGAGCTTTTAATGACCAGGACCAATAACCTTGGTGACATCACCGCCGTTAGTTTTATGGCTATGATGAAGGTCTGGTTTTAGAGAACAGATGCTCCCAGATCTTAGTTTCTGTGGATCTATGAGATGAAAATATAAATGTTAATGCAGCCTCAAATCGCCAGAGTCTGCTCCCAGTAAAATCTGCTGCTGAGTCACTGAACACGAGGCAGCTCTGATATTAGAGTGACTTTCTGTCAAAGTAAAAACATCATTGTGTGCTTTGATTAGTTAATTTTTGTAAGTTATGAAGGATGCAGTACACACAGTCCAGTGAGCCTCTTCTCCACTGGTCTGGTTCGGTATGTTTGGAGCAGTAAACTCTGGTTTAGTTTCTCGTTCCACCAGCAGCTCTGCCTTCACTTGAGAGCAGGGATGTGACTTTGGGTTCGAAGGTCGCCTGGCTTCGTAGTGCATGATGTCACAGCTGAGGTCACATAGCAGTGAACAAATACAGACATGACACACATTTGGCCATTTCTTTAGCCCCATTCCATTTCATTATCATTATAGCTGTTAATGTAGACATTAGTATGATCTCTCTATCCATGATTGCTTCATCTATAGTGGCTATTTTTATCACCACATAGATATGAGGTCCCTCTGAAAATGGGATGTCACATCTAAAGAGCCCCGTAACACATTTATACTTAACGGAGACAAATATGGTAGGGATGAACTTGTGGTCTGAGCACCCATGAGTTTGTCACTACCATAAATTCTTATTTTCAGTAAGAATATCATCGATTATACCTCTATAAAATGATCACCACAACCATTCAGACATGAGGACCATCCTGAAAACAAGATGTAGCATCAAGAGGCTAACCTCTGATAAATCAGACGACAGATCTATGGCTCATGGATCTGTCACTAACTTAAGTTCTTACTTTAGTCCACTTGTCTCCTCTTACCTTCCTTCCTTCGCCCACACACCCAACACAGCATCGTGTGGATTTGCTGTTCATCATGAGACTGGGGTCCACATTCAAGATTTCCTACTGCTTTACAGACGGTTTTCTCTTGCCGCCATGATGGAGGGATTCATGATTGGCTAAATGGATATATATAAATATATATATGTATCTATGCATATATGTGTATCCATAAAATGGAAAGTTTTATGCTCTATCATGAAGTGTCTTGAGAAAACACTTGTTATGAATTGGTGCTGTACAAATAAAGATTGCTCGAGAGGGCACTAGAGCACAAAACCTGAATCATCCAGACTAGGGCTTTACAAATCCAAAGAAGACATTGCCACTGCTTCCTGCTCTGCAGAAGTCCAGATGGAGGAGTTCTTTGGTGGCTTTAGTTGATGTGAGTATTCTCAGATTTAAAGTGGATTTTCACTGCACTGTAAAGAGCAGATACAGTTTAATGTCGTAAAATTCTACAGTGCATCAGTATTCTCTTACTCTAGGTGTTAAACTCAGAGGCCGTGATTGTTGATGCTGACAGCTCAGGAGCAGCTGGAGCGTGTTTGACGCTGTGGAGACTTTGCTCTGATGGTGGGAGTTTCTCCCTGGAGAAGTCTCATCCTGTCGGTCCTGTCAGGGCGTGGAGGCGTGTCTTCTGTATTTAGAGAAGCAGTCCCTTATTCAGGAGGATTCACCTTCTTAATACGACACCACTGATGATCACTGTAAAAAATTAAAGGCCTCTCCTGCCTGTTCTCCACTCTCGTTGGCCTTTTCTGAAACTCCCCGACTCCCCGAGGTGATGGTATTGATTCAGTCATGACAGGAATGGGAAACGGCTGTCAGTGAGTCTCCCTGAAGGCTCGAACCTGCAGGATGTCAGATCTGTTTATGCAGTCGCTCAGCTGCAGGAACAGAAACAGCACTGTACTCGCTGCATGTGTGGGCGACACGTCACTGTCAGGAAAAAGACTGAAAGTCACATTTTTACAAAAAACACAATAAACACGGACAATGAGCAGCATCACTGTGTACAGAAGGATATTTTCAGTATTTTTGGTCATTTTAGTGCTGGCTGGTGACCAGGTGGCTTTGACATCTGCATCAGAATTAAAATGAATTTGTAACAAAACAATGAAGTTAATAAGTAACTTAATTAGGGATGGAACAGTTACTGGTAAATGGTAAACCGCGGTAAAATTTCCCTCGGTAATCATTACTGTGTCCAATTAGAATTACCGTTAAACCATGTTTGATCACCACACTGTTTTAATAACTCAGGGTGATGCTGCTCTTTGACTGGAAAAGCCTGAAATATGAGTCTGTTCCTGGATGAAGCAGTTTGCATTGTTTGGCCTCTGAGTCTGAGAGCCAAAGTTGGAGACACAGCAGAGATTTTTCCTCTAGAAACGGACTCTGAAATCTGGTTGAATTTTGGATTTTTTCAAGGATGCTGAGGGGAAACTGATAGAAGACAGTCACCCTGTCTAAACATGAAGCTGTGTTGAAAGAAATAGACGTGCGCGAATAAAACTGCCGTAACTCCTCGAGTAAACGAGAAGACTGAGCTGGAGAGAGAGTGACAGAGAGAGAGGGAGGATTCAGTGAGCCATACCTGAGTGAAGTACAGGTGGTTTATCAGTATTCTCTGTCTGAATAATGGAAAAATCTTGTAGATAACAGCATTAGTATCATTCTGGATTTTGAAATTGATAGTCTATTTCTGTCAAAGTTAGTATTTTTTGGATTTCATCAATCGTAATTTGGAAATATTAGAGGAGAAAATATTGAGGAGATCTGCCAGGGAGAGGGGAGACCAGAGGAGAGTCATGAAGGGGGCTAACTGGACAAGAACTACTTCAGGGACTATCAGCAGCAAAAAAAAACAAAAACAAGAACAAACAAACACCTGGACATGGTCTAATATAACAAGATGTAACATGGACACTAATGCTACAGGCATGTGTGAGTGTTTGTAAAATAGGTAACATTTATTTTTGGTCATCTTGAATTTTTGAACATGTTCATTTACAATTTTTTATGAAGATAATCCTGTTTAAGTTTATATCTGTTTTTTTTCTTGTAATTACACACAGTTTAAGCATTTATAACATAATAATAACAAATACTTGCCAGAATTTTTTACTTTTATTTCTCATGAAAGAAGGGTAAAAATGTACTCAAAGGGCATTTCTAGACACATTTATTGACAAGAAAAACAAAAGAACTGTTGAAGTTGTAATATTAAACGGGTTAAATGATTTCAAAACTGTGTTAAAGTACTTTTTGAACATTTTGAGCGCACTGCAACAATACCATGCAGTGTTTCCTCTAGGTTCATTGCCTTGAGGGTTCGGGTTCTGTCAATAATGCTCCATAATATCATAATTAAAGAGTATTTAGATCTGAATAAATAGTGAGCACTGTGGGCACACAACTACAACATTCTCAAAAGAATTTAAAATAAACTGCATAAAGTATAAAAAGTATTAAAAAAAAACAGGAAGAATGTAACATTTCATGTAACCATGTAAGGTCAGCAGGTGGAGAGAAGATGAATCATAAAGTTATAGCAAGTGACTGACAATGAGGAGAAACTACATGCTGAAAGTTTCCTACACTGCTGCTAGCAGTGCTTCCCGTCTTAGTAAGGACAATTGGCTTAAAAATGCTGAGATTTTTGCTTGTAGAGATTGTTTGGTAAGCTTCAGGTCATCCATTAATGTTTGTTTAAATTGGGTTTTTTTTATTATATTTTTTTACCGTTATGGTCGCTCCTTCATCTGCCGCCTGAGTGTGAGTGTGTGTGTATGTCTGTATGTGTCGTGTGTGTGTCTTCATCATCCCCTCACACAACGCGCCGCTTCCAGTCATTTCAATGAGGACAGGCGGCAGACAGCACGCTGGGTTTGGACCGCCTTGTAGAAGCGGTTGCCGCCCGAAAAACCAAGACAGATTTTGTCCTGCTGCTCAGAAACCAGCGTTTTGAACTTTCTGGCTGTAGTCGCCTGGCAGCAGCAAATCATATCGTACTATCGAAGAACTGGGCGTGAGGAAGCATTTCTACTGAATTGTTTTTAGGAAGGAGTGTCATAGTAGTATGTCAGAGTGAGCATCTTCAGAGTAGCGATCTGTAACGCGTTAACGCTGCTAAGGGGGAGCCCGGGATTGGCTGAGGGTAACGGAAGTGTAGACTGAGAGAGGACTGCTAACTGTATGACACGCTGTTTGAGTCTGTTATTAAAGAGAATTAATGATTCAGAAGTTATCGGCTCGTTCTATGACAGGGAGTGTTGTGAGACACTTTTAGGTGGCCTCTGCTCTGACGTTCGCTGAATCACCGCTACGTCTCGGCCCGCGGTGGCAGCAGCCTCAATAAAGACTGCATGTGGGGGGACTCCGCCTGCAGAGAGACTGTTTGGTTTATCGGTGCTGCACAAGAGGAGCGGGGGAGGAGGCGTTTTTCAGAGCGGAGAGGAAAAATGCATTTTATTAAATGTAAGCAAACCATAGCGACACAACTATGGGCAAGATAGTTATCTGCCTCAGCACCCGCGACACCCGATTTAATGCAGGACTCTGATGTGAAGGCAGCGACATGATGCTGCAGTGGTGTATTTACAGTTTTTAAAAAAAATTGCAGGAGCGGCGGGTAGGATTTAGGAGCGGCGGCCCGCCGCTCCTAAATGAATGTAGAGGAAACACTGCCATGATAATGATAGCATGATAATTTTGGTCACAATAACCATGATACGACCATGATATGAAATTTTCATATCGTTACATCCCTAAACTCAATATACAGGTAGGTCGAGAAGGATTTGTAAATCAATGTGTTTTACTTTGCATTTACTTCACTGGCAGTCAGGACAGTCTCCTGCAGCCTTCAGTCTGTTCGGTCCACATGTATAATGTGGAATATTCCCCTGACCACAGTCAGCCTGTTTGCTATTCAGCTGGTGAATCGGCTGCATGGTCGTCGCTGAGCGCTCGCCGTCTGTTTGACTGAATCAGGTTACCAGTAAAAAACGGTCCATTAGTAAAAAGACTGCTTTTGTCTAATTCCCTGTGGTACTGAAATGATAAAGCTCGCTCTGTGGCAGGAGCTGCATACATGGACAATTCTTCTGATTTAATAGTCGGCTCTGCCCTTCATGTTGGTGTAGACAGCACTGATGTCAGCACTGAGTTCATAAATGTATGATTTAAATGTTTTCCACACTTACACAATCAAGGGCATAATGGGCTGATGTTTCCCCTCTGATTAAAGTGTCAGGGTGGTAAAAAAACAAGAAATTGCTACAATCTTTGCCCATGTCAGAAAGATAAAGTTCCTCAGACTAAACAGCGGCAGCCAGATGCGTCCACCTCAAAGATGCTCAACATCCTCTTAAACGTGCCCGGTGAAACCAGATCTCTAAAGCCCCGTTTCCACCAAGTGGTCCGGTATGGATCGGCATGGTTTGGCTCAGGCCAGATCAGTAAAGCCTGATCCTGTTTGCGTTCCAACAGCCAACTGAACCCTACTTGGTAGGCAGCGTATCAGCCAGATGCCAATAGCATGACGTCATAGCAGCGCCACACAGTGTACCCGTCTATTAAACACAACGGAAAAGAAAACATGGCACAGTAAACAAAGAGCAACGATGGAAGACATCCAGTAATTCTTTTTTGTGATCAGCATGTGGCTTTTTGTTACAAAGCACAACCAAGCTTTGTTTGAGAGAACGCTGTGTGCCGCGAGAGTTATCTTCATGAAGACGAGTACAGATTTAAACATGGCAGGGTTATGAGTTGTTCCACTGTCGCACGGGAAGTGACGTCTTCTTCCACCAATCAACAGACTGCAGTGCTTCCAGCTCCACCTTCTGGGGTTGGTTGGTATGCTAGGCACCCCAACAGAAGGGTCCCAGAAAGCAGGACAGTACGGTTCACTTATAAGGGGTCCTGTCCCAGCTTTAGGCTTTGGAAACGCCACAAGAAGAGAGCCATCCTGAGACGAACCGAACTGAACCCTCTGGTGGAAACGGGGCTTGAGTGTCAGGTCTTTTTGAGGCTCCACTTACTTGGAATGAACAACATAAAGACCTGAAACATAAAGATCTGGTTTCACACGTTTGAGACGATGTCGAGCGACTTTGAGGCTCAAACATCTGGTTGCAGTTGTTTCCACTGATAATCTTTATCTCTCTCACAAAGATTTTGCCAAAACTGTCCAAAACTCTGAACTCTTGTCTTCTGTGTTTAATTAAAGACTGTATGTGTTTGTCTAAAACTGTTGAATGGGCTGCAGTCTTGTGCAGAGCACTCTTGAAAAAAGTGATTTTTAATCTCAATGAGGTTTTCTTGGTTAAATAAGGTCAAATAAAACACTTAAAAAGACGCCTTTGCAGTAATAATGCAGCGTGCTCACAACCTTTCCTTAACCAACCTACCTTCCTGACTCCATGTACAGCGTCTTTTATTTCTCCATCATTCAAAGCTCACATCGTGCATGTTACTCTGACTGTAAACTCCAGAGGAAAAGTTGGAGTCTCTCTCTGACATTCACACATTTCTTGAGCAAACAGATCCAAACTGATTTATTTCTCTGTGATGTCAAAGAGAGAAAGGCAGTGAGTCTTGCGGTGAGGAAGGCTCGCTGCAGGAATTGTCTCGTTTCTTCGTCTCTTTTATTCATCCAACTTTTCATTCATGGATTGTTGTGTGACACATTGACAGAAGAGCCAGATCTCTCAGACTTTGAAACTGTTCTGAGCTGAAAGGGACACGAGAGCATCTCAGTGTTCAACAGTATCATTCTGATATCAGAGTAGTTATTGGGAGACTTTTGTTATTCACTCCTCTGATTTGTATTCCTCTGCAGATCCTGCACACAGATTTTCCTCTGCTGCTTTGACATTGTGTCTGAACATAATGTCTAACTGGCTGTTAATGCAAACCGTAATTACAAATGCAAATTGTTTCTGCAGATGCATTTTTGTGAGCAAATGTTTATGGTTTGATTGCAGGCTCTCTGAGTGTTGAATCCATAAGCAGCACAGATGGATGTTTTAAAGCAGCTTTATCGACACAATAGATGGACTGAAGCTGAGGGAGCACGTTTGGACTTCAGTAAAAAGAAATATGACCGTTTATGTCATACTTATACCTCCTTCTTTCTCAGAGGGAGAAATTGAGGTGGATCAATCCACATCTCTACCTTCTGCCAAGTCTCCCATCCATCTATCCATCCATGCATCAAACCAGTCTTCCACCTGTCCATCCAATCTTCCATCCATCAGTTAATCCATCTTTCCAGCTTCTAGGGCTGTCAGTTTTTCAAAAGTGAAACTAAATCAGACACATTAACCCTTTTTAATGCATGGTGTTCACGACAATGGACAGATATTATAAACTGTATACCCTTTAGGTCACAGTACTGTGTCCAGCTACCTGGTGGTAAATTCCAAAACCTGTGTCTTAAGTTTCATAAAAACATCTTTGCATATTTTTACCATATTGAGATATTGCATCATAAATCCAAAACAGCCAACAAAGGGCACGTTGGGTATCATGTCTGTATTCAGATTTCACATCATTTTGTATTTTTTATTTTAAATCTTGGTGTAATTCACAAGTGAATAGTTTGATTTCAGCAAAACAAAACAGTATATACTTCAGATTTAGTTGTTTCTTTTATTTACTCTTATTAAATGTTTGTTAAAGATGCATTTGTAGATCCTCAAGGTCCACTAAATTACTACTTTAATGGACAGATGTACAAGTCCCACAAAATACAGCATTACAATTACCATGATTTTTAACTTTTGAAAGTAAAAACAAATATTAAATATATGTATATCCTTGAGATTTAATAGTTTGTGCATGAAAGGGTTAAAGAACCACACGTTCTTACATATGAAACGGTGTTAGTTTTGACAGCATTTTTTTTATTTAGTTTTAGTCTTTTGCCTAAAATATGTTTATTTTTAGGCATAATTAAGTCATTAAATAGTTTCATTTTAGTCTACTTTTAATTGAGGAAATTTCACAACATTTTAGTCTGAATGAAATCTGTTGTTAATTTAGTTGACTAAAATATGAAATGTAAGGCATTTTATATGTTTCCTTGAATTTCACTGCTCAATGAAGAAACACATTTATGAATAAACAAAAAATAGAAAGTATACCTGACAGAGCATCTCAGTTACAATACCAGAACTGACAGAATCATGAACAGAACTAGATTGAATCATGCAATATATCAATTCATAAAGAGCAGCTCAGATTGACTGTGATTGGATGTCCTCTGAACTCATCCAACTTTAACACCAACCAAATTAAGCTGATTGTGATATTCTAACTTGTCTCTACTAACTACATCCACCTTTAGGTCTGATTGACCAAATTAGGTCTCTGTCAGACATTCTAGTCTAGTTTTTATTTGTTGATGTTTTTGTGCACTTGTTTTTATTAGTTACTGTCAACTTCCTACAAAATTAACACTTCATCCATCCATCTTCTTAAAAATCATCCATCAAAAGCATCCAATCCATCATCTCCTCACATCCATCCATCCACTCCCAATCCAATCCATCATCCATCCATTCAATTCATCCATTTAAGGCACCATTTCCGACTACCCACCCATCCACCCATCCATCCATCCATCCATCCATCCATCCACCCATCCATCCATCCATCCACCCATCCATCCATCCATCCATCCATCCATCCATCCATCCATCCATCCATCCATCTACTTCACTGCCATCTGTATCCCATCCATCCATCCACCCATCCATCCCATCATCATAATCATCCAATCATCCATCCATCCATCCATCCCAATCTGTCACTCTGTAAATTGTCTGACCCACTTAGGCTGCAGAGGCAGAGCTCATTTACATTATTACTGTATGATCTGACGAGCTCCTGCTGTTTAAATATGCAGCAGCTCAGGAGCCGTACAACCACTTTTGGTCTTTAAATGCCCATTTAAGTAATGACCCGAGTCTTCTTTAACATTGTGCTCTTACGTTTACCTAAGTTAAAAGTCAGCTTCATGGTATGAGCAGGTGACTTTGACAGACACTGTAAAGGAGAGGACAGAGCTGAGCATGGTGGGATGTCATGTATGAAGCCTCAGGCTGTAAGTGAGCCTGATTGCCCTCAAACACTCGCTCTGTTCTGCCTGATTCCTCCTAAACTGATGTGATTTTAATGCACCATTACCGCAGACACCAACTGTACGAGGCTGGTTACAGCAGCAGCAGTAAACGGCAGTAAAAAAGAGATTAGCTCACATATTCCTGCAACATTTAAGATCCAAGACACTAAAATCTAAGGACCTGTTTTGAAGCACATGGTGTAAAATGTGTGGCAAAGCAGTTAATGAAGTTGTGGCTCAGGACAAACCAGATCTGCCACCATTTATAAACATCTATTCTTCATGTACGTTCATCAATTCATCTTTGTATGTGATTCAAGGGCAATTTTCCATGCTTGATCACATCGGTGTTTGCTAACCATGTGCATTACTGTGCATAAACTGGTCTGCCTTTGCACAACCTGTGCAGTACAACTGGCATGAGCAAATGTGCAATCATACTTTATTACTTTTATTACGATGTGCAATATGCCAGCAGTTTAGCACTTAAGCACTTTAAACACTTTTGCTCATTTAACAGCTCACATACTTTAACCCTGAGGGTCTCTTTGTTATGGTTTGTCTTGAGCATTTCGTCTGTGATGTTGTATGTTTGCCCGTGATTCAATGTAAATTTCATGTTATGTTTATCTGTCATCTTGCTGCTGCCCGTTATTGTTGTTTCATGGACTTTATGTATTTAAGAATTTACACATCTGTACAAATGCATTACATCAACCTGCCGGGGACAAAAGATGGAAATTAGCCTGTAGCTATAATCTGGCACATTTCAGTGCCAATGTTCAATAATGTGCACTGTCCTCTATTTTAATAAATAAATAAATAAATAAATAATCTGTGCTTAGCGCTTTTAGTGCAGCACAGTTCAGGTGAAAAGAGGGCAGAGGATGATGCTGCTTGTTGGTGTGTTTTGGAGTGTCAGCTATCGTTCCCTTTAAAGTTAGCACTAATGCTGTCTTTGCATTTTTACATGGAAAGTGTCATAGTTGGGCCTAAACTTAAGCCAGATACACTGCCTGGCCAAAAAAAGCAGCCACCTAAAAAAACAAGGTCACACTCTCTAATGTTTTGTTAGACCTCCTTTGGCTTTGATTACAGTCTCATTCTCTGTGTCATTTTTTCAATAAGCTTCTCCAATGTCACAGATTTGTCCCAGATCACAGCACTGCCCCCACAGGCTTGGACAGTAGACACTAGGCATGATGGGTGCATCACCTCACCTGCCTCTCTTCTTACCCTGATGCTTCCATCACTCTGGAACAGGGTCAATCTGGACTCATCAGACCACATGACCTTCTTCCAGTCCTCCACAGTCCAATCTTTATGCTCCCTAGCAAACTGAAGCCTTTTTTCTGCTTAGCCTTACTGATGAGTGGTTTTCTTAAGGCTACACAGCTGTTCAGTCCCAATCCCTTGAGTTCTCTTCACATTGTGTGTGTGGAAATGCTCTTACTTTCACTATTAAACACACCCCTGAGTTCTTCTGTTGTTTTTCTATGATTTGATTTGGCCAAACGTTGTAAGTGATTCACCGATCATCATTCAGGATTTTATTCTGACCACATTTCTTCCTTGAAGACGATGGTTCACCACTGTCCTTCCAGTTTTTAATAATGTGTTGGACAGTTCTTAACCCAGTTTTAGTAGTTTCTTCAATCTCCTTAGATGTTTTCTCTGCCTGATGCTGCTGTGCTTTATGATCAGTGGACAACTATTCACTGTGTTACTTAATAATATTGACTATCAGAAATAATTACTTAAATTAAGTAATGGGATTTAATTTAGATTAAACCTCAAAGAACCACCTATAAAGGGAAATGATAGTCAATTTATTAAGCTTGTCTCATTAAAGTTACTGACTATTAATTTGGAACCATGAATTATAATTAACTTAATAAATATAACCAAAGTTACCTGATGAATTGTCAGTCAAAGTTAAAGGATTTGGGAGTTCTGCAGAGCAGAGGTTGGCAAGATTCATTCTTATGCAGCATCAACAGACCAGTAACTGACTTTGTATTAAAAATAATTTGTTGGCAAACAAAACATGGAAACATTAAATACCTAAGCTAACAAAATCCTATGTTTAAGTGTGGGTTAGCGTGTGTATATGTGTGTGTGTGTAACAGACAAAGGCAAGATGGCTGCCTCTAAAGGGTGTCTTAACATCGCATGGCTCAAAGGCATTTACGACCAGGACCACATGGGGAGTGGTGGAGGTTAGAAATGGGTCTCTTTGTGTTAGGTTGATGCCTCTACCTGGAATAGTAATGTTAAACTATGCAGAAGTTAGCTATAGCTTAAAGCTGTAAGAACATATCAATAAAGCAATGCCGTGATTGTAAAACTGAATAGTCCTGTGCTTAGCTGTGCTATGCTAAACTCTGTAAGGCCCAGTTATATTACCAAGTCCATGGGAGAAAAAGGTGTCCATTTGGGTTCTGCTCTGCAAAGTCCAGTGCTGCAGGTTTGATGGTTTCTCAGTGGGTCCCAGGCTGGTCTGCCTCTTCAGCTCCTGGCTCTGAAGTCCATTGGTTGCTCCTTTGTCCCTTGAGTTAGCAGCTTGATGCTAACTCTGCTGTGTTGCTTTTTGTTTCGATCAGGAACTCCTGTTCCTTAAGCAGGCTCTTGTGGCCTATGGTGCTACAGTCTGTATTGAGCAGGACTGTGGAAAAAAGTCTTGAGTTGTTTTCCTGAGAAAGAGCTGTGAGAGAGGAGCTTTGTCTTCTTCACTCCATGGTTCAGAAAAAAAGACTGAGCTGCTGAGCAGAGCAGGGTCTTATTGTTCTTAGCAGAGGTCTCACACCTACGTGTGAAACCTGGGGGTTGAGATGTTCAGCCAAACTTTGGTTCAGGCTTCTGCAGAGACATGTTCCTTTTAGATCACATGGATCCCAACAATGCCAATGATTTGACCCTTCTTAAACAGACTAACATCTTTTCCACGACCACAGGATGTGTCTTTGACATGGTTGTTTAAGAAATGAGAAGCTGCTCATTGCATCAGCTGAAGTTAAATAACTTGTTTCCAGCTGAACGATAATCACCCATGCAGGAATTATCCAACAGGAAGCTCGTGCCTGTTTCCTTAGTTAAATCCAGGTGGTGACCTTTTTTGGGCCAGAGTAGTATAACATTTTATGGCCTTAAAAGAGTGGTTTTGATTTTCCTTAACCACTGTACACCAGAAGTTGAGTAAAAAGTAAATGTTCAGATACAGTATTTCAAACTCATATCTACATTCAATAGCCTCTTTAACAAAGAACAGGACACCTTGTTCGTACCTGCCTGGTACAGTTTATTTGTCTCTCCCATCCAGTGAATAATATTTATGATCAGAAAAAGATTTTGAATATTAATGTTTATCCTTATGGAGCCCCTGAAGGTATGTCTGCAAAAATAAATAAGAAGTTTATTAAGGCTGGGATGATCCTCTTTTCTCCCGATTCAATTTAAATAGCAATTCTATGATATTGCCGATTTTTGCAATCTGTAGTTAGCTTTTTTAAGACCAGTGAAAAAGATGAACAATGATGATGCCGACAGAGTATATCAGGAAAAATACACATAACATGTGAGTCTGTTTTTAGGATTTATTCAGCAATATATTTTAACCAGCTGTTTGTACTTTCTCTTCAAAAGCCTGGACTGCATTTAAAAGAGGTTTATTAACACAGACTAAAATGAAGCATTTAAATTTGGGAAAAAATCGATTTAAAAATCATCAAACAAAAAATCCTGATACTCATGTGAATCAAGTTTTTCTCCCACCCCTCAAGTTAATTATGCACATGCAAAACTATCCTGTGCATGGGCCTTATGCTTTTTAGACTAAGTGTCATATAGTTTGAAAAGTTATGAATTAAAGTATCTTACAGGATATCATGATTGAAAATAAAAACAATGCCATCAAATGTTTGAGGTCTACTAATAACATGATCATAAAATATGTATGTTGATCTCCTTTACTTCACACTACAGCGTGTGAATTAAGACTAAAATATTAGTAACTGCTTTGAATCTAAGAAAACTTAGTTAATACATTTTACAAACAAGCCCCGCCCCCTCTGCTGCTCTTCAAACACAAGACGTGTGACGAGCTCGAAGGGAAGCATGGCTGCTGTGAATTTAAAGCCTCGTCTGATCCAGTTTTTCAGTATTTCATGTATGTTCGTCCCCGACCTCGTGTCCACAGTCAGAAAAGTCCGACCTTGACTTTCCTGTCATGCCGCGGCGGTGTGATGGAGTGACGGCGAGCTCCTCCTCTTCTCAGACTGTCGGCCCTTTCACCGCCGCTGCTCTTTGAAGGCTGACTAACTGAAAGGGGTCAATCTGGGCGAAGCAGTGAGGGGACGATCATTTCCATTTCAATCAGAGTCAGAAGATGGAGTGAGAGATCTGTGCTTATGTAACAGTTCAACAAACACAGTCAGTGGATTCTTTCCATCAGCATGAAGAAATGATGATCAGAAAAAAGGTTACTGTAAATTTGACAGTAATTTACTGCCAACAAATGCTACTAAATTACTGTAAACATCTTTATGGGAGCATCACTCTATTTAACCCTTTAAACAATAAGTGTGCATACCTACCTGTCTACAGGTTTGTTTATGCTCAAGAATTCCAAGAGTTTTATTGGTTGGAAGGAGTGAACTACACCATTATAGCCTAACGGACTTTATCTCACCATTAACACAAGTCCTATCACCACAACAGCAGCTTTACAACATCTGAGAGCTCAATAAAAGTGCTAAAACTCGAAGAAAACTTTAATGAATGAAGAACTACTCTTCAAGCATATGCTTTTATTAAAACAGCAAAAAGAAAACAAAATCTGAATATATTTCAAAACTTAAATTCACAAACCTTTTAAACTAAATATCCAGTGTAAAATCACCTGACTTAAAACAATATGTAAAAAGTGTTTTGATTGGAGAAATATAAGAGAATTCTAAACTAGTGAGATATTTGTGCGGTTTATAAGAGGATGAGGATGTCAGCACAGTCTGCTGCATCAGGCAGAGAGGAGAGAAAAACTCTGGACAATTCACAGATTCATCACAAACTAACATGAAAAGATGAGCTACATACAGAGCAAATTTCATGTTAGCTTGAAAATAAGCTAAAAGCTTGTGTTAATTCAAAACAGCAGACTTAAGGAGTTTAAATTTTGCTTTTCATGTTGTGCTTGTTGAACAAGTGGAGTGATAAACAACTTATCAACCATTCTGTGTTTTAATACACTTAACTCGTCTGATCACCACCGCTGTGTCCGCCTGCCTCTCTGCAGCAGAAACAGTTTGGACCAAACCATTGGGAGGGGGATTGGATCTTTACTCTTTAACAGTTAAAATTGTCTGACAATGTGATTTTAAGTAGCGTTACTTGTACTGTGCCATGAAAACACGCTAATGTACTACTAGAAAAATCTTATTTGAACAGGATTTTGGGGGGGACAACTTTGTGGAAGAGGGACACGTCCCCTGCACCTATGCTTTCACCTTCATAAAGACTTCGCATTTTAACTCTTTATTAGTAGATTTAGAGCATGTGCTGCTTCTTGTAGTTCAGCCTCTGTGTAAATAACAGCACTCACATCTCTGGCGTTAGCCTGTAGCCAAGTTTTGCTCATGAATAATTTCTTCCCTTCATCGTCCAAACAGCAGAGTTATTGATCCAAACACTAAAAAAGAATCCGTAAGAAATCGTATTGAGTCATATTTATCTCCAGTTTGACTGCTGTCTTCTCGTCAGAGTCACTCAGACTTGTTGGAAGTGTTCGTTCAGAGACTTTCATCACACAGGGACGTGAGCCTCTGCTGACAGCCCGACAGGAAAGAGGACGCAGAGAGAAGAGGGTGAATGAAGGGGAGGTAAAGTGTTTTGTGCTCAAACCATCCTGCTCTCAGGTGTTTTTAGACTCCGTCTTTGTAAATAAAACTCAGAATGAGACTTTTTCAGACAGGATGAGTCTGAGAGGTAGCAAACTCATATCTTCTCTGTAGTGATTATTTTCTGGATATTACTGGATATTAATTAAAGTAATTAATATTCATTTAATAACCAGGTTTGCTCTCGTTAATTAAAGGGGGCACCATCCTTTTTATACAAAAAGGCAAAATTAACTTAATTAGCTGATTTATTAATTTATTTCATTTAAATTAGATAAATCAATTAAGTCAAACTTCAGTTGTTTAATCAATTAAGTCAAACTTCAGTTGTTTAATCAATCTCAAATCTAAAGACAGAACTCTCATGCAGTGATGTCAATCTTCCAAATAGAATACCAACAGACAGAACTTTAAATATATAAGGGTGATTTATTAAAATGAATATATAAGACAAAATAAAGTAAACACTTAAGAAGGAACAAATGTCAGAGATGTACTAAATCAATGATGCTATCAATCAGGAAAGAAGATATGAACCCTCAAGGAACATTTAAGCGTATGGAGTGGTTATAGAGGATTAATTTCTGAATTAACCTACTTGTAAAAGGTCAGATAAAAGGTAAATTATTAGAGAATTGAACCAAGACACACTCAAGCCCATCTGAAATGGCTGGAGAACCACGCCTTACTTCGTGAAGCTTTTTTGATCGGATCTCAGACTGGTCCGGAGCTACTGGAGATTCTGAAGGACTTTTCTGGTTCTGAAGTCCACACACTCTACCCAGCGCACTGGATCCAGTGGAGGATGTTCCGATGTAAGCTGATCTGTCCCAAATTCCCTGGGAGAGAAGTCTTAGATTGGACTGGTTCTACTCAAGGTGAAGCTGGAGCTTGGGCGTTGGTGTCTCGATTGTATAAAAAGTTGATTTGTAATTAATTCCAAAAATCAAGAATTCGTCGGCCATACGAATACTATTCTGAAATTAATAAGAAAAAGTCAATTTACTATGAAGTAAATCTTTGAAGTCTTACTGGCTTATAAAGAAAGAATCGGCAGAATCGGCGGGCATGTCACAAAACTTAGACAAAAGAGTCAAGGAAAAATATGTGAGCCAAAATCAAAAGTGGTGACGAAGACGAGGAGGAAGAAGGAGACGGACAAGAGAAGAGGAGAGCAGAGAGAGAAGAGAGGAGCAGAGAGAGCAAGACCGCATGCCTCTCTGTTTTAACTCCTGATGAGGATCTCAGAGGAGGAGGGCCTTCTGTGGTGATCAAAACTTTTATCAACTAATATTTGGCCAATATTAAGTTGTATTTTGATTAAACATCCAATATAAGCACTCCAACTGGATAGAAAATCTCATGGTGATCAATATGATACCAAATACTGTATATCTGAAGTATAAGAAAGAATTAAACAATTCAAGTCCTATTAAACAGTCAATTAAACACAATAGAGGTGGTTAACTTAAGATATATCAGTCAACATGCCCTTAAGATGGTTTGCAACCAAAACTTAAGGTGAAGAAATCCTATTATAAGCATTCTTCAATGAAACAGAGTGATAACCTAACTTTCTCCTAACTTGGGGATCTTTAGGGCTAAAAACACACAAGTCACATCATTAGAAAGCATTTTTCATGACAGGACAAAATATTACATTATTACACATGTCCATTATTTCATTTAAACAGTTTGAAAGTTTTGTGGTTTTCTGTGCTAGACAGAGACCACATCTGGAGTGGATGAGGGGTCCAAGATGTCCAGGGAGGTCCAAGGTCAACTCAGGTGTCACCAAGAATGGTTTATGACTTGAGAATGGACTCTCTTCGAACATACTATTTGGTCTCAGCCAATCGCTGTTTAGGAAGAAGAGTAAACATCCACACCGATGTCTGTTTGGGGGTACCTTGCAGCCATTAACGACAGACTCGATGGCGGCAGATGCTTCTAGGAGATTTACAGTCATTGATGCAGAGAGGCCCAGAGTCAGAGAGGAATGTTCTTTGTCCCTTTTGGAGTTTCCTTAAAGTTGATCAGTTTGATATCGCTACATCTCAAATCTATTTGTTTTCAAGAGGCGGCAGGCAAAGTTTAATCCTCCGGTCGATTCTCATTTTAGTGTTTGACAAAAACAACCGAGCATTAAAAACATCACCCCATGATTTTATACAATCAGTGAGGCGAACAAGTGAAGCAGAGGAAAATGACAGGTTTGTTTTTGTTAGTCAGACATTTGTTAATGTGATGAACATGAGCCACAAAGACACAAAGACATGAACTGTTCTCATCGAGCAGTTCAAGAGAAAGTAAAACCATGATTTGGAAAAGGTGCAGGGATGAGACTGTTTAAAGATCACTGCAGGTGGATTTAGCTTCTGTTTTTCCTTTGTGTGTTTATTTATTTTTGATTATGACTTGTGTTATTATATTATTAATATTTTGTATATTTGGTTATGTGACATTATTTTGTCAGTGCTATCTTTGTCACTTGGAAGACTATCTTTGCCCCTGTCATAATCAAAGTAACACTTGAGGGATTTGTCCAGATGTGGATTTATCAGTATATGTGTTACTGGGACAGAGTGAATGAAAATAGAAGTCAGAATGATATGAAAATAAACCAAGTTTTTATTGTGAATATCTCTTTGGAATGATGCAGCTGCAGCTTTAGAACTCTATGAATGAATGTCAAAATATGTGAACATTACTTCTGCCAAGTTTTAGTCTGATAAAGTGATGTAGAGCAAAGTTAGAGAAGTTTTACTACAGAGTGGTCCGGCCCAATCTTGGCACAGTTTGGCCCCATTATGCAACGGCCACACCAGACGCGAATTTGCGGATTTAAACTCGCATAACGCCTGAGGCTGGACGCTGGACCATTTTGACAAGCTGAGGGGTGACGCGTGTCACTGCGTAGGCGGAGTAGAGAGCCGGAGCCAGTCGGACTCAGTGATAACCTGTGCAGGCAAATCCAGCTGGAAACGAATATTTACAGAACTTACCTTCAAAGCCTGTCTCCTCAGAGACTTTTACCAAAGCCTGCTCCTTTTTGTTCCGGGCTCTGTAGAGTACACACGTCGAATCGTATAGCTCCGGATGATGGCAAACAGCTCAGATCAACCTCTCCTCCATCTTTCAGCGGGGTTTGAGCCGGAGCAGGAGGCCGGAGCGTCACACGTCATCAAATCAATGACATCGGGGGGAATGTCATCGCTGATTGGCTGCCGCGCCACAGCCTCACATGAATTTGGGTCGAAAGTTCAATATTTTCAAGTCGAGCGTCAAGACGTTTGACGCTCCAAATGCGTCTGACGCGCCGCCTGTGGCAAATCTGCGTCCAAACGCATCTTTGCATTGACTTTGTGTGTAATCTAGACGCACGTCTTTGCGAATTTGCGTCCGGTGTGGCCACACCATTAGCCACACCATTTGAAATTTCTGATATACCAAACTTTATATTTCACTGTATGTCACTTTTGGTTCATTACTACCAATTACAACCGTTTTTATCTTCTTCTGATCTGTGGCAGTTTTTGACTGTTTTTGCTTTGTTACTTTTTGTAAAAAACCAAGCAGAACCCTACATTTTCCCATTCAAAGAAATCCATACACATCAACCCAAGTTTGAATCGAAGTGAAACAGATGTGGATATTTGATAATTTATTTGACTTTGTGTTTGGTGTGTGTAAAAATGGCTTATATGGTTGTGTAGCTGAAAATGTCCTGTTCAATTTGTTGTGCAGCATGACTATATTTCTACATGAGTAGTTCATTTTTGTTGGAGAGCATGCAAGCATCCTCCACATGTTCTGCACTCTGAGGCCGAACATTTTAAGCGTTATATTCTTTTATACTGATCATGTGAAAACGCCCCTTTCTGCCCATATAAGGGCATGACTCTGCAGGGTCATGTGCTCACACTGAAGTGTTGTGAATAAATATGTCTCACATGAACCTGCTGCTTGTGCCTGCAGCTCATCATGTGACAGAATGATCCTGAACAGCTGTTAGTCTCTCTGTAGGATCATTACAGTCTCTGTTGTCTTTGTGGATTATGATCCACGACCTGCATGTAAATGAGACTCTTCTGACTGAGTCTGAGAGCGAAGAGCCTCCTGCAAGAGTTAGGAATAATACAGTCAAGGCAGGATAGTGATGCTTCAGACAGAAGAAGAGTTAAACCCTGTTTGCTTTTAATCTGGAGCCGAACAGGAAGATTTTTGATGTTAAATGTTAATGTGAAGGAGAAAAATATGACAAAACTGTGGTGTGCGTGATGTGAATCTCAGTATTTAAGCAGCCCTGTAATTCTTTACTTGCAGTTTTTGCCTGATTTGACTTGATTGCAGCTTGACAAAGTTTACAACTCATGCTTCTTAAAGGTTCTCACATTGTACTAGAACTTTTTTTGTTTACCAGTTTATAGGAACAAATATATAATCTTTATTGTTGTGTCCGGATATAGTTTTATTAATATACACAGCACTGTTTTATCACCTATCCTAATTTGTGCATTATGAAGTGCTGCTTTCTCATGATGAATCATGTTTAGTAGTTTTGTGTTGATCCTCATCTTTTGATCAGTTATATGAGCAGCTGACAAACCAAGGTTAATGTTGACAGAACTTTTTAATTTTTGTAGTTTAAGTTATAGTATTTTGCCTTAAATACCTTTTAGTTTTAGCCATAATTTAGTCTCTATTGTTTTAGTTTTAGTCTAGTTTTACTTTACACTTTAGTTTACACTTTACACTTTGACTAAAATCTGAAGTGTAAAGGATCAGATATTTTTTTGTTTCCTTGAGTTTCTGCAATCATGTTTTACTCTTGGATGAAATGAAACATTTAATAACCTTTTATTGAAGGTTAATAAAGCTTAAACAGAAACAAATGTTCTTTTTGTGTGAAATGCAGTCACCTTTATTTAGAGCATCTTAGTTACAATACCAGAAGTGCGAGGTGCAGTTAAGAAAGTGGAGTCTTTTATTTGTTAAATCTGAAGGTGCTGCAGGTTTATTTTCCTCCTGTCATGACTGAAGTGAGCCTCAATAATCTGATACAGGGGAGAGATCAAATCCACTAAACCCAGATCTTTGAGGAGGGTGTCATCCCCCTGAACTTCAGACCTGATCCTGAGTATTGAAGATTTTCGGCTGATTGTGGCGTGGTAATGTGGAGAGCTGCAGATGTGAGGCCTGCAGGAGCTCAGAGGAGTATTAATAGTTGTCTAAGTGTGTGTGTGAATGAAGACTGAAGGATCTGGATCAGAGGGATCCCCGAGGACACAGACGAGCTCACGCTTACTCACACAAACACACATGGAGAGGGTTGCATCATCGCAGCGAGTGAAGCTCCTCCAGAGATTTATGAGGCTGATAATAAACTCTCTCTTTGAATCCCCCCCTTTAATAACATACATGAGCTCAGCCCCTCCTGTTTGATTCTTCTGATCTTCTGTCTGCTCTTCATCTGCAGACATGCAGCTCCTGGTGTATTAGCAGATTCTTTAAATTCAGACGAGCTGATGGATGAGCTTCTCATGGAGGAACTGAAACAGTCCTGGAGCTGGTGTTTCTGATTTATAAAGAGAAGCGAGCGTGGGAGAAGAAGAAGGCCAACAACAAATCTGCATGAAGCGCTAACCAAAATTTGGAGCAGAGGAGGAACGATCACAGACTTAAAAATGTTGCATATCGGCTAGGGATGTAACGATATGAAATTTCATGTCATGAGTGTTGTGACCAAAATTGTTAGGGATGGGAGTAAAAATCGATTCACATAAGTATTGGGATTTTTGTTTGAAGATTTTTAAATTTATTTTTTTGGCAGATCCCTCCCACCGCTGCAGACAACAGATGAAGCTCTTTGTTTTAAAATAAAAAAACTCGATTCTCTCACAGATTTGTTTTTTGGATGAGAGCTCCTTGACTGGCTGATTGACCAATCAGAGTGAGGTTCCTCAATTGATCTTCACTGAAGCTCAGTATCACAGACATTAGTCTTTTATTAATTTCTTTTTGGTCTGCATATCAAATGTCTGCATTTGAAGTCATGCAAAAGCAAGTGCAAGGTTAAATGAGGTAATCCCTTCTATTTGATAAATTTAGGGCCTGATCTGCTAAGATCCAAAATAATAGGTGCTAAATTGCATGTGCAAACTTAAAAGTTGCACGTGCTATTAGTGGGCGTGAACCGTGCACTTTAAAGGAGGATTTTACGTGCGCTACCAGTGGTAACCATGGAGAGTTTGGGAGCGCAGAGAGGCTGTACATGAAAAAGGAAGTTTGAAGCCATGGAGTTTAAGAAAAACAAACACACTTGCTTACCGCACGTGTGTTTGCCTTTTTTGCCGCATGTCATATTTACGGACAAGATTGTCGCTTTTCCCTCATGCCATATTTCTTTTAATTGTCCTGCAATGAAGCATAATCTAGATGGCAGCATTCACATAGTTGCATAATTTTAAATTGATTTTTTTGTACAATTTTTTTTCCCCCAAAAATTTAAATCCTTCATTTTAGTATAAACAGCTGGTTAAAATATATTGCTGAATAAATCCTAAAAATAGACTCACATGTGATGTGTATTTTTCCTGATATAGTCTGTAGGCATCTTCATTGTTCATCTTTTTCACTGGTGTTAAAAAAGCTAACTAAAGATTGCAAAAATCGGCAATATCATAGAATCACAATTTAAATTGAATTGGCACCTAAAAAATTTTTTAAAAGTCAAATCGGGAGAAAAGTGTATCGTCCCAGCCCAAAAAAACAGTCGAATATAATAGACACACTGATGCTCATGGCACAACACAAGAAACCATCAGAGCAAAAAAGACAAAAGGTCAAATTCTCAAGACAGTCTGGCTGCAGAC
Source organism: Scarus forsteni (assembly GCA_036419115.1). Taxonomy (NCBI): domain Eukaryota; kingdom Metazoa; phylum Chordata; class Actinopteri; order Labriformes; family Labridae; genus Scarus; species Scarus forsteni. Next base: position 1,596,763 of record JAZDUH010000459.1, read on the forward strand.
CGGACCCAGCTCTGCAGACCTGCACTGAGAGGACCCGCTGCACTGAGAGGACCCGACGTCACGTTACGCCAACGTCACGTTACGTTGCCTGCACTGACAGGACCCTACGTTGCAGATGTCCCAGACCTCCGACGTCACGTTATGTTTTTTTTTATACTTTTTAAAATTCTTTTTCATATACGGATCGGGTAGTGACAAGCTAACGACAGTTAATGACCGTTAGCCGCTAACTTAGCTGCTAACAGCTAACGGCCTTATACTATCGTCTTACACTAAATTGTATCACACAGATGATTCATTTAACTCTTATATGTAACATGAACCTTGTCAAAGACAATCCTTACAAGTAAACTTCTGAGGAGGGCAGATTTCGCCAAATTTTACTAAGTATCTATGACAGGAGTCACTACCCGATCCGTACGTATTTCTATGTCTGAATCCATCGTGTATATATCTATATCGCTGTCACGGCTCGAGAGGAAGTGACGCAGTGTTCGCGCATGCGCAGTACAAATCGGGTAGCCGTACGGATCAGGTAGTGACAGTCTGCAACGTAGGGTCCTGTCAGTGCAGGAAACGTAACGTGACGTCGGCGTAACGTGACGTCGGGTCCTCTCATTGCAGGTCTGCAACGTAGGGTCCTGTCAGTGCAGGTCTGCAGCCAGACCCCTCTCCAAATTCTGGTCAATTGTGTTAGAGATACTGTTACTTTAGGACTAGAGATGGACTTTTCTCCTCTGCTGATCTCACGGAGTATTTGGGGAATTTGTATTTAGCAAGCAAAAAAACACCTCTTCATTTCGGGTTGAATTAAAAATGTATTGTTCTGGAGTTCTCCAAAACTCCTGGACAAAAAGGTGTTTCTTTCTTATAAATAATAATACATTTATTTATTTTTTCAGTGGGATGTATAAATGAATGTATGTGATTTGTTTTGATCCTGGAGAAATGGTATTAACTGAATGACAATAAATTTGAATTTTAATTTGAATATAACAGTGTAATGCCTGACATTTCAAATACTAATATTATAATGTAACTAATAACTTTGAAATTACAGTAATAAATAATGAATAATGCATTATATTTTTGGAAATAACTTGCCCAACACTGGTCAAAAGTGACTGTCAACTTAAGCGGGACAGAAAAGCCTTTTAATGCCGTTCTCTCTCTGAAAGACAAAAACTGTTACTGAATATTTTAAGTAGACTTTGAGAGAGTCCAGAACTTTCTGATGGACAGCTTTATGAGCCTGTCAGACATATATCAGCAGCTCTGAGGTGAAAATGTCAGTCATGGTGGTTTTATTCTCACAGCAGAGAGTGAGCTGCAGTCAGACTAACAGCTCCGCTCTAAAATCGATGGCATCGATCAGAAAGTGGCTCTATGATGTTATATGTTTGTGTTGGGGGGTGCACAGAGGAAGACCGAGAGGCTGCAGGTGAGCACTGTTTTTAGATTTCCTCTAATGTGGGCTCAGATGTGACCTTGGCAGCTGCAGAAAAAAGAAGTGGAGGCGTGTGTGGAAGATTTGTGTGTGTGTGTGTGTGTGTGTGTGTATGCGAGTTTCCATGGACGGCTGTGCCTGTAAAAGCCTGATAAGCCAAAGCAGAAAGCCAATCACAGCGCTGCCATCTCACCCACTGACACAGAGATTCAGCACAGCTGTCACACGTCTGCACTGACACCGTCACCCAGTGTTCATGCAGACATGGAGGATTTAGAGCGTGTGTCTCTTCTGTTTGCACATTTCTGCCATGGCAGAAATAAATATATACATATATATATATATATGTATGTATATATATATCTATATCTATCTATCTATCTATATATATATATATATATATATATATATATATATATATATATATGTATGTATGTATGTATGTATGTATGTATATATATATATATATATGTATGTATATATATACAGAGAGAGAGAGAGAGAGAGAGAGAGAGAGAGAGAGAGAGAGAGAGAGAGAGAGAGAGAGAGAGAGCGAAAGAGAGAGAGAGAGAGCGAAAGAGAGATAATAAGTGCGTTTCCATTACCCTTGGATATGCCCAAAATGTAAATAGTGCAATAAAAAACTGGTAATGGAAACACCTGAATTTTGAAAAAGCAGTAAAATGTCGCAAAAAAGTTTTTACGCTTTCATGACGTGGTTTTTCAGACGTTTTGATCGTCAAATATATCACAAAAGCGCTATGGAAACACTTTTTCCGCGATAATACATCACAGGACGTGACGTACCTAGTTACATGATCACTTCTCTGAGAGTAAACATGGAGCGGTACGTTTGGACAGAGGAGGAGACAGAGACTTTTCTTGCCATTAGTCTCGAGAAAAACACAACTGCCATACTAGACAGCAAACAGAGGAATGCAGAGAGTTATGAGGAGATGGAAACCGAAATGAGGGAGAAAGTGTTCAACAAGCCTTGGCATCCATCTTCCTGCAGTGAATTCTCGCGGGATGATATTTCAAGAGAGTTACAACGCTCCTGCCTAGAACAACCTTCAATGTAAACACGTTCAAAGTGCAGATGTACTTTGTCGAAATTTTGGTAATATTGCTTTTAATTTGTGAAAAACTGTAATGGAAACTCAGCTAGTGTCAAAGGAGTTACAGTGCAGGATGACACTGTTTTTGATCACCATAAGTGGGCCTGCAGGATATGAGAAATAAATGCAATGTGAAGAAACATAGTACATAACAAAAAAAAAAAAACTCTGATTAGGTTCACCAGGAAATTGAATGTTGTAACTTTCCATGTGAATGTGTGGGAGGAAACTGGAATTTACAAAATGCAAGTTGGATTTAAAACATAGTTGAGAAAACAAAGTTAAGCAGAATCTTTACTAAAACAATGAGATGCAACGGCACTGGAGAAAATCTCTTTAGGGGTGTTGAGACCAAACCTCCTCCAAGTTTCGGGCAGTTTGGCGAAGCCACCAGAACCTTTAGGGAGAGGAAGGACTACAACGGTCATGCCAGCACATTTCTGCTGGAGGGGACTCTGGGTTTGAGGCTCCTACACCTGTTGCCTCTTCATCCTCTAATCCCATCATCATCTTCAGCCTCTGGATGCAGCTGCTCACTGTTGTGTCCAGTGTTGGGAAAGTTACTTCAAAAATGTAATGCGTTATTTATTACTTGATACTGTCATTTTGAACTATATTAGAATATAATAGACACATTGATGCTCATGGCTCAATATAAGAAATTATCAGAGCAAAAACAGACAGAAGGTCAAACTCTGGTAAACTGTGTTAGAGATACTGTAACTTTAGGTCTAGAGGAGGACTTTTCTCCTCTGCTGATCTCATGGAGTATTTGGGGAATTTGTATTTAGCATACAAAAAAAAACACCTCTTCATTTCGGGTTTAATTAAAAATGCATTGTAACTTGCATTACTGACATTTGTACCGAGTAAAATATTACTTTTTTTTTTGATGCCTTACATTACTATGTTACAGTAAAAAGGAATGCATTACAGTAATCACATTACTTTTGTAATGCATTACTCCTGACACTGTTTGTGACACATGCTGGAAATAAGCTGAGCGGTGGCAATGCGAACAAGCCTGAGGCTCTCTACGCCAGACATGGAGTAAGGCTGAAAGAGGATGGACGCTGACGGGCAGGAGTTGGAGCTGGATGTTCAAGGGGAGGTGAACATGTGGGATGTTAATGAGGTCCAGGAGGAGGCTTTGACCTGAGGGGTTTGGCAGCGTGCAGACGAGAGGCCTGAGGAGATGGAGGGTTGATGTTTGGTGGGACTTTTAAAGAGGAAGTGAGGCTTTTTTAATTCAAAGTTTTGAACGAGACATTCTTGTTTTGTTGTTCAATTAAAGAAATGATTGTCTAATAAATTACAAAAACTTGTAAATAGGGCATGGTGATTTTACCTAATCTCAATATCACGGTTAATTGAAGCTCTTACCTCGATTACGATTAATGAACGATTATTTTATGCGACGCCGGAACACTTTAGTGGTAATACTGATGATCGTCTACACAGTCTTCCTGCAGTATTTACACTTGACTTCTTTCTGCTCGATGTCCTCTGCAAAGAATCCAAAATGTGCCCAAACAACGGTGATGACATTTTTCTTGGTTACAAGGTCCTCTGATAGATTGGCACTTGTCTGCTCCATGTTGGTGGCATGTCCCTTTTTGGTCCCTTTTTCACTCATTTAAACCCAGTTTGGAGAAAAGCAACAGTAAGAGGAGCAGTTAAGATACTTCAGCTGTGATCATCGTCTTTGTTTGAGGAAGACTAAGAGACTGTTTCCTGCTTACCGTCCTCGTCTTTTTACTCCCACACACAGAAGAACACTAAAGCTAATTTTCTAAGTTCATAATTCTATGTACCATCACATACTTTGGTCTTTATCTTCCAGCCCAGGTGTGTTTGCATCCATGTGCTTGTAGAGTTTACCCCTGGGTGTTTACCTGGCCTCGGTGTATTATCAGCGAGAGTGTGCAGAAGATCTTAGTCATGTTTGTTTGTGCGTGGGTGGAGGAGGAGGAAGAGGAGGAGGTGGAGGAGCCAGCCCACCTGCCTCTTCAAACAGGGAGACAGAGACAGAGGAGGACGGCGTAAAGGAAGCAGCAGCGCTCCCCTGTGTGCTGCTGCGAGCTTAGATTGTGCTGGAATTAAATTTCACAACAAAAACAAACAGTGGGGCGAAGACACGCCGAGCCCTTCCCTCCTCTTCACCTCCTCTGTTTCACCCCTCAGCTGGGTCTCCGTCCTCCTCCTGCTCCTGTGATCCCATCAGAGCTGATGTGAAAAAGCTATTACAGCACAGATGAAGATGCGCCTTCAGACTTTAAGATTAAATCCAGGACAGCCGCAGAGAGGAGCAGATACTGTAATCTGGACCTGGTTATTCATTTTACAACTGAAACTGTGATTTAAGATTTGAAAATGTTTTCCAGTCCCTCTCATTCCCTCTAGCAGAGAACTCAATGTGACTAGGGCTTAAGGATATGGACAAAATTTCATATCTCGACATGATATGACAACTGGGGCTGCCACAAACGACTATTTTTGCAATTAGTCGACTCGTCACATCATGCATGAACTGCAGCGTCCCGCACCAGCATGCAGCTGGAGGCCCAAATCGCTTATAACAAGCAGACCTGGCAACTATGTCACCTGCGTAGTTGTGCATGCTCCACATACGTGAGTGTGTTTGGGGGTGTGCTGGGTTGATTCCTGCGGCGTGATAACGAGGAAATGGAGTGAGGAAAGGACAAACTACCAACCACACTCATGTCTGCTTTGTAGTGGCAGCTGGGTGATAATCATGTGGGATTCACACAAGTAGAAGAGCAAGCCCAAAGTCACTTTAATGAGCCAACTTGGCAACACAATAACTGTTGTCTTAGTCTGTGCTCAGCCTGCTCCCTCACGCTTTCTGTTTCCTACACGGCTGTAGTAATTACCTTTGTTCTAGTAGACACACAACAGTCAAACACTGAAATCAGAACTCAAATCCAGAGCTGTACATGCAGGGTGAGCGCAGTAGAAATCTATGTTGTTTATATCATTGCTTTTTTGATATCAATGTCTTGAATGTGCAATCTCGATATATATAATAATGATATATCTTTCAGCCCTAACTGTGACCATGACAGGAAGTTTTGCTAATTTTACAGGACATCACTAATAGTATTATAATTATTGTTTATTGTTCATTTGACATGGACGCACAGTAACACTGATGCTGTGATATTTAAATACACACAGGTCCCAGATTCACTGCTCTAAGTGTTTATAGAATTAAAGTTGTAAAAAGAGAAACTTAAAAAAAGAAACAGAGATGCCTAAGACACAGTTCATTAAAAACTACATCAGAGTTAAATAACCAGAGAAAATAGAAGTTGAACAAAAAGCTGAATGAGAAGGTTACTTCAGGTTAATGGTTTATATGTGGGAACAATATTGTTGCTCCTTCAGCCATGATCTGAAATCATCAAAAATTACAAAAACAGTGTTTTAAAATACCCTTAGGATATTCATGAGGGTCCATGAACTTGAATATGGAGCAAGTTTGACCTTGAGTTTGAGTTTACATTTTGTAGAAATCTAAAAGAAAATACATCTGAGAGCTTAAGATGTTTCATTTAAGATATCTGCAATAATTACTATGCTTCATGACCTTGACAATGTAACAAAGTCATACTTGTTTCAGAGATTTTGTTTGAGGCATTAGGTTCACAATAAGAGTTTGAAATCATGCATCTCCGCCTTGCCAGCCTCCATTGTCCAACGGTTTCACTCGGCTAAATGCTAAATGGCCCAATCAGGGAAGTGAGGCGGGAGCTGCAGGAGCTGCGGGCGTGACAACAACAGGAAGTGACTTGACAGAAAGTGACGTCACTTTCCTGTTGTACAAATAATGGCAGCTAATGTCGGTTAGCCTGTGGTCATCATGGTTCTACTTGGCGAAATCTGCTCTCCTCAAGTTGACTTTGTAGAGATTGTCTTTGACGAGGTTCATGTAACATATAAGTTTTAAATGATACATCTGTGTGGGATAATTTAATGTGAAACAGTAGTCTCAAGGTAGTTAAGCTAATGGCTAACAGCCATTAGCCGCTATGGCTGAAAAGGGCAAACGACAGGTAATGGCCATAAGCTGTTGTGGGTAACAACAATTAGCCACTACAGCTTGTGGCCATTAATTGCTGTTTGCCCTTGTAAGCCGTTAGCTGCTACATATGCTACGTCATAGCAGCGCTGCTTGGTATGGATTGGTCTGTTTTGAGTGTGATGAGCCAAACGATCATCCAATCACAAGCTGATGTTGTTTTTGAAGGTTCTACCTTGAAAACATTTTTGCATGGAATAGTGAAATATTTCCAATATGGAGCTGTCCATCTGGTGTGTTGGGTTAGAACTTCCTAATCAGGGGGTGTGAAAATCTGTTGAGCGTTTTTGAGTTAACTTGGCCACAGACATACTGACAAACAGAGAGAAGGCAAACAAATGGCATAAACATGACCTTCTTGGTGAAGGTTAATCTTGGACATTTGTGTGAGCTGAGGAAAATCTCTGAGCAGTATTGAGATGTTGAGATTTTGAGAAATCCAGACCTTGCAGATTGTCAGGAGATAATCATGAGGCTGTTTGTCATTCTTCTTCAAGCTGTGCTCCAAAAATAAAACTAGGTTCTTGTTCTTTGGGTTGACATTTGAACAAAGCCTTTTAAAAAATCTCTCAAAGCACTACTTGGTCACTGCTTTTACAAGAATTACAAACAGATGTGCAGATGGACACCTCTGACATCAGTGTGGAGGCATAAAATCTATAAGTAAAGGTCAACAAGATCAAGCACCGATGTGGAGTTCAGTGCTTCATTAGGGGAGGCCGAAGATGACGAGCTTAAAGAAATGAAGTCTGGGAAACTGTTAGATTGAGTTGTTCTTCTCTGACATGCTCACTGATGACCTCAGGATAACAAACAAATCTGAAATGTTGAATTATTTTCATGGATAAACCTCCCGTGTCCCAGCCATCCTTGATCAAATCTGCCCTGAAACAGAAAAAAAACCTTACTTAACCATTTTACTCCCAGCTCAACTGTTTGGAAGAGGTCAATAAATTCAGGGAAATTTAATGTGTTAAAAAAGTAATGCATTATCATTATGCATCATCTACTTTTTATTTATGAACATTTCTGCCTTTTCTAAAATTTTCTCTTATATTTGTGCATTTCATGTTGTCGCGTTCTAACTGTTAACATTTTAAGCCTTAAATCCCACACCAAGAAAATATGTTTTTAGGTTTGTTTGTAGTTTTTTCTGTTCCCCGAAATGTCAGTGGAATCTACTAATTATTTGATTTGTTCTGTTCTCTTAAAGGGTTAAGCTTGAATAAATAATTAAATAAATAAAAATCTACTCTCTGCTCAGTGGGCATGAAGCATTATTGCATGAGCAGAGACAAGAGTAACCATTACTCACATGCTCTCTTCTTTTTTAAGTATTGATCCAGGAACCATTTAGGCAGCGGTTCCATTTTAAAGCATCGATTTGGCTCCTCTATTGAGAAAACAAACAGTGTGGACCCTGAGGATAATGAATGGATGATGGTATCTTCTGTTGGCTCAGCCTGTCCCTGCAGCTGAAGGTTACAGCCCAGCATCTGCAGACCTGTGGCTCATCTGTTAGCATTGGACTGAGAGACGAGGACAGACTCATGCAGGAGCTGCCTGTTGATTGGAGATTACATCCTTCCCTCTGAAAGTGACCAAATGCTCCCTCAGCTGTGTCTGGTTGGGAAATGTTTCCCGTAAATGTCAGGGCCACAGGCGTGTGAAACGAGCCCCCGCTCTCATTAGGGAGAGGGATTTCACTTCACGGGACACTGATGCAAGACGATAGTAACAGAGACACAGTAGGGGCGAGGATGTCACAGTGACGAGGGAAAAGCCAAATGAGCTAGCATCTCTAACCAACTGGTGTCACACTTCTGCAACAATTAACAGCTGCGAGCGTGGAGTAAGGACCCCTGAGCGAGACATGAAGCAGGTGTGTGATCAGAATCAGATTCAGAAATACTTTATTAATCCCCAAGGGGAATTTTGGTTGTTTCAGTTGGTCTTATACACAGTATAGCAGTTGGAAGTATCAGATGAAGACATTAGAAAAGAGAGGAGTATTAATTTAACTAAAATAAAATAAAGCAGAATTAAAATAAAATCAAAGCTGCAAGCAGCATTGGTCGAGTCCTTGCTCTGTCGCAGGTCCCTCATGCCCCGTTGACCTCCATTTTGAGGGTTTCATCCCTTTTCACCCCTTTAAACTGCTCTAAGTTAGACTGATATGTGTTTCTGCAGCTCTGTCATTAGCCTCAGTCTTTATAATGGCTGTGTATGAGACATTGTATTGATACTCCTTCAGTCACATCATCAGCTGTGAAGATCAAGGCAGAGAAGAGTGACATCATCCTTTTGCCAAATTGCTCCGAGATTGAGTGGCAACTTGTGAAACAACGCCTCACAGATGCCACAATTTTGACCCAATCTCTCTAAAAAAAAAAGACCTTTTTAGGGAAAATTTTGTCAGGAATCCAGTCATGTAAGTTTTAAGACTGTACTTTGTTTTGTATTTTCTGTAGAGGCCTAACTGACATAGGATGTCTCTTGCTGTTCTGTCGTCCCCCATTCATTTGAATGGGAGGAGCTGCGAGGCCTGTTTCAGAGTTCACCAACTTTGAGGGCTCGTCATTTAGAAACTGTTTGAGAAACAAATCCCTTTATAACTTTTGATCATCAATGTCTCCTCTCTCATCTGTCCGCATTTCAAGCTGATACCATTTACTGCGTAGGATGAGATCTTTTTTTCTCTGAGCCTTTTATTTTTACTTGTCTTTTACTTTGAAGGTAGATTGCCGACTTCCTATTTGAGATACAGTACAGGCCAAAAGTTTGGACACACCTTCTCATTCAATGTGTTTTCTTTATTTTCATCACTATTTACATTGTAGATTCTCATTGAAGGTATCCAAACTATGAATGAACACACGTGGAATTATGTACTTAATTAAAAAGTGTGAAATAAATGAAAACATGTCTCATATTCTCGGTTCTTCAAAGTATCCACCCTTTGCTCTGATTACTGCTTTGCAGACTCTTGGCATTCTCTTTATGAGCTTCAAGAGGTAGTCACCTGAAATGGTTTTCTCTTCTCAGGTGTGCCTTTCCAGGGTTAATTAATGAAATTTCTTGCCTTTTAAATGGGGTTGGGACCATCAGTTGTGTTGTTCAGAAATCAGGCTGATGCACATCCGACAGCCCTATTAGACAACTGTTAGATATATATTATGGCAAGAACCAATCAGCTAAGTTAAGAGAAACGAGTGGCCATCATTACTTCAGTGAGAATCTACAATGTAATTAGTGATGAAAATAAAGAAAACACATTGAATGAGAAGGTGTGTCATCATTTTGACGTTGGTTTCCTCTCTCTACGACATTCCGAGTGGACATTTCAGCCATTTAAGTGGTGCTAGTCCATAGGTGGTGCTAGAGAGCTCATTTTGGCATGTTGGGGGTTAATTTTTTCATTTTATCAATTTTTTCGCCACTTCTGATGTGTGTGCCAGTTTTGGTGAGTTTTTGAGCACGTTTAGGGGGTAAAATTAAGGGTTAAATATGTAGGAAGAAAGAGAATAGGGAGAAAGAAACGATACAGGAACAATAGGATCATTGCCCACAGGGGAAGGACCCTCATAAAAATAGAATAAATACAACTAAAATGAAAATAAATGAAAAGAGCATGAAAAATTAAGTAAACAGGTTGCAACATGCAGAGCCTTTAAGCAATATCAACTTCCTTATAAAGGAAAATAAGTAACAATCAAGTGGAAATGAGATTCTGAATGAGATGGAGGTATATACAGTGTTAACAATTAATATTTACACTAAAGATATGACTATATCTCTGACAGGGAGAGCAGAGAGGAGAAACCATTTAACAACCAGAGAAAATGTCTGTTTTGGCCCGCCAGTGCGACATGAGTGTCGTGAACTCAGTCCCAGGACAGGGACCATTTCAATTTACAGCCTGTACACCATTTGTCCAAGGTCCAGTTAAAGTAAGGATGTTTTTGGGAATTACATATGCGTATTTATTTATTAACAACATCACAGGAGTAAACAGTGACAGTTTATTCTCCAGCACCTGATGGCACGATATTAGAGGGAGGAGTTATAAAGTCTGATAGCAACAGGCAGGAAGGATTTTCTGTGCTTCTCTGTGGTGCATCGTGGGTAATGAGTCTCGCACTGAACATCCTCCTGTGTTTGTCCAGCACGCTGTGGAGGGGATGGGAGGTATTGTCCATGATGTCCTGCAGGATCCAGGAGCTGCGTCTCTCCCTGTCCTGACTCACCGTATATCAGATTACATGTCTGCACTTTGACCGAGCCGTCACTCACAGGTGCAGCTGAGCCGTCCTCGCAGCGGGGTCGTGGCGGTGCTCTGATTAGTGAGGCACTGGAGCAGAGCGAGAGCACGGAGGTGACTTCTCACCTGCAGGCTTCATGTGCTGACTGTGAGCTTTGGAGTGGGGCTGTTAATAACCTGCTGCAGACTAAAACATGGCGTCTGCCTCAGATTTCAGCTCCATATTTATCTGCTTGATTTCCCGGCTGCTCGTCCCATTAGAGCTCCCTAATTACTTTGCTTTGTCTCATTTTTCTGCACTCTCCAATCAGGCTTTGTTTACATGCTCTCTGTAATGTGGCTGCTGCAAATATTGACTTCTGTTTGCCACTTGGGCTGAACATCCAAAATGTACCAATATTTTCTTTATTGATTTAATTCCAAACTAGAGAGGCCACTCTCAGTGATTATTAGGGATGCAGCTTTTATTGACACACACTTTGATTGGCAGTGTTTCTCACTTTTTAATGCAAACAGCCATTTGTTGCCTTTTCTTCTGTGTTTGCACCGCTGCATGTGAGCCTGTGAGCCAGTGCCCAGGGCTGCAGAAAATCATGTTATCAGTCACTGAAGTTATGTCAAGAAACCATACTGCTCCTCTGAGAAGAGGGGCAGCAATTTGCATCAACACTTGCATCATGAGGGCCCTCATTCTTCTGTATCTTGGTCTGAGTAGAGGTAGAGAAAGCAGCATTTTGAACCCTGCAAATTAATTATATCTGATAAAAACAATGCAGCTATGGAGCCTCATATGCAGCATTATTTCCTTAAACCACTTGTGTGCAGCAATCCATCAGGTTTTGCCTGGGAACATAAAGTCCATACACATCAGCACAGTAAATTAGGTTAACCAGTAGGAGTGGAGGAAATAATCGATTCAGCATGATATTTTACGTGATGATATATCGATTTAAGACAGCAAAATATCGGTGTTATATTAGCCTATATTGCAAATATGAAATGTAGTCTATGGTACTTGTGAATAAAACTAAATCCATTCCTCTATCTGACCGCTGCATGGTGCCGCTGCGCATTTTGTCGAGTGAAGTCGAAGGTGACAGTTGACGTTAGGGCTGGGTATTTCCAGCAACCTCCCGATATGATACGTATCCCAATACACGTAAATTGTGAACATTGACTACGCTTTAACCAAATCCTTGACAAGTTAAGTTTTTTTCTTATAAGAAGAAAAAGAACAAGGATGAGTTTTAAGTGGTTCTTCAACTTAACAGACATAAATTCAGATCCTCAAAGATGGTAGACTGAAGTTCAAATTTAGAACATATGCTTCATTATGTAGCTCGTCTTCGACCTTGAACTGTACCATGTTAACATTAGCCAAAGTGTATTGACAACAACTGTCAAAATATTTAGGCTGTTTAGATTCTGTAGAATCCGTATCCATACATGTATCCCGAAGGAGTGCGTGACGATATTTTGCCGTATCGGAAGCAAAGGCCTAGTTGACGTGCAGATCGGGGGATACTTAGTACACCACAGATGTTGCGTCAGGAGAGGGCCTCACACCGCAAACCGGCCAATATCGCACTGCAGAGCACTTCTCACGCTCTCTCTTCGCTTGAGCGTGGCTGGAGCAGCAGTGTGCTTCGCTATGCTCGAGACACGCTGCAGGTCTGTTTTCAGCGTGGCTGCTGCCAATCCTCATAAATTCAGTCATACAGAAAGCACCAGAAAAGGAAGTCGAACAAGTGGAGTATCCAGAACTTTCAAAATGTGACGATTCACGAACTCCTGAAAGGAAATTTCATCAATAGGCCGTCATTACATCACAACCAGGAAACATGAGCATCAGGTCAACAGTTGGTCAGAGGGTCCCAGAGGCAACACGGCACCATGGACGAAGAAAAGTGAACCGTGGAGGCACAGAAATATACATAATTACATATGACACAAAACAATTCTTTCTACAAGGACACAGGCAGATGGAAGTGATACAGACCAGCAATGCGACCTTAGAGAAGTGAAACGATGTGTTTATTTATTTTGTCAGTTTATAGCATGTTTTCTTATTGTGTGATATTGCAACTATAAGATATTATAAATAGTATAATATAATGATAAATATATTGCCAAAAAAACCCCTAATGTTTTGCAATGTAATGTATTGCTGGCATATCACAAAATCGCAATCCTATCAAAATTGTGGCTCAAGTATTGTGATAGTATCGAATTATGGGGCAACTGTTGATTCCCACCCCTATTAACCAGTGAACTTTCCTGCTCCTCAGTTTCCACAACAGTTTCTCCATCCTAGAGTCCTATACAATCTGTATTATTTTATAAAATTCTGCTTAACTGGTCCCAATAATTCGTTTTGTTCTGTTTAAATTTTTTGAGTATTCAGTTTTAGTATTTTACGCAAGTTTAGTTTAGTTTGGACAACTTTTATCTCGCCCTGCATGAAGCATTCATTCAGTTCTGGAGGAGATGCAGACTCATCTGCTGTGGAGTAGGGCTGGTACATAAATCGATTAAATCAATAAATTCAAATTATTTTCTGCAGAAGATTTAAAAATTAAAAATCACATTTTTTGTCATTCACTTACTTAAATTGTAAGTAGTTGCAAAATTTGAAAAAATATAAATTCTCAAACTTTACAGTTTTCATGATGGTGGCCCTGCCAGGTTTTACACAAGCACTTTCATAGGCTTGTATTTATTTATTTTTAATTAGATTAAATATTGATCAGAGAAACATGTTAACAAGCTGTGAAAATCCCTCAGCTTTCAGTCTTTATGTAGGCAAACCCGCCTGCGTTAGAACTACATAATCAACATTCTATGACACACACTTTAATTTGAAGAGGGAAATTCTGATTGATTTGGGAATATATTTTGACAACATGAAGGTGATTCATGTCATTTTTGTGTCACTTGAAGTTTCTTTTTGCTTGAGGCAGAATCTGAGGAGGAAGGCGATGCTGTACGCACCTCTCACGAGATCACGTGCGTGATTCAAGATGGCGGCGCCCTATTGCTACTCTTGAACGAAAATAAAAGAAAAGTACTCCATCTTAACTTTTTTCCCCCACAATCTACAAATATAACCACAATCGACATGGAAGACCTAGAAGGAAACATCAATGATTTTTTTTGCTTTAAGAGGAAACACAATCAATTAAAATTATAAATCAAGTTTTGTTGGGAAACAAATCAGGGATTTTATTTTTAGGCTATATGGCCCAGCCCTACTGTGGAGCCTGTTTTCTAAACCAGACTGCTCCATATTCGTCACTGTGATGACACAATCCTAACTGACACCTGATTACCTGCTCTGTGAGTACAGGTGAGTGTTCACCTGGGCTGGCAGCTCTTAAATCAACTCTTTAATTACAGGCTGAACTCATTGTTGTGTGCATGTAAACACTCTCCTCCCTCGCTCTGACGCGCTCGCTCATTTTTCTCAGCCTGTATCGTGTCAGACGAGCGTGTTGCAGGAACAGGAATGCTGCCCTGATCTGGTTACCTCTTCCTCGTCTCCTCTCTCCCTCTCTCTCTCTCGTTGCCACTCCCCTCGCTCTCTCTCCCCGTGAGTATGCTCAGTCATTCAGCTCGTGCTCCGCTGCTGTTTTTGCTGCTCTGAAGCCTGCGATCGGGGAAATTAAGCTTCCTCGGAGACAAACTCCATCCAGGAATGGGAACGCTGGAGCTGCGCGAGGACTTGACGGCGCTCGCGTCAGGAGGGGATGGATCTGTGTGAACTTTGGAGGGAATGCAGTGCACATGTGAGAGGCATCCTGGCATCACTGAGGGTTTGCGGGAAGTCCGGATGAGCCTGACAGCTTAGGATCTGCATCCCTGAAGTGTGAGCCGGATCATCATGGTAGGAGGAGAGCAGTGATTTAAGAGGAGCAGCTCAGCAAGGTGAACCTCAAAGACATCTGCTCACACCTGGGATTTACGGAGTCACCTGTGATGTCAAAGCTCACCTGGGGCCGTGGTCTCAGACTCTGCTGATCGTTGTGGTTTTCCGGGGCAGGGCTTTGCTTCTCCAGGTGTGCAAACCACACCAGACGAGACTCAGGTGACATCACCGCTCCTCAGTTTGAGCGCGGCCCATTAACTCATCTTCTCGCCTCATCTTCTGGCTCTCAAACCTCTCCGCTTCTCCACATGGAGCCACTGGTGGGGCGAGAGGAGGGACGCTGATTAATGCGAGGCTGGGTCTGAATCCTCGCTAGAAATAGAAAGAGAGAAAGAAGAGGAAGAAGCAGCAATCATCAAGTGGGGCAGGAAAAAAAGAAAAAGAGCATCATGTGGAATCAGTCTGGATACTGCAACCACATCCCACACGCTGGATACCCCTTCTACCACGCTCCCTGCAGGTACGCAGCATCAACATGTAGTCAGGCGGGGTGGAGGATTATTGATATGATGATGGGAAATTAGACTTTCTGCTTGATAGTTCATTCTGATTTATTGGATGCACATTTATATTTTAATTCCTTACACCCCCATCAGGCACCCAAGCAGGGCATGCAGATATTAGGCCTGGTTTTGGTAAAAATAGCTTCAAAAGCTATAAATAAAATATCTGATGAACAAATATGTAGCATGTTCTGCCAATATTATGGCTGTTTATACTGGCAGAGTGTTTATAAGGTGGAAGTTTAATTCAGGCTTAAATTGATCACCATCATGACATGCATCTTTTTCTAAAATTGTCATTAATTTAGGGAAAGGTCCAGCCATTATACTATTGTGATTAGGATTTAGACTGAGAAATAGGAAATTACTTAGTGGATATTCTATATTGGCACAGACATTAGGGCTGGGGTGATACGCTTTTCCATTTTTTTTACAATTTTGTAGGTGTCAATTCAATTTAAATTGTGATTCTACGATATTGCAGATTTTTGCAATCTTTAGTTAGCTTTTTTAACACCAGTGAAAAAGATGAACAATGATGATGCCTACGGACTACATCAGGAAAAATACACATCACATGTGAGTCTGTTTTTAGGATTTATTCAGCAATATATTTTAACCAGCTGTTTATACTCTCTCTTCCAAAGCCTGGACTGCATTTAAAAGTGGCTTATTAACAGACTAAAATGAAGCATTTAAATGTGGAAAAAAAATCATTTTTTGAACAAAAAAATCAATTTAAAAATCCAGACACTTCTGTGAATCGATTATTTCTCCCACCCCTAATAGACATCATTTCAGAAATACACATGTCCTCATATTAAGGAACTCTAAAGGCTTTATTATGCTCTCCACACCGTTAACCCACACTAACTGCTCCAGACTAAAGATGTGATCTAAACAGTTACTGTATTTCTGCCCTGCATGGTTCACTTGCTGTAGACCAGTGATCACCAACTGGCAGCCTGGGGGCTACATCCGGCCCCCCACAGCTTTGTACATGGCCCCCATATGATTATCACATTCAGAAAATTATCCAGGGCAAAAATTTTGTTGTGGTTTCAAAGGAATCTTTCTGCTGTTAAATCCCCAAAACTACCGATGAACTTCTCCAAAATACCTTTGATTGAAACTGTTTTATCAGACATGACTCCATATGAAAACTGTTTTACATAAAGTCACCTGTGATCTGAAATTTAAATAGAAAACAAGGACACTGGAGCCAAACAAAGACCTGGAAAACATGAAAGTCCATTACAGAAGTAGCTAAAGTATCTCCTTGTAGTTTGGAGCAGTATGGGTGATAGGGACTGATCTCACTTTCAAAGGTAAGGGAATGCAGACCGTCATGAAATAATCCAACTATGTTACAAACACTCAACTAGAGTCATGTTAGAGTCTGGCCCCCATAACGTATGTCAGGAAAGAACTGGCCCTTGGATAAATGATGACCCCTGCTGTGGACCGATATCTCCCATATGTCATGGGACAGTGTCTTCAAAAGTAACGATCTAACTGGAGTTAGACAGAAAAACTATTTGTTGTCAGCATGAAGTAAAAGCCGTCTTATCCTCCTGTGGTCACATCTGATGAAGTTTCATGTCTGGATATTTGATGTCACTTTTTAGACACTTGTGGATGTGTCGAGTGTAAAACAGGCTTGAGTCTGTCCTGTGCTACAAATTAAGGAAGGGCACGAAGAACCGATTCCAGTTGTTACTACACGTCTAATGAATAATCAGCATTTATGATTAATAGAGGTGGACGAAAAAAACATTTCACAAAAGTATCGGGTTTTTTGTCTGACAATTTTTTAATAGATTTTTTTCCAAATGTAAATGCTTCATTTAAGCCTGTGTTAATAGGCCACTTTTTAAATGCAGTCCAGGCTTTTGAAGAGAGAGTATAAACAGCTGGTTGAAAAATATATTGCTGAATAAATCCTAAAAACAGACTCACATGTGATGTGTATTTTTCCTGATCTAGTCTGTAGGCATCATCATTGTTCATCTTTTTCACTGGTGTTAAAAAAGCTAACTAAAGATTGCAAAAATCAAATCGGAAGAAAAGCGTATCGTCCCAGCCCTAATGATTAATAATCAATGAGGTTTACTGACTGTAGTTTCATGACATTCTCTTATGAGAGGAAACCAAGTGAGAAAAAGGAGCTTAATTTTTAATTGTTCTCTTGCTGGAGACACTGTGAATCAGACTTAAAATCTTAATGTAACCCATGTTCATATCTAGTGTAAGTCTTTAACACGTGTTATGGTATCAGTCTGTAGATGTTTCTCTTTATTGACTGATGCCTCATTAGATTTGACAAATAGCTGCAGAGCTGAGTTCATCGATTTCTGTGTCACACTTTTGAACTTTGGTTTTCGTTTTTTAAAATTAGGTGAACTAATAAAATGAAGCAACCTCAAAGTAATAATTCCCTCATCTCACTTGTTCTTGGAAAATGTCTTATCATAGGTTTTATAAGGTCTTAAAAGTTACAGATTATGTACCCATTTATGGAGATTAATTCGTCTTTATGACTGATTATTTTCTGCATCACTGAAATGGCAGCCATTGTGTCCTGCCACTCTTTTTAAGAACTCACGGTCCAAAATGTGATTTAACTTCTAAGAAATTGGCCAACAGATTTTTTTTCCCATTGTTTTGTTCTTAGACACACAATCCACAGTCAGTAGTAAGGAAGTCATTAAGAGTTTTTGGTCGATAACTTAATCTATAGAAGTAAAAATCAACCTGTTCTTTTAAAGCGGAGCCTTCATTATGAGATTTGAAGCAGATCTGATGACTTCTGGGACATATGTCTGTTTTTTAGTTCTAATTCAAGCCTGATCATGGATCATATTATATGTTTTGACATCAGATGTGTGGCTGCTTTTGTCTGTGCAAGGAGCTTTGAAATGATAAAACAGGGATACATCTGCTGACAATGTGATGCTGCGTAACTATCTTATCACCGATGTCTGAGATTGATTGGTGATTGGGGGGAGCATTTGTTATGAAATGGTGAGATAGAAATAAAGTTTGATATTTTGATTGATGAGTGATGATCTAGTCCATATGTTGGGCTGATTAGCTTCACTTCTCTGTGAGAAATCTATGCTGGGCAATATATAATTTACATTTGAATTATTTACTGCAAGCGATCTAGAATTTAACCCACCGGCGGGATCAAAACACCACTTTTTTAAAGTGACTGGCATTTACAAATCTTTTGTCTTATCCAGAAACGGAAAGCAAGAGTGTAATTGTTAGATTTTCAAGTTTCCGAGGGTACCTGAATGTATCCAAAGTGACTTCGGCAACATATTGAAAACAACAGAAAAATTTGCATATTTTATGAGATTTCATCAACATCACTTAAATTCTTGTGTCCTCTTTGAAAATTTGCAGAAAATTAACCGTTTGGTCCCGCTAAATTCTGTGAAAAACAAAAAAATCTACACTTCCAACCACGTTCAACAAGACCTGAATGATTCACATACTTCCTGAACTTGCCCTTCAAAAAATCTTTTAACCCTTTAAGGCCCGAGACCATAGATTAGAGCCAGAAAATTCTAATTTTTTGGAGCTGAAATGTTTGTTTCTTTTTCTGCTAAAATCCGTAAAAATCAAAATGTCTATAAAATTCAACATATAGATTTTTCATATCTCATTTGATACATTCAGTGTTTCTGGCAACCGATAATCCATTTGAGGACATTTTTTATAGTTTATCTGATGGTATTCAGTTGTTTATTTTTAAATTTGTTGATCATATTAAGTAGATAGAGGTATTATAAAAGTATGTATCAAATATGATACAAATGGCTTTATAGGGTTAAGTTTCAGCCCACAGCCGTGTCTTGCAGCATGTTTTGGTTATTCGACAGCATGTTCTCAGTACGAGCAGAGCCAGGAGCTCTGATTTTCTGACTTCAGGTCTTTTTTTTAACTTTTTGTTCTGGTTGGGCAGCTTCATTATGGTCGCCTTAACTTCAAGCTTCTTCCTGTGATGTGCCCCTCCTGTTTTATCAGGACATGATATGAACAATCAGATAGTATCTAGAGGAGCTTCAGCTATCAGGTTTTTATGGTTTTACTGCTGTTGTGTTTGTCTCTTTGAAGGTGCCATGGCGACAGAGTTTTTGTCTGAGTGTATCAGAGCCATGTGCAGAGGCTGAGTCCTCGTTTCAGGTGGTCAGATCTGGGCTCGCACCTTTTTCCTGAGGGTCATTACCCTGCTCTTTAACCTCGGTGTCAGACGTCGGTCCGCTAATTAACCCTTTAACTACCAGCTGAACTGTTTGGCAGGGGTCATCAATACAGTAAACATTCTGTGATGTTTAATGTTTTATAAACAGAACAAATCAAACAATTGTTTGACACTGTTTACGTTTAAGGAAAGACAGAAAACTGCAAACAAAGCAAAGAACAGATATTTTAATGCTGTGGGATTTAAGGTTTTAAAGCTGATGGCGTGATGACATAAACATGCACAAATATTTGGGACAAAATCAATTACAAAAAGCAGAATTGTTCTTATATAAAATAGATGATACTGAGTTTGACACACATACAAAAAGTGGCTTTGATGAAAGAGAGATTGTATATATATTTATGGTGCAGTATTTCAAATAATAATGTTGGTATTAAAAAAACCTTTTAGCTATTTAAATCACAAAGAAAATATCAGTTATTTTGGTTTGTTTCAGGTTTTTTAAATCTTTGAAACATGTTGAAAAAAGAAGTTGTAAAGCAATGCAGAGTTCTGAGGAAGGTCCAAGCTGCATTTATCACAACAAACACACGCTTTGGCTTTGGTCACATCTTTGGTGCGTTCAAGTTGTAGTCAGAAGTAGGAATAAATTTCGAGGTCTGAGTAGGAAACTGCAACTGGAGCGTTGAAGTCAGAATTTCCTACTGGGAACTCGGTGAAACCTCGTGGAAGATGGATGCCCCAGTGTGAACAGTTATTTAGCTCCTGTAATAATCAATTTATTTGCACTTCTGACTATATTTACAAAAATGCTGCCATAGTGATAATCATATTCTTCATGTGATATTTGTGAAGAACAACGCAGGGCGTGCTAACAACAGCTAACAATAGCCTGGTTGATTGGGATGTTTTTTTTTTCGGCTTCAACTGGAACGCCGATAAGTCGGAGATGATGTCACTCCCAGTTCCGAGATTAAGCAGAGTCTTAATGTCGCCAGTAATAGATTCTCCTTATAGCACCTTTAAGTTTCATAAAAGTATCGTCTTTGCACGTTTTTACCATACTGACATATTGCATCATAAATCCAAAATAGCTGATGAAGGGCAGGTTTTATTCCTGTATTCAGTTTTCACATAGTTTTGTTTTTATTTTAAATTTTGGTGTAATTAAAAAGTGAACAGTTTGATTAAACATCTACATAAATATACTTCAGATTAAGCTTTTTTCTCTTATTTACTCATAATAAATGTTTGTCTGAGATTGTTGTGGATCCTTATTAAGTTCCACTAAGTTACTGTAAATGCAGTATGTATAGTAAGTAAAAGTTCAAGTAAAAACAAACATTTTTCTCCAAAGTATTCCTTTGCGATTTTATGATTCATGCATGAAAGGGTTAAACCAGAACTTCAAACCTAAAATACACCTTTATTCCAGCAGATTGTGCTGCAGCCATCCATCCCTTCAAAGGATGCACAATCAAAGTTGGAGCGTTTTTGCAGCTTTGGCAGCTCCATGAAAGCCCGCCTCAGATAACACAACAAAGCCTGGAAAATAAAGCCTGTGTCCCGCTCAACCTTCAGTCTTATCCAACATAAATCACCCCTATAGGGATGCTTGAGGTGTTTCTGGGAGCACGAGGACAAACTCGTCCACATTCAGAGTTTGAATCGATCCTCTCTCTTCATTCGAGGCTCGTTCTCTTTCTGTTGTCTTTTGTATTTCTGATAAATGTTTTTGGGAGAGTTGTTGATCCAAAGCGTGCTGTGAATAAATCCTTGTTCTTTGTTGGCTAATCCGGAGAGTTTGGAGTCTTTTCCAGAGAGGAGATTGTGACCAAACCGGTCCGTCAGGAATGTGTGTTTGGCGCCTGAATTTCACTGAACCAGTAAACAGGTTTGACCAGAGAGGAATCTGAGAAGTTTGTGAAAGAGCAGGTTTGTGGTCAGCGCGACAGTTGAAGCTGTAAGGCCTTTTTAAGGTTAGATAAATATTTGATCAACCTGCTGTTCAGATAATAGATATGAAACAGTGCAAAGAACTGCATGGACTGTGAAGAAGAATGAATTCATCAAAGTTTCCGACTCTCTTGAATCTTTCTGAAATATTAGAAGTGCTTTTGTGCAGCTGAGACGGTGTGCAGGGCTGTGCCTGCCCCTCCTGACAACTGCACACATGATTAAAAACATAAATAAAAACATAAATAACTCCTTAACTGTCCATTGTTTCATCTGACAGCTGCTGCTCTCGCCCACAGGGACTGTTTCTGATAGACGTTAGATCACCTGTGAAGACAAACAAATAGCAGGTGACCTTTTCTGTTGGTGTGTTAAAGGGATCAATGATTGGCCTTCCATAGATGGTGTTATACTTTGAACCAGTGGCCAGCCAATTGCAGGGCCATATACAGAGACAGATGACCACTGACACTCACACTAAAGGCAGTTTTGGAGTCGCCAGTCAACCTAATGAGCATGTTTTTGTCTGTGGGAGGAAGTCGGAGTACTTGTAGAAAACCCATGAATGCAGGGAGAGAGCGTGCAAACTCCGCTCAGAAGCCCATGACCGGCATGGGGATCAGACCATCCTGCTGTGTGGCTAATGCACTACCTGCTGCACCACCGTGCCGTTCCTCATCAGTAACCATCCTTCTAAAAACACAGTAATGCTTTAAAATCCCAAAGTGGGCCATCATCAGATGCTAGGGCTGAAAACTGCATGTACAGCTCTGGAAGACAAAACAAACAGCAGGTGACCTTTTTCTATTGGTGTGTTAAAGGGATCAATGATTGGCCTTCCATAGATGGTGTTATACTTGAACCAGTGGCCAGGCCAGCCAATTGCAGGCCATATAGAGACAGACGACCACTCGACACTACACTAAAGGCAGTTTTGGAGTCGCCAGTCAACCTAATAAGCATGTTTTTGTCTGTGGGAGGAAGTCGAGTAATGTAGAAAACCCATGAATGCAGGGAGAGAGCGCAACCTCGCGCACAGAAGCCTCCATGACCGCATGGGATCATTTTCTGATGAGGAGGGACAGTTGTCTCGATAAGCTAATCGACTAGTTAGCTGCTAACATTAGTATCAACAATAGTCATATTGTATCGTGTCGATATCAAGACATCTGGCATGAATATCGAGATAGGAAATTTTGTCCATATCGTTCAGCTCTATCAGATGCATTTATGTTGTTTAATGAGACATTCTGACTCTGATACACTTATTCAGATTCATTACAGACCTCATTTTGGACATTCATGTAAAAAGTTGTTCTAATATCCTGTAGATTTTGGGACATATTAAATGCTAACTTACTCACTTCTATGATTTTGGACTCCTTCCTGCAGCACTGCATAGAGCACAGAGCCGGGAATCAAGGCTGCACTTACTCTGTTAGATCGACACTGCTCACACAAAAACAGCCTGTTCTGAGCAGGGCTGAAACAGGGGGGTGTATATGCATGCCAAAATCAAACATCTGAAGGGATTGTTGGGCAAGGAGCTTTGAAATGATACAAGAGGGAGACATCTGCTGACAATGTGATGCTGTGTAATTATCTTATCACCAATGTCTAAGATTGATCGGTGATGGGGGAGCATTTGTTATGAAGTGGTTAGATAAAAATTAAGTTTGATTGATGTTTTGATTGATGAGTGACGATCGGGTCCATATGTTGGACTGCTCACCTGCACTTCTCTGTAACAAACCTAGGGCCGAGCAATATATCATTTACATTTGACTTATTTACTGCAGTCGATTTAGAATTGAACCCTGAGATCAAAATACTACTTATTTCTAAATGACTGTCATTTGCAAACCATTTGTCCTATTCAGAAACAGAAAGTACTGGTGTAATCGTTAGATTTTCAAGTTTCCGAGGGTACCTGAATGTATCACAAGTAACGTTAGCAGCATATTTAAAACAACGAAAAAACGTGCTTATTTCATGAGATTTCATCAACATTGCTGATTCTCATGTCTTCTTTGAAATTTTGCAGAAAATTAACTGTTTTCTCCTGCTAAATTCTGTAAAAAACAAAAAAAATCTACAAATCTTACCATGTTCAACAAGACCTGAATGATTCACATTCTTCCTGAATTCACCCTTCAAAAATCTTTACATTTTTTAACCCACAGCCGCGTCTTGCAGGCTCATATTCCTGCTTACAGTCGTTCAGCACACCTGCTGTCAGAGCCTTGAAGACGTGTTAAAGTGCAAACCTTTGCCAGCAAACTGCTGTTTTTACAAAGAAAAGAGTGCTTTACAGTTTTTCTCTACTGTGTAGACTGTAAATTAATATGATTTATATTAATAATATAATACGTTTTGATAAGTACTAAGATTTTTTATTTTTGTTTTTATTTTTTCCCGTGATTTTTTTGCTTGTAAATTTTGTTACACTGCATGTAGACATAATTAAATTACATCAGCCAATAGCCATGACTGTCCTGAATCTATAGCGGTGCTTAACTTCATATTGTAGAGAAAAATGAGACCAAAATGAGTGAAAATGTGACAGAAACGAAAACAACCAGAAACTTATAATGAACATTTTTTTTTATGATGATAGGCCCCGTCAGGCTTTGCACAGGACTTGTCGAGGGTTGTAATTGTTTTTAAAGGGATTAAGTATTGATTAAGTATCCATCCATCTTCTCCCACTTATCCGTGATCGTGATCAAGTAGTTCCATGTTAGTATGCTTTGAAAATATCTCAGCTCTCCCTGTTTAAGTAGACAAGTCTGACAAAGTTTGAACTATGTAATCAAGATTTTATGACATGCACTTTAACTTTAAGTTGAAAAAAAATCAGGGATTTTATCTTGAGGTCAAATTGCCCGTCCCTAAACAAACAATTTTAACCAGTTGTTGTGTTTAAACTTGATTCATTCAGATTACATAAGACTCTCTGCACCGCCTCATTTATGTCCCATCAGCCTCCACCGCGGCACCAGTGACATCATCACATCTATCAGGAGGGTTCAGATGTGACCAGGTCACAAATGAACACCATCAATCCTCATTCCCTGAGGCAATAGTCTCTAACCTCTAAAGAGTGCTGCAACTGGATCCACCAGCTGATGCTCTGAAGTCCCAGCAGGCCGAGCGTAACGAGGACAGAGTTTAACACTGACGAGGAAAACCACATTCATCCACGCCATGCATATATTAAAGCTGATTGCCTCTGGTGTTTGTCGGCGGTCTGCACTGCAGGGGCAGCGGGTTTTAGCTGATGAGTGAGTCATGCTTCAGACCGCCGGGCAGGTCAACGGCCGTCAGATCAGCTCGCTCATGACGGAGAGCGAGAGAGGGCCAAAGAATCCAGGAAACTGCTCTGAGCTCCAAAACAAACTAAATGCTTCTGCTGCTCACTCCCACTCCGCTCTCATGGTGAAGAGCTCTGACTCACACCTGTGGACCAATCAGAGCAGAGTTTCAAGGCAAATCTGACGTTTTCTGCATCGGGCTGGATTGTTTGACGAGCTCGATGTGCAGTGTGGCTGCAGGAGGTGAACGAGCTGAGTGGAGCAGTGATGAATCCACAAACACAGATTATAAATCACATTATAACACCTTCTGTTCCATCATTCTGAAGCCTACATTAAAGCTAGCATTGGTAATTGATTAAGAAACACTTTTTGTTATACTGGTAAAAATGATGTCCCAATGGTAATCAGTGCTAATCTGACACGCCAGATGGACAGTTACATATTGGAAATATTTCACTAATCCATCTGGGGAGGAGCCCTGTGAAAATGTTTTCAGGGGCAGAACCTTAAAAAACAACAGCAGCTTGTGATTGGACGATCGTTTGGCTCATCACACTCATCACAGTTCAATCAATATCAAGCAGCGCTGCTATGACATAGCATATGTAGGGGCTAAACGTAGCGACTAATGGCTTGCAAGGGCAACAACAGTTCATGGTCGTTAGCCACAGTGGCTAACAGTTGTTAGCGGCTAACAGCTAATGGCTGTAAACTGCTGTTTGCCTTTGTTAGCCGTTAGCCGATAGCTTAACTACCTGAAGACGGTCGTTTCACATTAAAGGGACTGTGAGGAGAATCCATTACCGGCAACGTAAAAGACTCTGCTACCCATGAGCCCGCGCGGCGACTGTCGTAATGCTGCGTTCCAGTAACCTCGGAACTGGGAGTGACATCATCTCCGACTTATCAGCGTTCCGGTTGAAGTCGGAAAAAAACATGCCAATCTACTAGGCTATTGTTAGCTGTTGTTAGCACGCCCTGCGTTGTTGTTCACAAATATCCCAAGAAGAATGTGATTATCACTATGGCAGCATTTTTTGTAAATATAAGTCTAACAATACTACGTATACAGCTGATCCAGAGCGACACACCCCAGTCAGAAGTGCGAATAAATTGATTATTACAGGAGCTAAATAACTGTTCACACCGGGGGCATCCATCTTCGATTGTCAACTCGGGGGATGGCGAGGTTTCATCGAGTTCTCAGTAGGAAATTCTGACTTTGAGAGACGTTCCAGTTGCAGTTTTCTACTCAGAACTCAAAATTCCTACTTCTGACTACAACTGGAACGCACCACAGACGTTTACAGTCCACAGCGTGTGCTTGTTTGAGGCTAATGGATGCAATAAGGACCTTCCTCAGAACTCTGCATTGATTTATGACTTCGTTTTTTCAACAACTTACAGGATGCAAAGTGACGAGGTAATGTATCTCTTTCTAGTTACATAGCGGTAGTTTTTGATGTGTGACAACGAGCAATTTTTGGAAAACTTGTTATCGTAGTTGTAGCCGGCTATTTATCGCTACTTACAGCCCGGTGCTCTAAGACGTGTAATATAAATAATAAAAAATTTGCTCTAGTTTTAATTGTCTTGTTTTGGAAGTTGATTATCCAGGCCAGTCCAGCTCTGTCCGACCCAAAGGGAAGGCTAAGGAATAGCATTTATAGATAACCTATTTTGATGCTATAAAACTCATCTTAAAGCGTGAATTTCGATCAGGCAAGTGAGACTTTTTTGTAATCACTTAGAAACTCCTCACAGTCTCTTTAAATTATACCACACAGATGTATCATTTAACACTTATATGTGACATGAACCTTGTCAAAGACAATCCATATGAAGTAAACTTATGAGGAGAGCAGATTTCACCAAATATCACTGAGTAACCATGATGACCACAGGCTAACCGACATTTGCCGCCATTATTTGTAGTCACTTCCTGTCAAGTCACTTCCTGTTGTCGTCAAGCCCTCAGCTCCTGCTGCTCCCGCCTCTCTTCCCTGATTGGGCCGTTAAGCATTGAGCTGAGTGAAACCGTTGGACAACGGAGGCTGGCAAGACGGAGATGCATGATTTCAGAATCAGGCAGGTCCGTCTGCTCTGCAAGGCTAAATCGATACATGATGTGTTCTTCAAAAAGAGTGACAAACAGCTGCTGTCTACAGCAGGAGTAAAACAGGGAAAACACCAACCAGCAGTTTCTGAAATACTGACACCAACAACCATTCGATGTCCCTTCAGTCACTTTCTTCATTCTGATATTCAGTTTGAACTTCAGTGGGTCTTCTTGTTTGTTTAATTGCATTGATTAGCTGATGGGCTGTTTGCACTAATACCAGTTGAAGGGATGTACCTAATAAAGAGGCCAGTGTGAGTCTTCCATGTAACTTCAGAAGAACACCTACAGGTTGCAGATGAAAAACAAAGAAATGCTGTAATCTTTGAATTATTACTGCAAAAAAAAAAAAAAATCTTGTGGAGAAATGACAAGACAATACATACATCAGTATTTGCAAATATTAAAAAACACATTAAAATAATAATGAATAAAACATGAGGACCGCCTCCAGTCCAAACAAGGAGCCAAAATATCCATTCCTTAAATGGAAAAAGTCCTCACAATAGCATCTGCAACTGGGAAGTCACATGAGTACTTATGTGTAAATAAAAAAATACAAATAAAATTAAGATAATAAATACATTTCAGCAGCTTTCACAGACTGTTTTCTGCAGTTTGATGGGAGTTTCTTAAAGATTCATAGTTTGATTTTTTCAGTTTGGCATTTGTTTTTTTGTCTATGTTTGTGTATGTGGTATTTACCCATCATGAGGATGAATTTAATCAAAGTGATGTCTCTCTGTTCACATTGATTTTGTGTAAATGTGATGTTCTGTTCTAAGTTCAGTTGTAGAAGGAACTTTAGTGAAACATGAAAATAAGGACACCAGATCTGAGCTGCAGCTGCTCCTCACTTGATTCAAAGGTGAAAATAAAAATGTTGAACCTCGTTGGAGAGAGGATTGGAAACAAAGCTGAGCTCAGTGAAGGTCCACGGCTCCGGTTAATGATTCCCTCACCTGTCAACAGAGCCAGGCTCCGCCCCCTGGTTTCCCCGCTTAATCCAGTGCGTTTACATTCAGATGAGGAGGTGTTCGGTCACGGTTGGAGGATGTCTTTAGTCAGACTCTGTTGTTTGGTCGGATAATCCTCGTAATCCTGCGGCGTGGGTCAAGCGTGGAGGCATGAGGTGAGCCTGATGAACGAGTGGAGGTGTTGATGGTTCAGGCCGACGGGTGTGTGTTTCCGCTTGGTCGTGTGTGTGTTGTTTGAGACGTGTGGTCATGCTGGAGCTGTTTGGTTAGAAACGATCTCCATGAACATCAGGAGGAGGTGATTTATTCAGCTGGGCGAGCAGGTGACAGATCCACGAGGGCCATGAAGTGACAAAGTTCATGACACAGATCCACACCCTGAGACGGGGAGGTGTGTTTACCTGTGTGTGTGTGTGTGTGTTTGTGCGAGCTTGCATGTGTGTGTGCAGGAATGTGAGCCTCTGAGGGATCAGGGCTGTAAATGGATTTGGGCTGCTGGGCCCTGCGGGGGGTGAATGGAGCAGATTGTCTCAGGCTCTGCTGTCATGTCACACTTCTGCTCGCTCTGATCACCTCTGTCCACATGACACCTCCCTCTGACTTTTTACTCTGACCTTAACTATAGAGGTCAAAGTCTGATGCTGACACCTGACCGAACCGTTAAGAAAATGCAACTCAGACCTGCTGAGGCCCTACGCTCACGCAGGCGCGAGGTCAAGTTGCCTACAAAAAGACGGGATTTTAACAACATTTCCAGGGAAGCCTCTATAAATAATGGTGAACAAATTTGAGGGATGCACAATATTATTGGTTTGATATCGGTATCAGCTCATATTGAAATTTTTGCAGATACAGTTGCATGAAAAAAATTTTTGGGATTACTTGGATTTCTACTTAAATTGGTCATAAAATACGTTCGGATCTTCATCTAAGTCACATCATGAGACAAACACAGTCTGCTTAAACTAATGCAGCACAAAAAATTATAAGTTTTCATGTTTTTATTCAACACAATATGCAGTGTTGGGCACATTACTTTAAAGTAATTAGTTATAGTTATTGGTTACTTTCCCAAAAAAGTAACCGAATTACTAACGGAATTACTCCTTCATAAATGTAATTAGTTACCAGGTAAAGTGACAGATGTGTTACTTTTTTGAAAAATCTTTTTCTGCTTGAACTGTGTGTCTCCGTCTCTGTGTCCTTCCTTGTTGTTACCTGCTGCAGCAGCTCTGACATCATCAGCGGAGTTCTCTGTGTTTTTGGTCTCTAGATTTTAGATTTACTAACAACAGACAAACACTTTGCTTTCAGACATAATGTACACTTCACATGTGTCTTCTTGCCTTTTACTTCTTGTTCTTCCATCCTGAAAACTCCACAGACTGCTCGGAACTTGCCGTTGCTGCAGCTAGCCGTGTTGCCAGATTTTGCGATTGAAATAAGCATTTTAAAGATGAAGCGTGTTTAAATTTCATCCACGTTGCATTTCAGTTTCAAAGTCATATTGATTTATGTTTTTGTCTTTTAATTCACTTATTCAACATCCTTTCGTTTGGAGGTGGAACATCCTTTTCTATATACAGAAGTGAAGGGAGGGGCTGCTGCTATTTATAGCTCTGTTACTGCTAAACTGTTTGTTTAACCTTGATTTTTGTAACCAAAAAGACATGCCAGGTTTTAATCTATGTTGTATCTTAATCCTCTACAGCTTTATTATGGTGAAAACAGTGCTAGCTTCATTAGAAATACATTTAATTCTGGCTATAAGGATTTATTTTAGGTGGAAACATAAGTTTTACAGTAAAAATTTAATTTGTGTTAGTGTGGGTTAAAATAATTTTAATAACTTCTGAATTGGGTTTATATTGATGCTTTGTGGGCACAAGTCAGAATGAACAACTGCACTATTGGAACAAGCCCAAAAAACTCCAAATACAACTCCCAATATACACATGCAAGTTACTAAAAGAAGCCGAAAGTCGCTTATAATGAGCAAACCTGGCAACTCTGACATCGAGTTTTCTCGTCTGTCTGTCTGTTAGCGTTGCAGCTCCTGTCTGTGTCTGGCTGAGCGAGGCAGGTCAGATATCAGCTGACTGACATCAGAGCAAAGTAACGTGCCACATTTCACTGTCGGGAACGATAATGGCATCATGACATTTTGAATGGTAATTAATTCAATTACCCGCTACTGGGAAACGATAATGACAATAGCAATGCTGTTATTTCTAACGCCTTTAGTCCCAACACTGGCTTTTGATGATTAATTTTATTACTGTTATCTATACTGTAAGCAGAGGGAATATTGCACTGAAGCTTGATTGTGAATCAAAGTCAAATTGCCCTTAGATCTTTTCCTAAAACCATTCTGCCTTACCTTCTGCTGTGAAACAAAAGCCCTGATCTGCAGCCTAAGAAAGAGTGACATGTATTATTCTAGTGTCCTCACTCTTATTGATCCTCACAAAGCATAAAAACGTGATCAGAGAAGTCGAGAAGAACATTTAAAATGATGAAACTCCAACATCTAAGAAATCCCTGCAGTGTTGAATAATCAGCCTCTCTCAAATATTTGGAAGCTGAAGTGTGTGAGCTGGCCTGTTAATCTCCAAACGTGGGCTGAATAATGAGCCAGACAAATGAAGAACAAAAATCTATTAGAGCGCTGCTCCTCCTGTCGTCTTAACTTTAGGTCAGGAAATTAATTCCAGTGAAAGGATTCCTCGCAGGAATAAAGAGAAACATTTAGTGATACGGTTCTTTTCAAAGACCCTGCAGAATAACTGTCATAACCGCAGCAAAAGATCAGTGACAGTGCTTAAGAAGTAAAAAGAACGATGTCTGCTCACAGAACAAAATCCTACAGCACGGTTTAAGGATGA
Organism: Scarus forsteni; assembly: GCA_036419115.1. Lineage (NCBI taxonomy): Eukaryota > Metazoa > Chordata > Actinopteri > Labriformes > Labridae > Scarus > Scarus forsteni. The sequence continues at coordinate 1,627,589 of JAZDUH010000459.1, forward strand.
ATTTCCCCTGATACTCCCTTCATGTATCTGCTGCAGGTTCAATAAATGCTCCCATAACTTTGGAAACCTCTGTGTCATCCAGACAGTGAACTTTAACCATGATGCTCGTGTTGTTATGCAGCTTCTTTTTATCGTCATCTAAATGTGACCTAACAATCAGATCATGTCGGTCATCAGCAGCTGCGTCTCTGAAGCTTCATCCATCAAACCATCAAGCTTATCGGCATCCTGTTAGGGCCAAAAAAAACACCTGCTACTAGTGCTGATTAATTTAGTCTGTTATGATTTTAACCTTCCATAATCGCTAAATCAGGTAAATCAAAAGTATTCACTCACCTGCCTTGACTCACATATGAACTTAAGTAACATCCCATTCTTAATCCATAGGGTTCAATATGATGTCGGTCCACCCTTTGCAGCTATAACAGCTTCAACTCTTCTGTGAAGGCTGTCCACAAGGTTTAGGAGTGTTTATGGGAATTTTTGACCATTCTTCCAGAAGAGCATTTGTGAGGTCACACACTGATGTTGGACGAGAAGGCCTGGCTCTCAGTCTCCACTCTAATTCATCCCTAAGGTCTTCTATCGGGTTGAGGTCAGGACTCTGTGCAGGCCAGTCCATCCACACCAGACTCAGTCATCCATGTCTTTATGGACCTGCTTTGTGCTCTGGTGCACAGTCATGTTGGAAGAGGAAGGGGCCAGCTCCAAACTGTTCCCACAAAGTTGGAGCATGGGATTGTCCAAAATTTCTTGGTGTGCTGAAGCATTCAGAGTTCCTTTGACTGGAACTAAGGGGCCAAGCCCAGCTCCTGAAAAACACCCCCACACCATAATCCCCCCTCCACCAAACTTTACACTTGACACAGTGCAGTCCCACAAGTATCGTTCTCCTGGAAACTCGCCAAACCCAGACTGGTCCATCAGATTTACAGATGGAGAAGAGTGATTCATCACTCCAGAGAACGCGTCTCCACTGCTCTAGAGTCCAGTGCCGGCGTGCTTTACACCACTGCATAGACGCTTTGCACTGCACTTGGTGATGTGAGGCTTGGATGCAGCTGCTCGGCCATGGAAACCCATCCATGAAGCTCTCTGCTCTGTTCTTGAGCTAATCTGAAGGCGATTGACTGCAGAAAGTTGGCGACCTCTTCGCACTATGGGCCTCAGGATCTGCTGACCCCGTTCCGTCAGTTTACGTGGCCTACCACTTGGTGACTGAGTTGCTGTCGTTCACAAACACTTCTCATTCTTATAATCCAGCTGACAGTTGACTGTGGAATATTTAGGAGCGAGGAAATTTCACAACTGGATTTGTTGCACAGGTGGCACCTTATCACAGTTCCACGCTGGAATTCACTGAGCTCCTGAGAGCGACCCATTCTTTCACTAATGTTTGTAAAAGCAGTCTGCATGCCTAGGTGTTTGATTTTATACACCTGTGGCCATGGAAGTGACTGGAACACCTGATTCTGACTATTTGGATGGGTGAGCAAATACTTTTGGCTATGTATTGTATTTCTGGAAAACCTTGAACATGTTTCATTCAATAATCGTGAATGAAATATGAACATCCAGTTTTTCACTTGGAGACAAAAATCCAAAATTGTTCCTGTGCAGAGGGAGCTCAGCTGAACAGTCTTGGTGTTTTGTAACTTCCTGTTGGTATTTCAAAGTAAAAGCGTCGTCTGTTTTATTGAATGTTGCAACTAACTTTGTTTTCATACTTAACCTTTGCGTTGGTAATTTTTTTTACTGGCAGGTTGACCTAACAACTTCTACACAGTTTGTAAAACGTAAAAATGTTCAGTTTGATGTGTTCAAATGTTTCATCAAAAGGGGAAAATACAGTTTTTAATGAGAAACTTGAACAATTTTCAGTTTGAAGGTTTGACTCAGTCTGTTTTTCCATCAGTTTGGAGTTGATTTCATAAGAAAATCTGATTTAAGTAAGTGAAACTTCCCTGCAAAGGTTTTTATCAGTGATACTGAAGTACACCATATTATGAATCATGTTTCATATAAAATACATTATCTATGCACTGTAAAACTAAAAAATATGCATGGTGTTATTGATGAGGACTTGATTTGTAAAGATAAGGGTGGATATCAATAAAGATTATTGCTCCTCATCCTCAATACTTCCAAACAGAGACTTTTTAGAGCTGAAAATACTCTTTAAAGAAGAAAAAAGTTAATAATAATAATGTTAATAGTAATTATAATAAAAATTACATTATTTGTATATTACTTTTAAATACAGAGGTTTACAAAGTGTTTCGACAAACAGTCAAGAATATGCAAACATCGAAAAACAAGACCTTCAGCACTACAAATTAAATTGAAAGCTCAGTTTAAAACGAGGCACCATTACAGAAATACACAAAAATGTAACAAGGATCCAGACAATACAAGAACCCTGCAACTTAAAATGTGACAAGGAGACCAAAAAAAAGCTAAAAAAAAATATAAAACCAGTAAAAAAAAAAAAAGGGGGTGAAATTAGAAAACAGAAAAACACTTATTAAAGATGATTTTGATAATGATAATACAATAACAATAAAAATAGCATGATAAAATAAAATGTTAACATAACAGAAGATTTCTACAACAGAGGGACTTAAAAGTATTGGGAGGTAAAAAGATAAGAGCGATACTGACAGAAAAAGCCAAAAATATACAGTAATGGTGACATAAAAGCAAGTCTGTAAAAGTGTTTTTAGAAAAGAAAAAGAAAATTGGAGAGTTGTGATCATGTCTACTAAAACCAGTCAAATCCTAGCTGCATTATTTTGAACTAGTTGGAGGTGAGTAAGAGAATTTTGATTTATACCAGGGAGGAGAGAATTGCAGTTTGTTTGTAGAAAGTTGTTTCCAGAAAGATTAAAACTTATTTAAATCCTGTAAAAGATCTGAAACGATGCAGTTGCTCAAAGCTTCTGAAGAATAAAAAAAAATAGAACATAAAAACAAATGAGCTGAAGCACAAAGGGTGAAAAAAATCAATGCTGCCTGATCTGAAGGGTTTTATTAAACTCTTTTTGTCTCTGAGGTTAATTTTTAATGTGCATTTGAAAAACAAATGATTTAATTAAACACAGAAAAACAACCAAATCTACGGCCTGAAGCAGAACAAATGCTGGCAGGCTGTGGTCGGGCATCAGGGACTGTCCCAACTTCATGATTTTTCACAGCAAACACTAAAATAAAAGGACTGGAGTTTGGATTATTTCTGGAAATGGGTCCTGCCTTTGACTTCCTGGACCAGGAAGTGAGGAGAAAAGTCTGATTAAATATGTCCAGAGTTGATGAATGACCCGGCTGCGCTCACACATTCATATTTGAATTTCTCCATCAGAGGAGAGGAAGAGTATCAGTAAAGCTCAGAGTCTGACGGAGCAGTTTTATTGTTGGTGGATCTGTTCTCTTCTGCTCCGAGTGTTGACGTGCTGCTGACACTTTGACAAAAGTCTCAGAGGGGGGCGCTGATGTCGGAGCGTCAGCTGTCATGGCGGTAGACGACTGGATGGCGCTGACGCGGCTGCTGTTCCCTTAACTTTGTGGTTTGTTTGTTTTAAAACGTGCAAACCTGGTAGAGCATGCAAAGCTGATTTACTTATAGTGTGCACTAAGGATTGCATCTCAGATGAGCAGAATAGCATGTGCAGTCCATTTAGCGTGTTTGCCCTCATGAATATGCAGAATACATGCAGATGATCAGGAGTTTATAGGAGCTGTCAGTGTGTAAAAGGCAAGAGTCTTCGCTCAGTCTGTGTGTGTAACTGTGTGACTGCTCTTCACATGAGAGCTTATTGGTGATGAATCTGTGTAACTGTGTGAATGCTGCCACTTAGATTATGTTTGATTGCAATCAGAAAGAAAAATTAAAAATGACGGATAGAAATATGGCATGAGGGAAAAGTGACGATCTTGTCCGTCAAAATGACTCACGGCTCACGGCTAACAGCTTACAAGGGCCAACAACAGTTAGCCGCTACGGCTAACGGCCATTAACTGTGGTTTGCCCTTGCCATTACCTTGCTACATTTAGCCGCTGCATATGCTAAGTCATAGCAGTGCTGTTTAATATGATTGGTCTGTGATGAGTGTGATGAGCCAAACAATTGTCCAATCACAAGCTGCTGTTGTTTTTGAAGGTTCTGCCCCTGAAAACATTTTCACAGGGCTCCTTCCCAGATGGGTTTGTGACATATATACAATATGGAACTGTCCATCTGGCATGTCAGTTTACATCGCCAAGGCCCTCTCTGGATTTGTTTTTTAATGATTCCCCCCACTTTTTTCTTTGACGTTTGTGTTTTTTAACATTAGTTTTTGATGGACTGTCATTTCCTTTTTAAATATCCACAGACTTTTGCCTTCTAAAATTCATAAAGTTGAAAGTAGATTTTCTGCAGAAATACTGAGCATGATATTTTTTTGCACAATGAAACCAAAGAAGCCAAATGTGATTGTTTTTCCAGTGTGTGCAATTATATTTTTTTCATAAGAGATGATTCTTGGACATTAAAAGTTTTGGATTGTTAATATTTCAACAGCTTTGCACATTATTTTACATCATTCAAAGTTTAATTTCATCACTCCTGCAGCTGTTAAACAAACATTAATGACTCCTCTGACATTTTCCTTCAGAAGTCATTATCCTCACGCTCATTATCCAGATTAACTCTGTTTATCGACAGTTTATTCTGCTCCGTCTGACGGTAAATTAGTGTGATGTCCAACCTTTCAGGCTCATTTCACATTCTTCAGCTGGACACCGTCTCCAAATGTCACCCTAATTGTGATTCTGGATTTGTCCTCCTCCTAACCCGCCTTATTCACACGGATAACAATGACCAGAGTGGATTCTTTTGTGCAGGCCGAGTTCATTGAAGGTGTAACACTTTAATCCAGCCTCTATTCAGCCTTATGTTTCCATATTTTACCTTTCGTTTCATCATATTTTCATAGAATAAGATCTGATCGGGGGGGGAGCAGGGGCAGCTGTGAACATGATAACTTTTCAGTGTAAATTTTTTCCTTTGCGTCAAACTGAAGATCTTTATGCTGTCTGGTTCGTTAGAGCCGAACGGTCCGGTGCAGATGGACGGAGCGTGGCCTGGAGCAGATTTGTAGACGTCTGACTTCAAAGTCTGCACTTCGGTTGATGTTTGGTTGAATCTGAGCGAAGAGGAGATGCTGAGCACTTGTTGGGGAAGAGTTGATCTCTGTGTTGGCCTCAGCATCAGAGGGCTGGCAGAAAATCAGTCACGGTTAGAGCTCGGTCAACAGTAAATGTCACTGATGGTGTTTGGATGTGTGTAATTTACTGCAGTCCAATCACTGAAGTTCTGGATCCACAGCAGAATATTTACCATCAGAGGAATGTTCAGCTTTGGCCCCTCAAGCATTTTTTACACTTATCTTACAGTTCTGCAGTGTTGGGCAAGTTACTTCAAAAATGTAATGCATTATTTATAGGGGTGTCAAATTATCGCGCTAATTAAGATTAATTAATTACAGTCATAATTGGTGCGCAATCTTTTAAACCTTTAACTGCCAGCTCAACTCTTTGGCAGGTCAAAAATAAACTCAGGGATATTTAATGTTTTATAAAACAGAACAAATCAAATCATTGTTTGATTCCCTTAACATTTCAGGGAGCAGAGAAAACTACAAACAAACCAAAATCCAGATATTTTCCTGGGATACAAAGGTTTAAAAAGTTAAAGTTGATTACCTGATGACTGAAAATGCACATATATTTGGGACAAAATCAATTAGAAAAGGCAAAAATGTTTGCAAAAAAATCATTTAAAATAGATGATACTGAGTTTAACAAACACATCTAAGATGTTTTTGATGAATAACTAAATTATCTCATTAAAGTTAAGTATTTAAAACAATCATGATGTGATAATAATAAAAGCTTTTAGCTTTTTAAACCTTTGAATCCCACACAAAGGAGATATCAGTTCTTTTGGTTTGTTTGCAATTTTTTCTGTATCCTAAAACATTGACAAAAACAAACATACTTTTTTAAAAATAAATAAATAAATAAATAAATAAATTGAATTAACTGACCTGCCAAACTGTTAGGCTGGGAGTTAAAGGGTTAATTGCATTAATTTTATTTTTAACCTAATTTCACTGTTTTGTTATTTTCAGAGTGTAACATGTTAAAATACCAGGGCAGCTGGTGATTGGACGATCAGTCTGCTCGTCACACTCTTCACAGACCAATCACATCAAGTCACAGTATGACGTAGCAGCTCGACTCTGTTGTTAGCTGTTAGCTTAAACTACGAGTACGTCAGTCCTCAGACCATGTCTTACCTTACATTAAATTATACCACATAGATGTGTCATGAATCTCGTCAAAGACAAAACCCACCAAGTTCTCCCGGTAAACTTCTGAGGAGGTCAGATTTGATATTGTAGGGCAACCATGACTACGGCTCGGCGTTGTTAGCGTAGCATTTCCACATCTCTCTCAGTGTCCCAGCAGTGATCTCCGGTCAGGAGAAGAGCAAAATCCAGTAGGAAACTGTAGATTTTATGGTAAAATGCTGTTAACTTTAAATAATTCTGTCTGTTTTCCCACAAAACACTGCAATTTACGTCAGTTTTGCTGTTTATTTTATTTACAGTAAGTAGCTTTTGATTTTAAAGTTAAATACTGTTGACTTTAGAAAAATCCCTTAAAGTATAAATTGTGTTAGAGATACTGTAACTTTAGGCCTAATGGAGGACTTTTCTCCTCTGATGATCTCACAGAGTATTTGGCAAATTTGTATCTAAACAAACAAAAAACACCTCTTCATTTCGGTTAAATTGAAAATGCATTGTAACTTGAATTACTAACATTTGTACTGAGTAAAATATAACCCTTTTTTTTCTTTTTGTAATGCCTTATATTACTACGTTACGGTACAAAGGAATGCATTGCAGTAACCACATTACTTTTGTAGTTCATTACTCCAAACACTACAGTTCTGTTTTTGATTTAATGTAATAAATTCCTGATTTCCCTTCTGACCTGTGTGATCTGCTCCTGTCCGTCAGAGAAAACCCTCGGGCTCTTCAGTTTTTCACATTTTCTCCCAGTTTCTTCGCTGGATGTGCAGCACAGCTCTAATCCTGTCTAATCTGAAACAGCTTTGTGTGTCCACTGCTCGGGCATGAGGAGGTGCATGGAGGCAAATCTTGACAACAGAGTGGCAATGTTATGTTATTTTTATTTTGACTTGATAATGAAACTGTTTGGGCTTCATCTACTTTTTGTGTCTTGGTGAATCTTGGATTTTTTCACGTTTGGAATCAAATATAAAGCATCATAACATCACGGTAACAGATGAAAATACAAACACACGTTAACATTTTTTGAGAAACAGACTGTAGACACTGGCAGAGTCATATGTGGACAAAAACATGAGCTATTACTGCACTTCTTATTCTTTTAATTCTGTTTGCAGTGATTCTGCCACCTTTACTTTTAGGGATGGCCAATTATGGGTGTTGCTGCCACCGTCATAGTTATGATAATCTTGGTTATTTAGCATTATTTGAGCTTGAGTTCAATAGTATGGCTACATTTTTGAGCTTCTGTCTTTGCTTTTTCTATGTTGACATTTGTTTTTGAAACAGACATCAACTTTAACTTTGTCTCAATCATTCTTAATGACTTTTAGAATGTTACTAATTCATCAAATCACCGCAATGCAATTCAATGTAATTCACGTTTTGCCTGTACACTGCCTGGCAAAAAAAAGTTGCTACCAATAAAAGCTCTAATATTTCACTGGACCCTCCTTTAGCTTTGATTACACTCTGATTCTCTGTGTCATTGTTTCCATAAGCTTCTGCAATGTCACAGATTTGTCCCAGATCACAGCACTGCCTCCACAGGCTTGGACAGTAGGCACTAGGCATGATGGGTGCATCACTTCACCTGCTTCTTTTCTTACCCTGATGCTCCCATCACTCTGGAACAGGGTCAATCTGGACTCACCAGACCACATGACCTTCCAGTCCTCCGTAGTCCAATCTTTATGCTCCCTAGCAAACTGAAGCCTTTTTGCTGCTCAGCCTTACTGATAAGTGGTTTTCTTAAGGCTACACAGCTGTTCAGTCCCAATCCCTTGAGTTCCCTTCACATTTTGTGTGTGGAAATGCTCTTACTTTAACTATCAAACACACCCCTGAGTTCTACTGTTGTTTTTCTTTGATTTGTTTTGGTAAAACATTTTAAGTTAATCACCGATCACCCTCATTCAGGATTTTTTTCTGACCACATTTCTTCCTTGAAGACGATGGTTCCCCACTATCCTTCCAGTTTTTATTAATGTGTTGGACAGTTCTTAACCCAGTTTTAGTAGTTTCTTCAATCTCCTTAGATATTTTCTCTGCTTGATGCCAATGATTTGACCCTTCTTAAACAGACTAACATCTTTTCCGCGACCACAGGATGTGTCTTTGACATGGTTGTTTAAGAAATGAGAAGCTGCTCATTGCAACAGCTGGAGTTAAATAACTTGTTTCCAAATGAAAGATAGCCACCCATGCAGTGATTATCTAATAGGAGGCAAAGATCTCTGTGACAGCAAGAGTTTGGCATGCAAGGATAAAATCAATGCATGCTGTAAGCACTGCTAATTTTGTAAAAGGTTAACTGAAGGAAAACCTGGAATAAAACCTGACATTTAGGTATTTTAAAAGATTAATGAATTATAGAGGGAAGTGCAGAAGCCATATCTAACTGTGGACTTTATTTGGCTCTTGTGATATCTAAAAATCTTTTGTTGCAGAATCGGAAACTAAGATATCGCTGAACTGTTGACGAAAGTGTTTGGAAACTATGAGGATTTATCTTGTTATCATTGAATGAATACATCTTGCAGATATCTTTAAACAAAGAGGTTATCCAGTTCGTTCTGATAAGCTATTCAGCTTTAATTCTCAGCCTCGCTGTGCTTGTCGTGGCTGTGAGGCATGAAGGCCAGAAAACTATCTGCTGCTGAGGGAGATGGTGAAACGAGACAAATGGGACAACCCCAACACATTTCCATAGCATGTTTATCACCTCCCACGTCTATGACTCCAAACAAGACGAGGCTCTGTCTGGTGTCGGCCTCGGTGGAGGGAAGCGTGGGCCGGAGCAGGAATGGACTGATTCTCCTGAGTGTCGGTGGGCAGACCGTCAGATTCTTCTCTCACAGTCGTAACGAGGCGTCGGAGAGCAGGTCTGACAGAAGGACACTCCTGAACAGGGACTGTTGTTACTGTATGTGGATCAAACAAGAGGAAACACTGAACCTCGTAGTCAAAGATGGACACTTTATCATCTGATTGCTCTGCTGTGTCTCCTATTTTATGGCCCAGTTGCCTGTTTGGTAATAATGCTGAGCAACTCTGGTGGGTGAGGAGGTATTGACGACTTTGAATCCTCTGAAGTCGTAAATGTTGGTGTAGAGATGCAGCTCAAACACTGACGAAAGGCTGAATATCAGGGCGCCTATTCACTAAACATCTTAAGGCTAAAAGTTTCTCCTAACTTGCTGATTTAGGAGAAACTCTCAAAAGTAATGGGCGTGTCAGTCCTAGATTTAGGTCTCCTAAAATTCTCTCCTAAAAGTTTTTCACAAAGCATTTTAGTGCTAAAACAAGCTCCTAAACCTGTGAGAAGTTAGAGGTAGTGAAGAGGACTCCTAAGATAAAATCACTTCGCCAACAAATAGAAACAACTCAGTGTCTTGGGTGCAGAGCCTCCGTCTAATAAATGAAATACAAATATAAAAAAGTTTATGTTAATAAAATATGTGATGACTCATTTAGCAAGGTTAATTCATGTGTAACATTTCTGTTTATTACTGAACACACTAAATAGATTGTTAGGTTTTGTTTGACAATAACTGGTCTTACCTGTTGCAGTGGTTTCACTTTTGAATTCTGAAATCTCCGACCTTGAGACAAAAAGAGAACCAACGTTTCTCACATTCAGCAGTGGTTCTGCTCAAAAGTGAGAACGCTGCATTTATTTGTAACCTTATTTGTTCCCATGATGCTTTTTCAATTGCAAGGTTATCCCAGATCTAAACTTTCCTCTGATAATGTTCTTTCTTTCATGGACAAGTTGGGCAAAGAGGAAAAGCTGGTCTTGTGTCCAGTTTGGTTTGTGCTTTCTTTTGCCTGATGTTTTCTCTGCCATGGTTATTCCACAGTCCCAGTCATTAAGAGGCTGCTTATATGTATACCTGCTAATCATTTAACCAGGTACAGCAGCTTAAAGTTAGCAGAACACATACTTGACGAGTCAGTGTGTTACTCTGGGTTTAATGTTTAATCAGCAGGCTACATTATTTATTTAAAGGTTTTATTTAAATATGCTAACATGACACCTTTCTCTAAATTGAGTGATTTCTATGTAGAAAGTTCTCACAGAGACTCATTCCCTGTCAGCCAATCACTGTAGGCGTTGTAAGTTCAGGTGGTTCCTGAAACATGACATCATCCATAGCAACAGGGTCAGAAACATGACATCATCCATAGCAACAGGGTCAGAAACATGACATCATCCATAGCAACAGGGTCTGAAACATGTCATCATCCATAGCAACAGGGTCAGCTCCGCCCCTTTCTTTTAGCTTAAGCGCTCTCTGAATTCCTTAGTAAAAGTTAGTCTCAGCAGCTTTGTGAACAGGTTTGAAGAAAAAACTCTTAGTTAGGAACTTTTAGTGTCATTTAGGAGTCCTAAATGACACTAAAAGTTGTTAAATGTGTTAGCTGAACAGCATTTTATTGTAATATCTACAGCTACCTGTGTCCCTAGTGGGAAGGTAAAATGCTTTGTGAATACGGGCCCTGATTAGTAGAGACAAATCACAATGTGCATTCAGTACAATCTGGAAAAACAAGTTAATAACCGTGAATGGCTGCTAGTAAGAAGAAGTATTTTAGTAATTTCAAAAAAGTTGTCTATGTTTGCCATCTCAGGTTTAATCTGAAAGTAGGAGAACATTCGACACAGAGAATGAGCAAACACAATCTTGTGTGTGCCTTCATATAGCACTATGTAAGTCTAGCAGCATTGTGCAGTCAGTATTGTGAGAAATGTGTTAGCTGAACAGCATTTTACTGTAATATCTACAGCTACCTGTTGTAAACAGCATTACAATAAATAACTGTAAATGGCAAATATTATGGAAAACATTCTGATTTTGTAAAATTTACAGCATTTGCCATGAAATCGACATTATTTACTTTAAATTGTCTGTAAAGTAAATATTGAAAATGGTAATGGATCAGGAGAAATATCCACTTTTTCTGGGAAAACTGACCAATAGCAGGTTAATTTTTTTTGGTAATGTTTCACATATTTGGGTGAAACCATTGTTTGAAGAAATGTATTTAATTGCAGAAAAAATTATGTATTTGATTCTTTTTGTTTAACAAAAGAATATCTTGTTAATACATGGCCAGTTAAATAATTTAAGACATCTTTATATGACTAAAATACAGCAAGTTAACTGTAATATAAATGCAAATGCAGGTCACAGAATCATGATACTGCAAATGGAAAAACTGTCAGGATGCAGTTTTTGTTAATACAGTAATAATGCTGTTTTTATTTACTTACTTTTATTTGCTTACTTTACAGATCAGAGGTAATAAGGCTAGGAAAGAAAAGTGAGAAAGTGTCTTTTCCTCTTGTCATATCATGTTGACTCTTTTATGAGGCGTCATATTAACAAATATTTCCCTCTGCTCGTCGTTGTCTCGTACTCTCAGAACTCCCACCAATTCTAACAAACACAGAAACCTCAGATTCTTGCACATGAACACATAAATCCCTCTCCTCTCTCTCGGAGGCAGGCTGTCAGGATGTGTGAGCTGGTTTGAATGTGAATTCACCGCAGACTTTCCCTCCATTAACATGCCTGGCTGTGTGTCCCTCTGCAGCCCGGCTCTGACGAACACACTCTTATGAAGATAAAAACATTCCGACAAAGGCGTGATGTGCTGTGAACATCTCATCTTCTGCAGAATCCCATAAACCCAGAGCCTGTTTGATATCATCTATCACTCCAGACTACAGTGCAGCTTTATCCAAAGCCCTGGCTGGCCTTGTCTTGTGCAGCCTCCTGAGGGCAGGGGGATAGTTTTCTCCTGCTGTGTGGGATCACCTGCAGCAGCAGAGGTGAATGCTGCTGTCTGTGGTCTCTGATTGGATGTGATGGACAACTCTATTACCCCTCCATCCCTGCTGCTTCCCTCCGATCCTCCCAAAATACAGACACAATCAAGACAGAGTGGCTCATCAGAGCTGAAGAATCCTAGTCCTGGGGCTTGATGGAGCCACAATTAACTGTCAGAGAGGCAAGAGGAGGCAAGAGGAAGGAAGCAAGCTCAGGTATCAGGGAGAAATATAAAAACACATGTTGAAGGTGCAGCTGGGATTCTGATTTGTACACTGTAAAAAGGTTTTTCTAAATTTTACAGTAACTTACTGGCAACAAAATGCCAGTAAATTACTGGAAATGTCTTTACAGTAGCATCACTCTATTAAAATTTATAGGAATATTATTGTATATTCTGTATTTACATCAAGTACCTCTTCTAGCTAGAGCTGGAAGAGGTCCTTGCCCTGACACCCCTGACCTATCTCAAACAGGAATTCAGCAATTTGCCTTTCAAAGTAAAAGAAAAGTAAAAGGCTCAGAGAAAAAATTATCTCCTTCTGTTCTGTGAATGGTATCAGCTTGGAATGCAGACAGATGAGAGTGGGGACATGATCAAAAGTAATAAAGGGATTTATTGTTTCTCAAATGGTTTCCAAAGGACAAGCCCTCAAATGTGGTGAACTCTGAAACAACCCTCGCAGCTCCTCCCATTCAAATGAATGTCGGACGACGGAACAGCAAGAGATATCCTGTGTCAGTAAGGCCTGTACAGAAAAAACAAAACAAAGTACAGCTATAAGTGAAAATTACATGACTGGATTCCTGACAGAATTATTCATAAAAAGGTCTTATTTTCAGAGAGATTGGGTCAAAATTGTGGCATCTGTGAGACGCTGCTTCAGAAGTTGCCACTCAACTTCGAAGCGATTTGGCCAAAGATTAATGTCTCTCTTCTCCCCCTTTGATGTCCACAGCTGATCATGTGACTGAAGGAGGAAAAATGAAATGTGTAAAAAAACTGCCATTAAATAGACTGAGGCTCCATAACAGAGCTATAATTTATCTTGAACTATTTCACTGGTCATTTATTAGTGGGATATCATTTCGTTAAAAAAAAAGAATTACATCTAAATTATATTCAATCAAATACATTTTATCGAGTATTTGTTCCAGCAAAATATGTAAAACATTTGATAAAATAACTCCTGCCTGCTCTTGGCCAGTTTTCCGGGGCAAATTGGAATTTTCTCTTGATCTGTTGCCCTTTTCAATAACTTACTATATAGACATTTTGCAGCAGTTAACTGTAGATTTTATGGTAAAATGCTGTAAAGTGGATATAAATCTGTGTTTTTTCCCTCAAAAACGTTGCCATTTGCAGTAGTTTACTGTTGTTTTTAGAGTAAGTAGCTTTAGATATAACCAAAAAAATACTGTTGACCTACAAAAACCACTTATAGTCAGTGTTGTGTGTATAGTAACATAACTACTTTTTCTGGGTAAAAAGTAACACACTACTACTGAAAATTTGGTAACGAAATGTATTTCCTTTTTTAATGCGGTGCAACGTTACTTTTCCCATGGACAGATCTAACACTGAAGCTGCCTTCTCAGCTGCTCGCATTAGACACGAGCAGGGTTGCCAAGTCTGCTCATTATAAGCTTCTAAGGGCTGCAAATCTCGTGAGTCATGGCCGCGGGTCGCTTTTTTTTGGGCTGGTTTCTCAACGTGCAGTTGCCCCTTGGGGCTCCTCTGTCTCTGTGAATCCCCCTGATTATCTTCCAGCTCCTAACAATCAAGCCAAATACGACTGCAGTATGCAGCTTGTCCACTTCCTCATTTCCTGGTTGTTGTGCATGCCCCCAAACACACTCACGCACATGGAGCATGCTCCAGAGCCAAAGTTGCCAGGTCTGCTAATTATAAGCAAAGTTCTTTTTTTGAATAGATGCTTGGCATTGTGATATTGAAATGCATTGTAGAGAAAAATTAACACACTTTATGTAGATTTCTCTTTTTAAAAAGTAATTTGTTACACATTAGGAAAGGAAGTAGCTGGAGGTTGCTTGTTTGGCTTGTTTTTATCCACCTGGTTGCTTATTTCAGAAGCAAAATGTGGAAAGACTGGACAGGAACACAAAGAGCACAAAAGAAACAACTGTTATGTCCCCTGTAGTAGAACTTTAGTAGGCCTTTACATTTAGGAACAGATATGATAGTCGAGCAATGTAAAAGTAACGAGAAATGTGAAAAGTTACTTTTCATAGAGGGTAACTAAGTAAAGTAACAAGTTACTTTTTAAGAAATAACGAGCAAACACTACTTTTTACAAGTACCTTCCCCAACACTGCTTACAGTGTGTTTTTTTTTTTATTTTCTGAGTAATAATCCCTGAGCATTCCCTGGAGGATCATTTCCAGGACATCAGTGGGTTATTAAACATAGTTGCCTGTGTGATGCTGTCGGTGTGTTGACACCTGCAGTCGTCCTGCTCTGTTTACTCCGTTTCCTCCTGTTTGTTTGCAGCGAGGACTCTTCCCATGTCCTCTGGCTGTCTGCACACTCTGACAGAGATGGTACAAGCTGATACTGTAGACACATCACTTCCTTTCCCTCTGCTGTCAGGACGGTGCTCGGTGATTTGATGAAGCAGACGGTTTCATGTTCCAGCTGGATTCTCCCTCTCTCTCCTTAAATCATCTCTGTGTCGTGATAAGTGTCCCTGTCAGAGCATTTAAAGGATTAAGAGTCGTCATTAGTCAGGCTAGTCCTAGAAATACAATAATCAGCTGTAGAGAGATAAAACTGATCAGTCAGTGACTCTTATGTCATCTCTGTCAGTCTGTGAACATTAAACACTCAGTATATCAGTATAAATGTGAAACATTATCAACATATCACTATCTTATATACTTACACTCCCTTATGGTTGGATTTTATCTATTATAATCCAATTAATATGTATCTATGCATATATGTGTACAGCGTTGAGCAAGTTACTTCAAAAATGTAATGCATTATTTATCACTTGTTACTGTCATATCAAAGTAATTAGTTACATTATAATATTACTGTATTTGAAATTTAAGGCATTACATTATTATCGCATTACTTTTACTCATCAAAATAACAGGAAATATGGATTTGTCATTCTCAATGTAGCTCATTACGCTCAAAAAGCTCATTACACATCAAGAGGAGGTGATGTGGTGGCTATCTGACTGAGGCCCTCCTCACACGAGGATGGCACCGTATTGTCTTGGCGTCGGCATCAAAACATGGATCGCTGTTTACACATCGTATTGTAGATAGGCTTGTGTATTTATTTGAGAACGCAAAATCCACGCCGGGACGTACCTGTGGGTTTCCACACATGCTCCTAACCCATATTGCATGCTGGGTAATGTAGTTCTTGGGTTACTACACTCGTAACATCACAGTTGTGCTCCAAGGTGGATTCAACGTCAACAAGTGCTCATGCGTGCGTAACATGCTGCGTCTCTGCATGAGCACTTGTTGCTGTTGTTGCTGTAGCTGGTGTTGTTGGTGTTCTGTGAGCAAATGTTGGTGTAAAAGTCGTAGCAATATTTATAGCTGCTGCCACCATAGTTGTTGTTGGTGTGTGACAGCGTGGGTTGGGGGGAGGGGAGGAGGACGGGTGCTATGAGGTCACCGTCTTCTCTGGACTTATCTGTTTATACCAACTACGGCATGAAGAAGAATACGCAGATATCCACTTGCAAACCCGTTTTCAAAAAAGATGCGGAGTCATGGACAAACAGGCGTCTCCATGTGTCAATATCACCAGATCGATAGTTTATTTTACCGGAGTCTTACAAATTCGTACTCGTGTAAAGCCCACCTGAGTTCAGCTTAAGGCTAAAAACAGTAGAATATAATAGCATAGAATTTGTATTTACACAAACAAACAAATAAAAACTATTAATATTACATTATTATTTTTGTAATGCCTTACATTACTACGTTACAGCCAAAAGGAATGTATTACAGTACTCACATTACTTTTTCAATGCATTACTCCCAACACTGTATGTGTATCCATACAATGTTAAAAGGTTGCTGGAAATTTTAAAGTAACTTACTGGCAACAAGATGCCTGTAAATATCTTTAGAGTAAAATTATTCTATATAATTTACAGCAGAATGACTTTATTTTTAAACACAGTTCCATATTTTATCCTACAACTTTTTTAAGCATTTTGAATTACGGTTATCTTGCTGTATTAAAGTTTATATTACTATATTTTAAACTATTTTACTGCTCATTTATAAGGAGTATATCATTTTGTAAACAAAATAAAATAAAATATATAACCTACATTAATTTTATCCTGTAAAATACAATCAATCAAACATTTGTTTCGCCAAAAAAAGAGTGTGTGTGAACAATTTCACTAAATGAAATCTTGCCTACTATTGGTCAGTTTTCCAAGGCTAAAATGGAGTTTACAGTAGTTTACAGGTCATATTTATTTATTTTTTTATTTATTTTTACAGTAGGTAGCTTAACACATTATGGTAAAATACTGTTAAGTTTACAAAAATCAGTTACAGTGTAAAATGAGTTTTATGCTCTATTGTAAAGTGTCTTGAGATAACACTTAAAGATTGATTGATTGAGTTAAAAATCAGACTGAATCACAGATTCTGAATCCAGGTTCTTGTGATCATCTCAACTAAAGAATCAATACTCCAACAATAATCAGAAGGGCCCATGCTGCATGTGAACGCAGATTAATGAACAAAAAAAGTAACTCAAAAATCAAATTTGTAAGACAGTTGTTAACAGTAATGCGGAAATGTATCTACCGCCGTGGAAAAAATCCCAGATAGATCACTCAAGTTGTACTTTAGATTTTTTTTTTCTTTTTACATTTCACCTTCTTTTCCAACCTTTATTTATAATTCTGACATCATTAATGGGCCTTGTGTTTGAAAATCAAGGCAATTCAATAATCACAAAAAGACGAACAGAAAAGTTGGACAAACACAACATGAAGAATAAATCCATCTGAAAATGCAAGCTGAGTTCTTTCATCTCTGTCTTATCTGTAATTATGTCTGCAGTCCTCAACTCAAAGAAATCAGCAGCTTATTGTTTCTCTGTTTCTCAACCTCTGGATCCAGACCCGCCTCCCACCGCTCAGCCCTGCCTGAAGGTCAGAGGGAATATGGAGAGCATTTCTGTGCTGCTAACGGGCTGATTGTAAAAAAAAAGAAAGTACACTATACTGCCAAAAGTATTCGCTCACCCATCCAAATAATCAGAATCAGGTGTTCCAATCACTTCCATGTCCACAGGTGTATAAAATCAAGCACCTAGGCATGCAGACTGCCTTTACAAACATTTGTGAAAGAATGGGTCGCTCTCAGGATCTCAGTGAATTCCAGCGTGGAACTGTGATAGGATGCCACCTGTGCAACAAATCCAGTCATGAAATTTCCTCACTCCTAAATATTCCACAGTCAACTGTCAGCTGGATTATAAGAATGTGGAAGTGTTTGGGAAGGACAGAAACTCAGCCACCAAGTGGTAGGCCACGTAAACTGAGGGAGCGGGGGGTCAGCTGATGCTGAGGTGCGTAGTGCGAAGAGGTCGCCAACTTTCTGCAGAGTCAATCGCTACAGACCTCCAAATTTCATGTGGCCTTCAGATTAGCTCAAGAACAGAGCAGAGAGCTTCATGGATGGGTTTCCATGGCCGAGCAGCTGCATCCAAGCCTCACATCACCAAGTGCAATGCAAAGCGTCGATGCAGTGGCGTAAAGCACGCCGCCACTGGACTCTAGAGCAGTGGAGACGCGTTCTCTGGAGTGATGAATGACACTTCTCCATCGGACAATCTGATGGACGAGTCTGGGTTTGGCTGTTTCCAGGAGAACGATACTTGTGGGACTGCATTGTGCCAAGTGTAAAGTTTGGTGGAGGGAGGATTATGGTGTGGGGGTGTTTTTCAGGAGCTGGGCTTGGCCCCTTTGTTCCAGTCAAAGGAACTCTGAATGCTTCAGCACACCGAGACATTTTGGACAATTCCATGCTCCGACTTTGTGGGAACAGTTTGGAGCTGGCCCCTTCCTCTTCCAACATGACTGTGCACCAGAGCAAGCTGTTATAGCTGCAAAGGGTGGACTGACATCATATTGAACCCTATGGACTGGGAATGGGACGTCACTTAAGTTCATATGTGAGTCAAGGCAGCTGAGAGAATACTTTTGGAAATTTAGTGTAGCTGAAGAGCGAGTTGATCTGTGATTATAAACTCAGCAGCATTTGCTCTGCCTTTTAAATATCTGTCTAAATCCCTGATTCACTCACACTGAATGATATTTGCAGCGGAGGCACAAACCTCAACACTCTGCCACATTCATACATCCCAATCACGGAGCCTCATTCCACTGCCGGGCCCGTTTATGCTAATGCAAAATATTTTCATTATCTCTGCAATAAGACGTCTAATAGGCACTCTGCCCGCCGAAGAGGGGCTATAATTAGAGCGGGCCGGGTGCCGAGGCGGTGGGCCGGGACGTCACGGCTGATTTGAATGTGGACGTGCGAGGAACAAGCACAGATCTGATTTCTGAGGAGCTATCAGGAAGGGCTCCTGTGAGAGGGCAAAATAATTCAGAGATGGATGTATCCTGAGAGCACAATCAGGGTGAGGGAATAAATCATGTTGGCTGTGATACAGATGTAGAAACAAATTAACACTCTGACCGCGGTGGGTAACGTAATTCTGCTGCTCTGCCTCCACAAATGGAGCAAACAGTCAGTGTGATGGACACAGGGAGTGATGGGAAGTGTTTTGTTTTATTAAAAGAGTCCCTCTGATTGGAACTGGACTTAATTTCATCACACAAAGGTTGGTTTATAAATGTATAAACTTTGATGGACTGTGTTACTGAAGGACATGTTGTATTGTTTTATCTCTTAAGAGTTAAAGGGTTAAGTTAGAAAAATCTTTTTATATCTATGTACCACGGGTCACCCCTCTGTGGAGGCTGACATAACGATCCACCATGTTGTCTATGGGTGGGTTTTGGGGACAAAAAGAGCAAAATGCAATTTTTGAATATGATTATAAAAAAGTTTACTTAACCTATAATCAGTTACAAATGTGAATGAAAAACCCTCACCTGGTAACTGTTGTAAATGATGCCCTGTTCATGATCCTTTTTGATCTTCACCGGCTCTCGTCTCTTAGTGATGTGATGCTTTAGAAACAGACGGGCTCATTCCAACATCTGAACACTAGATGTCGCTAAAACGCCAATTTCTATACACTACTTCCTGTTAAACTCACTTTTTAGACTTGCTTTACATAATGCTTTTTTATTGCTTACCTACTCATTTAGCAATATTTATTTTATTCTAACTTATCTACATGCTTATTTTACTTTTACTTGTTAAACTACTTTAAATCTCTGCTATTCTTTCTTTCCTCACCTGTTTCTCATGGTTTCAGTCTTGCTTTTACCGTGTTTCTTTCCATCTTCCTGATGTGATGTCTAAAATAAATCTAAAATTAAAAGCATCTTTTCTAGTATTACTCATATGTACATGTTGACATATAAAGCTTTTTTAATGTATATTCCTATAGTACTTCAGTCATCTCCAGTTTACCAGTTTCTGACTTTTTTGGTCTCTGTCTGATGTGATTGTTGATTTATTGTCTCCAGAGTTTTGCCTTTTTCTGCCTTTCTTTTGCCTGTGGTTTGCAAACACCTGCTTGTAAAGGTGCAATATTAATTAAGTTATTATCATTAGTATTATTATTAGTATTATTATTAGACTTTGCATTGGTGGGTTGAAACCACTGAAGTGGGGCTTTTCTGCTTT
This sequence comes from Scarus forsteni, assembly GCA_036419115.1. NCBI lineage: Eukaryota > Metazoa > Chordata > Actinopteri > Labriformes > Labridae > Scarus > Scarus forsteni. The sequence continues at coordinate 1,647,629 of JAZDUH010000459.1, forward strand.
GTCACTGAATATCAGCTTGACTCTTAACTTTACTCGGTTGTTTTGGGTTTTCCTGAGGGATTATAACGGGTACCTGCACAGTTTTTTGTCTCACCTCCATAAGATGCCACATGAGCTGAGCCAAGACCTGGTTATTTTTGTTTCATTTATAAATACAAGACAGCTTGTCAGCACAAAAAAAGGCAAAATTACAAATCGGGTGTACCCAACACGGTGGCCTCCAGGGATATTTTTGAAGTAACACAAGCTACCACCACATAACTTAAAAAAATAACTTTTTGGTTATTCCAATTTGATGTTTTGATTATATATCACACTTAATAAAAAAAACAACTGATGTTACATGTACATCAAATTTGAAAAACACCTGTTTTTTTTCGAAATTTTTACCTTAATGGGGTCAAAGTTGACAAAAACTGTGACTGTTGTACAAATTTATTTTATTTTATTGTTTATTTGACATGGACACACAATAACATTGATGCTGTGCTATTTAAATATCCACAGGTCCCAGATACACTGCTGTAAGTATTTATAGCACAGTGCTAATTTTCATCACCAGTCCATGGGAGGCTTTTACAGATTAAAAATGTACAAAAAGAAATTTAAAGAAGAGAGATACCTAAGACACAGTTCACTAAAAAGTACATAAGAATTAAAATATCCAAAAAATAAATAAATAAATGTATACAAGCAAATACTTTATATGTGGGAACAGTACTGTTGCTCTTTCGGCCATGACTTAATACCTTTGTTGAAGCTTTTAAAGTTATTTTGCATTTTAAGCTCAGTAGGGAGATTACTCCAGAGTTTAGCTCCTGTGACAGAGAAGGCTGACTGACCAAAGGATGTTTTGCACATTGGAATTGACAATTACCGTTAACAGAATCCCAAGTGTTTGCTCGACTGGAGTTCTGATTCCTGCAAGCAAATTCACCAAATATAGACGGAACTAGATTATGGAATTATTGTAAAACATTTTAGGATTACAGTAGGTAATGAAATTTTCAAAGCTAAGCATACTGTGTTTCTCTGGTACGAGACAGTGATGCCATCGGACAGGTTTTTTGTCCATGATTTTTATTGTCTGTTTGTATATGGATATGATTGGTTTTAAAGTTGTTTGCGATGCTTGGGACCAGGAAGTGAGGCAATATGACAGAGCAATGATGTGTAGCAGAGAGATAAATAGCTAATCATGCATGTAAGTATAATTTTCTCACATAATTTAATTATTAGTGCCAATGGTTATTGCTAGAAATCATTAAAAGATTAAAGTGAACATACAGTGTTGTTTGTAATCTATCAAATGCTTTACATATTATTTAAAGCTAAATAATAACATTTATGTTACTTACAAACATTTAACCACACTACGCTCTTGCCTTAGGCTAGCTCTAAGGCTCAGAAAGGTTGGTGACCTCCTGTTATAAATGAGTAGGAGAAAACAAACATAGATTGCGCTCCATGTGCTTTCACTTACCAGTAAACCATCGACCCAGTTTCATGCATATATTCTCATATTAAAGGGAGAAAAGTGTTAAGAAAGTGTTGCTATCCCTCACCCGAAGTTAGCCACAGGCTAAGCACAATGGAGGCACCAGCAGTGAGGAGTGTAGGACACCACTTTCTCACACTGTTTCTCCCTCATCAGATTAAATCCTTACACGAAACACTCTGCTAGCTTACATGTTAGATACTTCTTATATAAAGCAGCTTCGCTCTTGAGCCAAACTTTATTCGGCAAAGTCACCAAAGTGTCATCCTGTCAGCAGACATCCCCATCGCCAACAACAGAACTAGTTTCAGGAAAAAAGAGTTGATTCACTGCGGCTGGAGCATAAATTTTCTCCTAATCAGTGTGCAGAGGACGACAGGAACATCTGCTCATCGGAGATTTAATGATGATGAAACACTGAGTTTGTTCAGTGAGATTCAGCTGCAGAAAAACTGAAGCCTGATTTTTGACTCTCAGATCGGTTTATTCACCTTCAGTCTTTTTTTAATTCATTTTTTTAATAACAGAAATAAAGGGAATATTCATACATTAATCTCATACCTCATAACTCATGCTTCCCACAAAAAAAGACAAAAATAATCAAATTAAATAGATAAAATAAAACAGAAAAAACACATCATACAAAATCACAAAATCACACTGACACACAACAACAAAAACACAGGTAATACAGTCAGACCCCACTGTTGTCGTAGTCTATTGATCGTAGATAAGTGTAAATTATTTAAAAGTCAATATTCATATTGGAATGCCATATTTTTGTAAAGTCTAAGATTCTGCCTTTGCTTTTGTCGTCTATCCATGAAAAGGTAGCTGGAAAATTCATTCCACCAATTGACAGGTAATGGTGTTTTAGGTGTTTTCCAGTTTAAAGCTACATTTCCTTGCAGCTAACAAGGCAGGATCTATGTATCTACATTCATAATTATACCATTTGTTAGACACAATAGTTCCCAAAGACATAGACGAAGTGAAAAGGTAACAGTTACATGTGAGCACTGAGATATTGAATTGGTAACAGATTCCCAAAAATTATTTAATTTCTCTGGAGTATAGTAATCCCTGTGCAAAACCTTAAATTGTGCTGGTTTGTGTCTTAAATTATAAGTGCATTTATGAACTTTCTATCAAGGAACCCTGCTCAGTATTTACTACATTCTTCATTTGAAAGAATCTAAATGCATATGAAGAAGGAATTCGGATTCATTTGGCTATTTGTAAGCGAACTCTAGGAGGTTTGTTTTTCCACATGAATAAGGATATCACCTTCAGTCTTAAACCTGAGTGGCAGAAACAGGATAAATCAGACCTGTGGTGAATAAACCAAACAAACCCTCAGCAAGGCCGTGGTGACATTTGAATTTCTAACACTTTCCTGCTCCAGCCATCTGCAGCCAAGCGGGGAATAAAACAGCTTTGTTGAATTTTTCATTGAGAATAAGGACGCCCGTCTGCTCCGAGTGAGCTCAGTCATGGAGGAATGCAAAGTTTACAATAGTGATTATTAATGACTCGACAAATCCAGCTGAGTCAATATTTACTCCACTGTTTATCAGAATGTTCAAACTCTTGCTGCTCAGCCTTCACAATCCCATTATTGACAATTCCTTAATTTTGAAAAGTTGTGCTTAAATGTTCACAATAAGTCAACAGTGGATTTATTATATCAGTGTTTCATAGGACTGCAAAAATCCAAAATAATTAGCACTAAATTGTGTTTGCCTTTAGTGGGTGTTTTATCCACTATGACTGGTGTGGACCGCCCTCTTTAAAGGAGGATTTTGCTTGTGCTACCAGCTCAAGAGTTTGGGAGAGTGTCCGTGAATGAAAAATGAAGTTTGAAGCCATGGAGTTAGAGGCGAATAAACACACTTGCATTAACATGTTTTTTGCTGTCTGTCATTGTGACTGACTCTCTCATGCCATGTTTTTATCCGTCTTTTAAAATTTTCCTTTTCTGATTCCAATTGAAAAAAATCTAAATGACAGCATTTAAATAGCTGCACAGCTTCATCGTCAATAACCTCCCATGTGAAGAGCAGTCTTGCAGTCATGCGCACACAGACTGAATGGGTAATCCTGCCTTTTATACACTGACAGCTTCACCGCCATGCAGCTCCTGAACTCGCAGTCAGTGTGTGGAGAGTGTGATGCAGTCAGCTCTGAGTGACATACAGATGATTATGGCTATGAAGTCTTATTTTGTTCTTTTATTACACCTCCACGATGGAGAGCAGGGATCATCAACTACATTTGTACATGGGACAGTTTTTTCTTTGCATATGCTTTAAGGGCCAGATTAAAAAAAACAGTCTAAACTAGAAAAGCACTCGGAGAGCGCAGACCTCAGCCAGCACCACAGTCCTCTCCCATTTTGTGATTTTTACCATAAATATTAGTCCTACCTTTATTTCATGTAAATATTTAGATTCCTTGACCATGAAAACATACCATTAGCAATTGGATTCATAATGATATCTATTCTAGTTCAGTGGTTATTCACAAAAATCACATTTTTCGCCATGGCGGATCCAGACGGTGATCCGGATCAACACCAAAATTAAATCAGTTCTTCCTTTTCCCATGCTGAACATTTCCTGAAAATTTTACCAAAATTCATCCATTATTTTTTGAGTTATTTTGTTCACAGACGGACAGACAGACAGACAGACAAACAAACTCTCCCGAAAACATAACCTCCTTGGCGGAGGTAATAAAACATAAAAGAAATGTATTAGGAGGGTTCTCTTAACATTCATTCTGTTCATACAGAGGAAAAGGAAAAAAAACACAGCAGTGCTATACTGAGGTAGTCAAGTATAAACTAGTAATTTACTTTCCTTTTTAATAGTTACCAAACACTTTCAGTGTTGTATTGCACAGTTAGATATGTGTATGTAAGGGATAATGCCTGACGAGGTGTCCATTATCAGAAATTAATGGACGACGCGGAGGCGTGAACCGTCCGACGCGAAGCGGAGGACGGTTGCTTCCGCGAAGTCCATTAATTTCTGATAATGGACACCTCGGAGGGCATTATCCCGCTTGTACCATGGTCACTTATAAAAAAAATACATATTTAATGAATTATTAACACGTCCAATTATCAGTGGAGGGAAGTAAGATAATTGCTTAACGTGATGTTACGTGAAAAGAGTGTGATTTCAGAAGGCAAGTGCACCTCTTTTCGTTTGTGTATCCAGAGGATGATGCAATTTTTTTTTCAAAGAATCAAAGTCAACAGATAGTTTACTAAATTGTTTTTATTGCAAGAAATATTGTCCACCATTCACTCTGATTATTAAATATGCTATCAAGAAAGTAAGTCTATCCTACATCGTTTTTATAAATATCCACCATTCACTCTGATCATTAAATGTGCTATCAAGCAAGTAAGTCTATCCTACATCGTTTTTATAAATAGGATATTCACCTCGTCTTTGTCCTCCTCTAAATTGTTCAATTCCTCCGGTGTCACCTCCTTGTGTCGCATCTTCTTATTCTTATATTCTTTTCTCTTCTCTTCTTATGCTGCATCCCAGTCTTCAAAATTATCAAATTCACCAAACAGGCTGAAGGAAACCATGAAATTGTTCATTTTGTCTCCTGTGAGCTAGGCGATGTTAAGAGTTTCCGTTGCCACGGTTACCAACTACTGTTTGATCCAGCGCAGTAATTTAGAACCATCAGGCTATTTGACCGGAACTTCTTTCCTAGGTGTCCTATATCACCTTTTAATGGACACCCTGCAGCCAATCAGAATCGAGTATTCACCCAGACCATGGTATAAATGTATATAGTCGCCACGGTAGTTTTTTTGGCCCTGTCAGTGTTATTATTCAAAGTCTTGTTGAATGCACCGGGGATAAGCTGTTAAACCGTAGACGTTTTTTCCTCGCACCAGTGACGGACAGGTTGGGATGATGTCACCTCATGTGTGTCAGCATGTTAGACGTATTACCCGCAACGTACCCCACCTTCGCGGAACATCGCTGACATCGCTGTCCGGTCCGCCACTCTGTTGCCATCGTTGCTGTATTGTACCGGGAATCCAAAGTGTTCTTCGTTTGTTTTTGTTTGTGCCCGCTTCTTCTTCTTCTTCTTCTTCTTCTTCTTCTTCTGCTTCTTCTTCTTCTTCTTCTTCTTCTTCTTCTTCTTCTTCTTCTTCTTCTTCTTCTTCTTCTTCTTCTTCTTCTTCTTCTTCTTCTTCTTCTTCTTCTTCTTCTTCTTCTTCTTCTTCTTCTTCTTCTTCTTCTTCTGTGGTTATGGCGGTCGCTGGCAGCTTTTAGGCTCATCACAGCCACCTAAGATTGGACACAGGACTTGGCTTTATTTTCTTTCTCTTTTTTTCTTTATTTTTAACTCACTCATGTATTTGTCGTGTCATTGTGTGTACCAACCCGTTACCCCTGTACCGTGACGGTATGGGACGAATATAAATACCATTACAATCCTAATTAACACCATTATACACAAAAAATTATAATGAAATAATTGGTCCTATTACAATATAATTCATTATCAGTCCCATTCCTCAGTCCTGAAGCAGCTCCATGGGGACTCCATAGACAGTTGTGGGTAAAAAAAGTCTTTAAAACAACACATTTTTACCCTGCACATTTTCTAATTTTGCAAACACTTAAGACCACAAGAGCCAAAAGAAGACCAAAAGAAAGGAGAGGAAATTTTAAAAAAGACAAAATTCTGATGTTAAATTTAGATTTATGATAAAAGAGAGTCAGAACTCTAAAATTAAAGTATAAATTATGTGGACAAAAGTCAGACGCCCAAGAATTAAATCATACTTTATTTGAGAATTCTTACTTAGATTTTAAAATGTGATTTTTCCTAAAATCATGACTTTTTTGTCATACAAAGATTCATATAAATATAAATTAACAAATTTATTTGCATTGGCCCTGATCTTTTTTGTTAAATGTTACTCAGAGGGTATCTGCATGAGTATGATGGCAAACTGGATCGTCCCTCTTTTTCCAGTCCTTCACAATAACAGACAGCCTCCAAATCTTTCTAGTTTTCATAAAAAATTTTGTCAATGATGGAAGATATACAATTTTTATTATTTTATCTTATTTTATTTTTATCCTTTCTGTCTTTCCTTATTACATTTTCTATTTTTCTATTTTTGTCTTTTTTTTAACTTAATTTCAATTCATTATTTATTTAAAAAAAAAATTAAAATTCTTTTTCATATTTTATTTTATGATATATTTAATATTACACTTTACGTACTGGGTTCAGCAGTGTGCTTTGTCTTTTATTAATGATGTTTTTTTATCAACATTGTGTATGGATTGCAGGTATGTTCAGGGGCTGGCTGGAGTGGGTCTGGGTCATAAATCCTTCATTTTAATTCATCTGTCTGTTTGTAAAGCACTTTGTGCTACATTTTTTGTATGAAAGGTGCTATATAAAAGTTTGAAGCGACCCCTGTTTGCCACCATGATTGCAGCCCTACGTTTGTAACACTGTGCCCTTTTTTGCACATGCTAAATTTATATGCAAAAACATTACGTGCAATCAGTTGCGGGTTTGATAAATCACACTGCGGATGTAAAATGATCATATTTGCATCTCCTCCTCCCAGTATTTTCCATGTTTTGATGATCTGTTCGTATACATGAGGGCAAACATGCTAAATGGCTCATTTGACAGACATAATCCTCACTGCACCCTGTTAGTAGACCAGCTTTGCACGCGCTATCAAGTTTGCTTGTGTTTTTAGACACGCAAACCTTTAGTAGATCAAGCCCTTAGTCTCTGGCTTCTGAATAGACGTCCTTGACTTACATACACACATGACTTTAAACATTTTCACAACAATTCATCAGCAATATTCCCTTTAATCAAAACCCTGAGCTTGTGACGCATAGTTTCTTGAGATCACAGTTAAAAAGTCTGGTCCAGCCCTGAGCCTTGGCCTTTGGCTGCACTTTTACAGTTATTGTTTCCCTCATGGAGTCACAAAAGCAGCAGCTCTCTCCTCTTTTGGCAGTTTCAGACTCATTCACAGTGAGATGTACTGTTCAGTAAAGCATCTGTGGCAGCTAACACCTGCTGGAGAAGGCTTTAGCATATGCAAAAGGTTTATTGTGCACTGAATCACTCAGGAACAAAAACTCATCCATTCCAGTGTGCAGAGTGTCAGCGCTGGCTGTGTCGGTGTGTGACGGTGCGTTGGAGTTACATTAGTGTTGTTGTTTAAAGGCCCCTGTGCTCTCTGTGTGTTTTTGTGAGCTGTCAACATGAAGTGATGCTCGCTGAAGTGTTTGTGCTGACAGACGAGGAGTGAGCGGCTCAGTCTGTTTGTCTGACACACAGTTTGTCTTTACAGCTGAGGACTGGTGTGTGTCTGTCATTATGTGGGAATAACGGCAACAAGGAGGTTTACAGGGTGGCCAAAGATGCTCCACAGGCTTTGAACCTGCTGGTCTGAGAAGTTCACAAATCAGGGTTCAAAGAGCATGGTCTGAAAAGGAGAAATATCCAGCTGATCTCTGGGCCAAATGACTTTTGATTAGTGGTTTTAGACGGTAACTTTTATAACTGCTTGCTACATCTAAGGTAGGGGTGGGAGAAAAAAAAGTCATCACATAAGTATCGGGATTTTTTGTTTGACTTTTTTTTTCTCAAAAATCTTTTTTTTTCCCCAAAATTTAAAGCGTTGCTGCACTTGGCTGTATATCGTAGATGAAAAGCTGACAGTTGAGCCGCAAATTGATGTGGAGGAGGAGTGAGGGAAATGCTCTGAACATAACCGACACACAGACCAGTCTTTGATTTAAAAGTTGTCATCAACGATGTAGAACCAAAAATACTTCCACACAGCTCTCCTCAGATGATTTGGTGCTGTTAATGTCGCTCGGAGGGGCAACTCTTTGTTAACAAAGGTCAAGAGAGCAGCAGTTTGTGTTTTGTTTTTTTTTTAAATCAGTTTTTATCAATCAGTGGTTCAAACACTATTCACACAACCACAAGGAGCAGCTTGATCAGGTTAAGAGGACATTTTCACACAAGAGGTTAAAATCTGTTGTTATAAATTTGAAATACTGCAACTGTTTTTAAGTCAGAATTCTAGGTTGCAGTTTCAAATTAGCTTAATAACCCTGCTTTAGAGGGTGGTTTGTCACTTATCCATGACAGAAAGATGTTCTTCCTTGCAGCATATGCAGGAATATCAGACAATCTTTTAGTAGCAACAATAGCATCTCGAGATGGATGGCCAAGGAGGAAGGAAACAGGATTCATACGAGGGCTGAAAGATATATCGTTATCGTATCGATATCTATATTGAGGTATGAACATTCAAGATATTTATATTGAAAAAGCAACAATATAAATGATATCGATTTCCCCTGCGCTCCCCCTGCATGTACAGCTCTGGAAGTTACAACAAATTGCATTTTTACGATTGCCCTTGAATGCACCGCTTGGTTTTCACTGAAATTGAGTCATATCCCATCGTAGTGATATTGTGATATCTGGCATGAATATCGAGATATGGAATTTTGACCATATTGTTCAGCCCTAATTTATACACAAAGACAAATATAAGGTGACAGCCCTAATGTCCAATCTCGAAGCAGATGGACTATAGCTGCAGAAGGCCACACCAGGTGCCACTCCTGTCAGCTAAGAGCAGCAGATTGAGGCTACACTCCACACCAGCATAATAAAACTAGACAATGAAAGACTGTATAAGTGTCTCCTGGTCTGATGAGTCTGGATCTCTGCTGCACATTCAGAGTTTGGTGTAAACATCATAAGCATGGATCCATCCTCCCTTGGATCAGCAGTTTTTCATTTCATTTTTTTCATTTTATTTATTTATTTCGGTCACGTCAACACAGTTATACAGCATCACACATTGTCAATAGTTGATCAAATGTTCATGTCCGAAAGGGTAGACGGGAGAAGCAGAGCTTATCTAGTCCCGTCCCCATTTTCTCAATATTTAGTACTTAGTCTCCTTTTTTCCACAAATTAACAAGTTGTTATGCATTTTTATTTATTTATAGAGGTCTTACATAATTCTAGACTCCCTTTTAGTGTCCGTACATATTCCATAATCCTTCGTTCCACGTAATCCTTTTTTGTTGTTGTTGTTGTTGTTGTTAGTCCCGGTTTGTGATGTTGGGGTTGTGATGTTGTAGATGGTAATGTTGGAATGGTGTGCCCTCTTTGCTTTTCTTTCTTCACTTTTCACTCTCCTCTTCACCCAGGCGTGCTCCTGCACTGTCGTCCCGGGCTCTGCTGTAGTTTTCAGCCATGCGGGCGTTCCGCCTCCCAGTCGGGTTTTGTTGAGGGGTGCGCGAGCCATCTTTCTCTGACTACCGGCTCTCTTGATTTCATCGAATGCTAGCAGCATCACCTCTTTCGTTGCCAAAAACTCAGCCTTCATGCGTCTCAGCCTCCACATAATCCCTCCGAGGCCCAGACCCATGATTGTAATCGCAGCTCCGATTGCGGCAAACAAGAACACGTTCAGGCTGCACTTTGGGTCCCTCAGTCCCACCTGAGCATGGTTCAAACTAGTGCTGTCAGCAGATTAAAAAATTGTGCGATTAATTAATTATGACCTGTAATTAATTAATCTAATGAATCTATTTTTCAATCTCACTTAAAAAATTGCTGAAAAAAGCCTCAACTTGAGGTATTTTCATTGAAATTCATTAGATTATTGTGGCAGATCAAAAGATTGTTCTCCACCCCCCAAAAACTGAAGCACAAGAAGCCCAATGCATAAAAACTCTCCAGCTTTAACAGCCCAATCAGGGGACAGAGGCGGAGCTGCAGATGTGACAATAACAGGAAGTGACAGCATGTTTGAAAACAACAGCAGCGTGTAAAAGTGATCTCCATGGATGCAGAAAGATCTGTAGTTTTATCAGAAATGGACTCGATTACTCTTTTAAAAGAGGAGAAAAGAACGTCACTTCAAGCTTTCTTATGGGAAATCATGATTTTGCTCTTCTCCAGTGCTGTGACACAGAGATGCAGAAATGGCGCATGAACGATGCCGTATTCATGGTTACCCTACAATATGAAATTTGCTCTCCACATAAGTTTACCGGGAGAACTTGGTGGGTTTTGTCTTTGACAAGATTCATGTCACATGTGGCAGATGACACATCTGTGTGATATCATTTAATGTAAGATAGGACAATGGTCTACGGACTGACGTACTCGTAGTTTAAGCTAACAGCTAACAACAGGGTCGAGCTGCTATGTCACACTGTGGCTTGATGTGGTTGGTCTGTGAAGAGTGACGAGCAGACTGATTGTCCAGTCCCCAGCTGACCTGGTATTTTAAGATTCTGCCATCTGAAAATATCAAATAGAAATTAGATTAAAAATGAGATTAACGCTATGGAAAACATAACACGTTTATTGCAACTATGATTATTTAATTGCAATCTACTCGATAATTTGACATCCCTAGTTCAAACCTCACAGCCTACCTGAGGATTGCTGCTGACCATGTCCATCTTCTGATGGAGACTTCAGCAGCTCCATGTCTCACAGCTCAGATCAGCTCACACTGGTTTCTTCTCCACAGTCATCAGATCTCAATCCAGTAGAGCAGCTTTGGAATATAGTGGAGCAGGAGATTTCATCATAGATGTTGGCTGATAAATGGAGAATGAAGAATGAAGCAGCTCTGAAGGCAGAAGCCAGCGTGGAGTTTGTGTTGTAGCAGAGAGCAGAGGAGTGTCGTGCAGCTCTGATCGGAACAGAAATGTTCAGAATGTTTCAGCTTCATGTCGATGAATTCACGAGTTTTTCAGAGTATCGCTGGCAGAGCTCGTCCCCTCACACTAAAAGCTTACACAGTTTGAAATGAAGCCATTTAAAAGGCTGTCACTCCTGATGAGAAAATGAGTCCCACACGTTCAACGAGAACAAAAGCTCGGCATTCTGGGTATTATCCTAACAGGCCCTGTTTATCAGGCTGACGGGCTGAGGTGTGAAATCAAAGATGTGTAATTCATCTCATTAATGTGCTTTTAATGCCAGAGAGCCCGCTGCCAGCTCTCAGCTCACAGATACGCCTGATTTTACTGTCGGCCATCGCGGATTTTCTCCACCATCAGATTCAGGAGAGGCTGAGTGGGAGTGAGGACGGAGTGGCGTGAGAGCGAGGGAGAGCGAGGGAACCAGTGAAAGAGGCTGTTTGTGCCGGATCAGTGTGTACGTGTGTGTGTGTGTGTGTGGGTGTGTGTGGGTGGGAGGTGGCAGTGAATGACTGCAAAACCTGAACAAGAGATGGTGGCAGTAGCATGGAGCTGAACCAAATGTGTCAGTGCCTCACGCTCTGCAGGCCGAGGAAGGAATTCACAGGCAGAGACGAATGTGAGGAATCCAGCAGGGAGTGTGTGTGTGTGTGTGTGCGTGTGTGTGTGTGTGTGCAGAGGTCAGATTGTATTCCATCTCTTCACCCCCTGGACAGTTTTAGGGCCCGGCCTGCATTGCTGCCGCTCCCTCCTCCTTGTTCAGACAGGAAGTGCGTGCAGACGGTGCAGCGCCGGGCCGCTCTGAGGGACTGACGGTTATGAGGGATCAGCCAGACACAGGTAACACAAACAAGAACAAAGACGACGGAGAACAGCCGGGGGTGCTCTGGTCTCTGCTCTTCTTCTTTTCAGAGTTTTATTTTGGCGGGGCCAAAGGTGGAGGTTGGCTCTAGTGTTACGGCGGCAGCTCGGACTCACAGATGTTTGCAGGACTGATTTAGTCTGCAGCCTTCATGGCTCTGCTTGTATTAGCTCATGCTATGCTGTGCATTTGTGTTTGTGTGCAGCACGGCTATGCTTAGGTCAAAATATTCACCTGGTAAAACCATGCATGTCTGCTTCATAGAATTTAAACGATGCGCTTTGACTCTACCTTTGTGCATCAGGGATTGTAATAATTTACTGATAATGTAATAATGCCTGACAGTGAAACAAAATTTGTGGGGTTAATCCTCTGGTGACGCGTTGGCCATGTTCTAGGTGATCACTTCAGTTGTCGCTCAATGCCAAAGTTGAAAAAGTAGAACTTTTCAGGTGATGTCATGAGTAGCTGTGCGCAACAGCAAATCAGCACTGTGTGGGTGTTTGAAGGTACCTTTGACAGACAGTTTTGTTTCTGGACTACAGAGTAACAATCTACACTATATTATCAAAAGTATTCGCTCACCTGCCTTGACTCACATATGAACTTAAGTGCCATCCCATTCCTAATCCATAGGGTTCAATATGATGTCGGTCCACCCTTTGCAGCCATAACAGCTTCAACTCTTCTGGGAAGACTGTCCACAAGGTTTAGGAGTGTTTATGGGAATTTTTGACCATTCTTCCAGAAGAGCATTTGTGAGGACACACACTGATGTTGGACGATGTCTTGGTGTGCTAAAGCATTCAGAGTTCCTTTGACTGGAACTAAGGGGCCAAGCCCAGCTCCAGAAAAACACCCCCACACCATAATCCCTCCTCCACCAAACTTTACACTTGGCACAATGCAGTCACACAAGTAGGCCTATCGTTCTCCTGGCAACCGCCAAACCCAAACTCGTCCATCAGATTGTCAGATGGAAAAGAGCGATTCATCACTCCAGAGAACACGTCTCCACTGCTCTAGAGTCCAGTGGCAGTGTGCTTTACACCACTGCATCGACGCTTTGCATTGCACTTGGTGATGTGAGGCTTGGATGCAGCTGCTCGGCCATGGTAACCCATCCATGAAGCTCTCTGCACTGTTCTTGAGCTAATCTGAAGGCCACAAGAAGTTTGGAGGTCTGTAGCAACCTCTTCACACTATGTGCCACAGCATCCGCTGACCCCGCTCCGTCAGTTTACATGGCCTACCACTTGGTGTCTGAGTTGCTGTCGTTCCCAAACACTTCCACGTTCTTGTAATACAGCTGACAGTTGACTGTGGAATATTTAGGAGTGAGTGGATTTGTTTCGCAGGTGGCATCCTATCACAGTTCCGTCACTGAGCTCCTGAGAGCAACCCATTCTTTCACTAATGTTTGTAAAAGCAGTCTGCATGCCTAAGTGCTTGATTTTATACCCCTGTGGCCATGCAAGTGACTGGAACACCTGATTCTGATTATTTGGATGGGTGAGCGAATACTATTGGCAGTATATCCCTGTGGAAACATCAGTCAGTGAGTACATTAGATCCACCTTGACAGCCCGCAGAAAACTGACACACGATGCTGCTGCAGTGTTTTGTGGTTGGTAGGTGAGTGAAAAGGATACAGTTGGAATAATTTAAGCTTTTACATCCTGTTATATGATGTATGATATGATTTCGGTGAAACTCGAGTGGACGTGACGTCGCTGAGCCACAGCGACGGTGACCAAAATGAGGTATTTACGTGAATTTGGTTGATTTGGTTGATGGTTAACCTGCCAGCATAAGATTCAGTCTTGGTTTCAATGCTCTGCTCAGATCCTGCTCTTTCTTATTTTTAAATCTCATTTCCCCAAACATCGCCTCACATGACGTCTCCCCCTTCCTTGTCCACCTTTTAATACAAATCCTGATTTTAAACTTGTGATTTTCCAGAGTCCAGTTTAAACAAAAACTCCTCTGATTGATTTAATTGAGCCGATGTGAGGAAGCACTCCGTCCTGGGCTGTAATCAGACTCATAAAGTCTTTGTTAATGAACTCATCAACGCCTCATTAAGCTCTGATTAATGGAGATTGTGCTTCAGGAGCTTCTGCTGTGCTTTTGTTCAATCATCGTCCGCCGAAAGGTCCATTTTGTTGTTGGGTTTTAATCTCTGTCGGAGCTCTTTGGACTTCAGAAGCTGTTAAATAATCAAAACTTCGGTGCCAGCAGAGTACTCTGCACGTCGCCAAAAATCAACTCTGATGATGTTTTAACCCACTTTAACACCACAGCCTGATCAGGCCCCCTGCAGCTGTGACGGGGTTCAACTCCATTATCTGACTGTTATTCCAGCATTAGGACGAGCTGGAGAGTCATTTAGGTCCAGGCTGAGGTGTGTGCATGCGAGCGTGTGCACCAATCATTGAATTATAGCAGGAAGTGGCTGCAAGGCCATCAGAGCACCACGGGACACACGTGGAGTGTTTTTGTCAGTTTGGTGTTATTATGGCAGGCAGCGCAGAGTCATTTAGCTTGTTATTGTAATTTTTTCCAATTAAATTTGTTCTCACTGTTCTGCTTTTTAGAGTCAAGGAGGTCACATGGAGCCGCAGTGTTCCAAACTTTGAGTACTGTTTTAATTAAATGTGTTTCTGCAGATATTTAAACACAGCTTATGCACGCTTATCTGCAGAAACATGCACACTTACAGCTGGGAGAAGGTCTTAAAGATAGATCAATACATGATCTAGGGTTCAGTTTTGGCAAGAACCTCATGATACTTGGGTCATGATATCACAATATAGTGATATAATTTGATATTCCACAGTTACCCCTTTCAAGCGTTAATTATTTAATCACAAAGGAATACTTTTTAAAGATGTTTGATTTTACTTTCAAACAAGTTAAAAATCATGGTCACTTTTTCGGTCTTATATTTTGAGAGAGTTATTCATCTGGCCGCTTTATCACACATATTAACGGTATAAATATTAATTAAGTGTAGCTTAATAAAGATTCAGAAATACATGTTTTTGACAAACATTTATTAAGAGTAGGTAAAAGGAGAAGCAAAATCTTAGGTATATGTATTGCTGATATTTAATCAAACTATTCACTTGTGAATTAAACCATAATTTAAAATAAAAAATACAAGATCATGTGAAATACACTTTATCAACTTTTTTGGATTTATGATGCAATATCTTGATATGGTAAAAATGTGAAAAGATAATATTTTTAAAACTATGACAAAAGGGTTTGGAAATGTTCCACCTTATTGTTGGACTTGGTACTGCAACCTAAAGGGTGTAAAATTTATTCCAAATATCTGTCTACTGTAGTGGATGCCATGTATGAAAGGGTTAACCAAGAAAAAGTCGAGATAGTGTTTGTGTAAATCACAATGTTACTCAAAACTGAAAGTTCAAATCAAGTCAAAACTATTTGATTGAAAACAACTTTTCCATTTTTTTTAATATGTCAAATGCATTTTTACATACATACACTTAACTTAAAACACAGAGTGCATCAAGTCACTTAAACTAATGTAAAGAAATTATTCTTATTTTCCCTTTAACAATGTATTGAAAGTAGGCCTGGGCAAAAAAAAACAAACATATTTTTTAATTCAACGCATTCATTTCACATTCACACTTTGAGGCACTTTTCTCATTACTTTGTACACTTTCTTTTTTACAACAAGAGTTGAGTTTTCTTTTTTCTATTCTATTTTTTTACAACAAGCATTACCCCAGGCATTTTGTTATCTTCATAGTTAATTCAAACAAGTGGACAAAACTACAGTGCACAGGCACTTTGTGTTGATTTCTGTGTTGATTTTTTGACCTGGAGGCACTTTAAATGTATATTTTAAGTGTAAATAAATGTATATTTTGGAAATGAATGTACAGTGAGTAGTTATTTCATATTAAATGGGGCAGGGGCATTGAATCGAATCTTGAATCATGAATTTAGTTTTTTTTTTTTAAATCAAAGATTTTTTTTAGGGGGGGGGAATCGCCCAGCTCTAATTTAAAACATCCAAACATGCAGTGCAGCTCAAACTGTAATTGAACACATGAGGAACAAAAAGCTTTGAGTTACTGACAGCACAACAACAAAAATTACATAATTCTCTTGTTACTGTCTGAACTGAAAAGACTGCATGAAAAAAAAAAAACCTGTGCATAAATTTTATTTCCAACTCTGATAAAATATGAGTTTTTATTTGTACTAAAAGAAACCGATATTAAGATTTGAAAGATCGATGTTATATCCGAGGGCAAAGTATTGCAATATATTGCTGTATTGATATTTTTTCACACATCTAATATGATCTGTAAAATTAAAGTTTGCGTTTGTGTTTTAGTGCTAGAAAGCCGGATACGCCGCCGTTACATGGAAGAACAGCTTGTAAGGATCGTGCTCTAGTAGAACGAGGAACCCCACTATCATGTGCCCCCTCTCATAAAGTCTCAAATTCACCTCTTTCCTTTGAGAAAGTCTGCAGTTCCTCTGTGAAGCATGGCTGAGGATCTGTTCTCTTCCTGCACTTCACCGTGCAGACACTGGGCTTACACCAGATGATGCTGAAGCTCTGCAGCTTCCAGTTAGAAGAGATTTTTGCAAATTTTTTAGTGTTATTTAGATGTACTTCTCATTCCACAAATGCATGATCCTTACATCTGTATCTTGTTGTAAAGGGGACTTATCAAGCCTGACAATGAGATAGAATACAGTAACAGTTTGATATTATTAAAGTGGCAAAATAATCAACCAATAATCAATAATCAACCATAATGATGTTTCCAATCCTTTTTGAGGTGTATGATTTTAAATAACAGCCAGTTTTGTTTGCATCTGTTTGGTGTATTCCATTCAAAGAAAAAGGTTTAACCCTTTAACTACCAGCTCAACTGTTAAATTTAGGGATAATTAAAGAGCCTATGAGGAGTTTCTAAGTAATTACAAAAAAGTCTCACTTTTAGATATATGCCTGATCGAAATACACACTTTAAATTCCTACTTCTGACTACAACTGGAACGCACCAAAAGACGTGACAGTTTTTGGAAAACTTAGTATCATAGTTTTGTAGCTGACTATATATGGCTACTTACAGCCTGGTGCTCTAAGACGTGTCCGAATAATATAAATTTGCTCTAGTCTTAATTGTCTTGTTCCGAAGTTGAGTATCCAGGCCAGTTCAGCCCTGTCGGACCCGACCACTTAGCTAAGGAATAGCATTTATAGATAACCTATTTTGATGCTATAAAACTCATCTTAAAGTGTGTAGTTCGATCAGGCATACATCTAAAAGTGAGACTTTTTTGTAATTACTTAGAAACTCCTCACAGTCTCTTTAAATTTATTATAAGAAAGGAAAATGGAGCTAAATCAAACATTTAATACTGTGAATTACTTCTAAATTAAAATAAACCACTAAACACAAAAAATAAACAAATAGCTCCAACATTATGTGATTGTTTTACTAACTGTGACCTTTAATGTCATATTCATCATCGAAGGTCTGATGATTTAATGCCATTTTGTTAAAACGTGCCTGTTTTTATTAATTTTTATTGTTTTGTATTTACTCAATTTCTTCTGTAATTGATTCAACATCATTGTAAATGAGGATGCCCCTCAGTGATTTCTCTAGTATAAATAATGGTTGGTTGATTGATTGATTGATGGGTGACTGCTTGAGTCAGTGTCATTCTTTATGTATTTTCAGCCGGTGACATTAGATGATAACTGATGAATGTAAATAGATCTCTCAATAATCCGTCAAACATCTCGTCTGTGCTCCTGCACTCGTCATTTGTCTTCATGTATTCATGCATGTGCTCTCTCTCTCTCTCTCTCTCTTGAACAGCGTGTGCAGCTCAAACACAAACGCTCTCTCGTGTAACATGAACACTAAATGAGGACGACCTTGCCGTGTTTCCTCGTTCTGTCCCCCCCTCGCTGCACTTCAAACACATTTCTGCAGAAAAACCTTTAAATAGCCAAGACCTTTGACAGGAAACACGCCCACACAGGAGTCATTTAAAAACACAGCGACTGTTCTGAAACACAGAGGAGAGGCTTCAGTCCGTGTTTCATAACTCCAGAGGTGGTCAGAGGGGGGCGTGGCCTGTCAGGCATGGTGACGTTTCGATCAGGCCGTGGTCGATTAAAGGAAATGTCAGAGTGTCTCATGAGCCATTTGAGTCGATCATTAACACATTAGCTGGGACGGCGGAGAGTCGGTGAATGTTAATCACTGCAGAAGAAAGAAGTGATTTGGTTTTGGTGGTGAGACGGATCAGGATGCAGATCCAGGATTCTTTTAAGACTCTTTTGGACTGTCGGGCTGCCTCTTAACTTAATAATAATAATAACAATAATAATAATAATAATAATAATAACTAGGGCTGAACGATTTGAGAAAAAAATTGATTGAAACATAAGCAGTAGATCGTTTTATAGTAAAACCAATATGACATTAAATCAATGTAAGGATAAAAGATTTGAGAAAAAGTGGAGAAGTGAAGAGCAGAAGCAAAATAGGTATGAAATTGTAAAAACTGGGTAAAAAAATGGTACGAAAGCGGAAAAAAAGTTAGGCGCAAAATAGGTCTGAAATTGCAAAAAAAAAAAAAAAATGGAAAAAAAAATTCAAAAGTGACTAAGGAAAGTTGATTATAGCAGCAAAATTGGGATTAAATTTCTAAAACCATGTAAAAATTCCAAACACGGTCTGACAGTGGCCAAAAAAAAAAAAAAGATGAATGGGAGCAAGATAGGCATAACGTTGTAAAAACTGCGTAAAAAAAAAAAGGTTAAAATAGGCATGAAATTGCAAGAAACTACATCACAATGCCAAAATGTTCAACACATTTTGGGTTAAAAATATTGCACTGACTGCAATTTGAAAATTGCAGCCATATTGCGATTTAATCTAATTTGCAATTAATTGTTCAGCCCTAATAACAACTTTATTTATATAGCACTTTTTAAAACAGAAGTTCCAAAGTGCTTATGTACAAAAATGACAGCATAAAGAAACAACAGAAAGCTCAGTTCAAAGGCTCTTGACAGAAAAACATTAAAGACAGCAAAGACGTGAAAGACACTGACAAAGAAAGTTCAGAGCAGAGTGACTGACGCTTCAGGTGTCAGAGACTTTGGGCCTTTTCCATACCATGCAACATAAAATGAGACCATGAGGACTGAAATTAAAACTATAAACATAACTCATTAAGAAAATAAAAGGTGATGAAAGCGAAAACACGACAGCAAATATAAAAAAGAGTCAATTATAATGACGATAAAATAATAAAATAAGCATAAAAACAATGATAAAAAAGAAAAACAGACATGAGCAATTAAAGCTTAAAAGGTTATCTATGAAAAGATTAAAGGTGTAACAAAGGTGAATCGTAGATTAGATAAAATCAGAGTTAAAAGTAGTAACTGCATTAATGTTAACAAAGCATAAGATGAATATAATTAAATAAAAGAGGGTGAACTTTAAAGTAGTGAGAGGTAAAAAGATAAGAGCAACACTTACAGAAAGGTGAAAAGAAAGTGAAGGCAAAATAAGATAGAGATAAAACAAGAACTTGACTTGAGTTTGCCTCCAGTTTTGCTCTGTTTTGCTAAAAGTGTTTTTCTGATTGTCTCATGGCTGCAGCAGCTTGAGAACAGATAAATTCTCTCTATTATTTTACGTTATATTTTTACTTATTTTAACCCTTTTATTCTGTTTTATTGCCACATTTCAGTTCAGATTCTTTATTTGTAATTTTATTCTTTGTTAAATTCTGCTTGTATTCTCCTATTTTAGCTGATTTTATTATGAACCTGATGTTACACTTTCTTATTTTACCATATTATTTATCAATCATTTTATATTATTATATTATTTTATTTATTTACTTATCTTACCCTCTAGAATTTTTCTCGTATTTTTAACCATCATTTTAGTTTTAGCTCCTGTGTTTGAAATAAAATTGGACAACATTTTAGGCCTCCATGCAGGGGAAGCATGTTTTCCAAGATCTAAAGACTATTTCAGGGTATTTATGTCAAACTTAGTGCTGTCAGTAGATTAAAAAATTGCAGTACGAAGCACTTTGGATTACAAAGTTCTGTATGAAAAGTGCTATGCAAATAAAGTTTGATTGATTGGTTAATAGATCTGCAGGGCACCTTTCTCTCTGATTCTTTTCTCTTTTGGTGAAGGTTTTCTTCAGCACGTCCTGCAGCAGGTTTAGTTTTAGTTTCCTCACTTGTGGCCTCACTGTGAGTTCATGTTCTGCAGCAGCTGCAGCGTCAGAGTCTGATCGCTCTTACTGTTGATGTAACCTCTGAGCTCTCGCTGCCTGTCCTTCATAAATGTCCTGCTGACATGGACGGGGTCAGCGAGTCAAACCAGCCAGCTGACAGGAGGTCAGAGATCAAACTTTCTGTAAGGAGAAGGCGTTGGAGTCTTATTCCCGAAGCCTCTGCAGCCTCAAAGCGAAGTCTTCTTCATCTGCAGGGAGCTTTGTGAGGGAGGAGGATCGATAACAGACCGAAGGCTCT
This sequence comes from Scarus forsteni, assembly GCA_036419115.1. Classification (NCBI taxonomy): domain Eukaryota; kingdom Metazoa; phylum Chordata; class Actinopteri; order Labriformes; family Labridae; genus Scarus; species Scarus forsteni. The sequence continues at coordinate 1,668,349 of JAZDUH010000459.1, forward strand.
AAGTGGAATCAGAGATCCTCTTTCTCCTCACATGACAAAATAATGATCCACTTTAGTCTGAGCCGCTCGTTTGGGTCAACAACAAGAGCTCCAGATTTATTTCAGCTCTCAGATGTTTTAGTGTCAGGGCTCAAAGCAGCAAACGGATGTTTGAAGGAGTCAAAGTGGAAGAAGTCACTAAAGCTGAAGGCCCGTCTGAAGGACCTGCTTCTTCTTCTCTGGAGAAACTTTGATGATGAATCTGCAGATTTAGGCAGTGACGTCTTTGACAGTGACTTTAACCCGGGGACAGTGTTGGCGAAGTTACTTTTAAAAAGTTATGTTTGCTCGTTACTTGTTACTTTTCAAAAAGTAACTTGTTACTTTACTTACTTACCCTCTATGAAAAGTAAGTTTTCATGTTACTCGTTACTTTTACGTTACTTTTACATTCCTAAATGTGAAGACCTACAAAAAGTTCTACTACAGAGTGCATAACAGTTATTTCTTTTGTGCTCTTTATTTTGCAAAATCATGTCACATACCCTGTGGAATCAGAGCTCCTGTCCAGTGTTTTCACATTTTTCCTCTGAAAGAAGCAACCAGGTCGATAGAAACAATCTAAATAAGCAACCTCCAGCTGTTTCCTTTCCTAATGTTGTATATTACTTTTTAAAAAAGAGAAATCTACATAAAGTGTGTGTTAATTTTTGTCTACATTACATTTCCATAACATAGTGCCAAGCATCTATTCAAAAAAAGAACTTCGCTTATAATAAGCAGACCTGGCAACTTTGGCTCTGGAGCATGCTCCATGTGCATTAGTGTGTTTGGGGGCATGCACGATAACCAGGAAACAAGGTCGTTTTAACTGTTTTTAACGTTTTTTTAACCGTTTTAACCGTTTTAGCCGTCTTGTGTGTGCGTGGAGGGTTGTGTCTGTTTTAAGTATGTGGACTTTGAGCTCATTTGCACAGATATTTACACTTTTATGCCTCATCACGCTGTCATGGACGCTTCTTTGACATGGAGCAACCGGACACCACGGCGTCCTTGGGAACCGCAGCACTGTCAGTCGGGAATTATTAACTTTCTCTGCGGACCTCCCCAACAGGAGACATCCTGACGGGCATACCAGCAGAACTGCTCAGGTCTTACATCCCAGGAGAGAAGCCATCTCTCTGGACGACCCGCCGCAAAAGAGGGCGGCGAGGAGGGGTACGTCGGAGACTGAAGCGCCTGAGCCTGGACAACCGCCGCCGGCTTCCTCCGCTGCCGACGGTCCTGCTCTCCAATGTCCAGTCTATCCGGAACAAGGTAGACGAGTTGGAGTCATGGGCCAAACTCGATAAAGAAATAAAGGACGCCTGCTTGTTAGCTTTCACTAAAACTTGGCTCAGTGCAACGGATCGGGACAAGGACCTGATTATCAGTGGGTTTGGTAGCCCATTTCGGCTGGACCGGTCCCCGGAGATCACAGGGAAGGGCCGAGGAGGAGGTGTGTGTCTCTACGTTAACCAGAGGCACTGTAACACTGTTGTGGTACGAGAAAAGTTATGTACCCCTGACGTTGAATTGTTGACTGTCTCCCTGCGCCCTTATTACTTGAGGCGCGAATTTCAACAACTTTTCTTTACGCTTGTTTACATTCACCCACGAGCAAACGCCACCGCAGCGGCTCAGCTGATCACGGACGTCACGCACAGACTCGATTCAATCTGCCCGGATGCACCTAAATTCGTCCTCGGTGATTTTAATCATTGTACTCTGAGCAGGACGCTGAGATCCTACGAACAATACGTTACTTGCGCCACGACCAACAAAAATTCCACCATTGACTTGTGCTATGGCTCTCTGTGCGGTGCTTACAAGTCTGTGCCGATGCCTTCTCTTGGTGCGTCATATCACAGTAGTGTGTTTTTATTGCCTATGTATGAACCATCCTTCAGACGCCTTCAGTGTGAAGAGAAGGAGGTTAAAATCTGGTCTGAGGACAGTATTTCATCCCTTCAGGCATGCTTTGAATGCACAGACCGGCATTGTTTTCTTGATTCCTGCAATGATGTTGATGAACTCTGTGACACTGTTACCTCCTATGTTTCTTTTTGTGTAAACTCTGTTTTACCTACAAAAAAGGTTGTTATCTATCCAAATAACAAACCTTGGGTAACCAAGAAACTTAAGATGGTTTTAAACAAAAAGAAAAGGATTTTTTTTACACTGGAGACCTTCTTGAGAGAAAAGCTGTCTCTAGAGAGGTGAAGAGAGAAATTCAGAAAGCTAAGCTTAACTATAAAAACAAATAGAAATGATCTTCAGCACTGGTGACATTAGAGCAGCCTGGCTAGGTCTAAAGTCTATGGCTGCTATTAATAAGAATGCTGATAAGTCCAAGCAACACATCAGCATTAATGGTGCCACTGATACCGACCTGTCAAACACATTTAATGCCTTTTTCTCTCGGTTCACCAACAGTGCTACCAGGGTGAAGGATTCTCTTGTTCCTCAGTGTGATTTTCAGATATGTCAGGATCAGGTTACAGCATTATTAAAGAAAACTAATCTTAGGAAGGCTGCTGGCCCTGATTCTATCTGTGGTCGCACTCTTCGTTACTGTGCGGACCAGCTCAGTGGAGTTTTCTGTACACTTTTTCAGATGTGTGCCAATCAATGCCAGCTTCCTGCATTATGGAAAACTTCGACTATAATCCCTGTTCCTAAATCCAAAAACCCAAAAGAACTGAGTGACTTTAGACCTGTTGCTTTAACATCATTGGTGATGAAAACCTTTGAGAGAGTTTTAAAAGAAGAGCTTGTATCCTTGGTTTTTGGGAAACTTGACCCTTTACAGTTTGCGTACCAGGCTGGTAAAGGAGTGGAAGATGCAAAACTCTTTATTTTAGACAAAATTTTTAAGCATCTGGAGAAGCCAAAAGCACATGCTAGACTTTTATTCGCTGACTTCTCTTCAGCTTTTAATAAGATGTAACCGCACATTTTAGTTGATCGCCTGTCTTCTTCTTTTATGTTGCCTGATCAGTTTTTATTGTTAATTTTAAACTTTTTAACTGACAGGAAACAGCAGGTCCTTGTTAATGTAGTCATGTCCGATGTACTTGTGTCTAACACAGGCTCTCCCCAGGGCTGTGTTCTGTCACCTCTTCTTTTTATTCTGTACACAGACAGCTGCAGATCTTGTAAAGAAGGAAGCTACCTGGTCAAATTCTCTGACGACACAGTGCTGTTATCCCTTCTACAAGGTTCAGAGTCTGACCATGGTAGTGCCCTTCCGGCTTTTATCGACTGGTGTGATGACAATTTCCTTGACTTAAATGTGTCAAAAACAAAGGAGCTTATTGTTGACTTTAGAAGGAATTGTGTTGAACCTAAAGCCAGCTCCATTCATGGTAATGATGTGGTGATTGTTGAATCTTACAGGTATTTAGGTACTGTTTGACTCCCAGCTGAAGTTCAACATTAACACTGAGAGCATTGCTTGTCGATGTCAACAAAGAATCCACTTACTGAGGAAGTTGAAGTCTTTTAATGTCTGTGACAAAATGCTGAGTATTTTCTACAAATCCTTTATTGAAAGATTTTTGACATTTTCTTTTATTTGTTGGTTTGATGGTCTGTCTGTCAAAGACAGAAACAGCCTGTACAGCATTGTTAAAACCTGCTCTAAAATAATAGGAGTCCAGCAGAGAGATCTGTGTTCTTTATGGAAGAGACAGGTGGTCAGAAAGGCGAAAGGAATTATTTCCAAACATGACCACATCTTGGATTCAGAGTTTACCCTAATGCCCTCAGGCCGCCGCTTTATCGCCCCCAGTAGGAGAACAAACCGGTACTCGAAGTCTTTCATTTCATCTGCCATCAGACTGCTTAACCTTGATAGTAGTCTTATGGACTGATATATTGGTACTTTTTTTTTGTTTCTCGTTGTTGTACTGTGTGGGATCTTAAATGCACTGTTGGGTATCTCCATGTTCTCTTTGACCTGCCATAAATTGTTAATGTGTATTGTAATCTGCCTGACCCTGGCTATGGGAAGTGTCTGTTGAAGGCTGCTGTGTATTGATGTGCTCTCTGTCATGTACTGACTTTATTTATATTTTGTTCATTGTTGTCTCTTTTGCTGTTTGTAGATGTATGTGTAGCTTAGGTGGACTGCAAAATCAGAATTGCCCATTGGGATAAATAAAGTTGTCTAAACTAAACTAAACTAAACTAAAGGAGCTGTCCCTCACAGACGGAGGAGCAGTTTTTAATGTTTAGCCTTTCTTTCTCTGTAATTACACACAGTTTAAGCATTTATAACATAATGACAAATACTTGCAAGAATTGTTTACTTTTATTTCTCATTAAAATACTTTTCGGACATTTCTTTACACAGTTATTGACAAAAAAGGCAAAAGAACTGTTATAGTTATAATATTAAAGGGGTTAAATGATTCCAACACTGTGTTAAAGCACTTTTTGAACATTTCGAGCACACTGCACAATACCATGATAATAATGGTAACTGTTATAATTTTGGTCACAATAACCGTGATATGAAATTTTCGTACAGTTACATCCTGACTGTGTTCACAGTGAGGGAAAATGTTAGGATCCTCTGGCTTAGGTGATTGTCATTGTTGGACAATCCAGGTGTGAGGTTGTAGATCTGACATGATCTTCTGGTCTGAGACAGAGCAGGCGAGGCAGCATGCAGCACAGACTCGACCTGGAGGTTGTTGGTTTGATGACCATCCTCCCCAGTTTGAATGAACCATCTGTTCTCTGCAGTCTGCACCAAATCAGATGCTACGTTTATAAAACTCCATGTTTAAAATGCAGCAGGAGCTCTGCAGGAGCATATGGAGATGATTTTTTATGGACTTAGAAACAGATTTCAGATATAAGAATTTAAATTTGGGAAAGATGATTCACAAGATGGATTAAATTATCCAGTTAATGTTTGCAGACAGTGGAGGGAGGAGACGTTTAATCATGGTTTATAGCCTAAAGCTGCTAGTCTGTGAATTACATTATTATTTGTTATGTAACATTTGGGAAACCGAGAATGAGATTCATTTTATGTTTCAATCTCCAATTTATTATGAACTAAGGGATTTATTTTTCAGAAAAATGACTTTGATTAATGTTGACTTTTTTTTGGTTTGATGACGACAAAAAACTTGAGCTCTGTTTCAGAAAAGGAGCTTTGCTTTAGCAGATTTTATTTGCAAAGCTTGGGAGAAAAGGCAGAGGGTATTGTTTACTTGTGAGCTGAGAAAAGATCAGGCAACTTGGTAATTGTTATGAATTTATATCATGGAAACACTGCAACTGTATATCTGGTGTCTTGCCAACACATGAGGGTTGGACGTGTAAATAGAAATATCTATCTATCTGTCTGTCTGTCTGTCTGTCTGTCTGTCTGTCTGTCTGTCTGTCTGTCTATCTATCTATCTATCTATCTATCTATCTATCTATCTATCTATCTATCTATCTATCTATCTATCTATCTATCTATCTATCTATCTATCTATCTATCTATCTATCTATCTATCTATCTATCTATCTATCTATAGAATACTTTTGGTGATGTAGTGGATTTTTTTTTGCCAGGAAATAACATTTCAAAAAGACAAGTTTTTTATATTCACCAAACCAGATGTATTTGATAAACTCAGAGAGATTTGATCCTTCACCATGAAGACCGAGCAGACTTTACCGCAGAACCACTGTTGCATATCTGCAGGTAAACAGCCGCAGCTTACATGGAGCTCTGAGTCGTCTGTTTTAGCTTGTGGTCATTTTTCAGAGAGCTCTTTACTGAAATGTGCCGTGGAAAAGCGAGAGCAGGAAGCTAAAGCAGAGCCTCGGCGTCCCTCTTAAATGAAAAAAACATCAGTGTGGACACAGAAGTGAAGTGGAGAACATTTTCACAGCTGCAGCGTGTGCTTTTAGCTGATTCTGTTTCAGGTGCACTTTGCTCTTCTTCACAGAAAGCCAGTGAGAAATAATGAGATTCAAGATGGCAGGAAAAGCAATAGGCCGAACAGGAGACTTCGAATTTGCTGTTTCAAGCACAAAATGTTCCTATTGTTCCTTCATTTGGAGTTCTTCTCCAAAAGCAGAGTTGGAGTTAAAATCCGTCTGCACAGACTTATCTGGAGAGAGAAAAGATGATGTGTAGAGACCCGCTGTCCACTCCGCCCTCCTCTTTAGTGTGTCAATCTGCCTCTAATAAAAGATGTTTGTTTTAACATGGCTATAAAAGATGTATTTCTCCTCGAATTAATGAAATATCACGACAGCACAACCCTAAAATTTTAGTGTATTCTTGTCCCGTGGATGGAAAATAGCTCAATATATTTTATAAATATTCCATAGCCAAAGTTTTTTGTCTTGTTTTTGACTAAAATAATCACTGCTGTTAACTAAAAGCACCCGTTCATTGTCCATGGTTTGTTAAATTGTGGTGATAATTCAGCTTTACTGAACAGAAAGCATTTTTATGGTAATAGCTCATGCAATTTGTTAAAGGGGGGAAGGGAATAATGGGTTTTGTGGCATTTTTGTGCAATGACATTTAATTGCTGCTGCTGAACCGTTGATTTAATGGCCACTTATGAATCTGAATCCACAGCGAGCTACAATCCCGTACGTTTGACTTTCTATGGCCTTTTCAGGTTGATATACTGACCGTTGACTTGTTTTCACAGTCAACAAACAGGAAGCAGCATCAAGGTTAATTTTGGAGATTGTTTCTGCCAATCTGAAAACTGCAGTCTGGTTTATCAGGGATTGTTTTGATCGGGATCAGCTCTCTGATTGGTGGACAGAAATAGGGGCGCACTGTGGACCCAAACATAAAGAATATATTTTTTTATTTGTCAGCATTTACTCATCTGAATGGAAATGTAGACATTAGTCCAGCGGTGGTCTTAATCATGCATGATGAGGAGATGTGCTTAATGTGGACAAGAGACCATGACATGTCCTCAAAGAAAATGTTTTTTTTTAATAACAGATATGCTTCAATCGTCTAATAATGCATCCTAATGTGACTGTAGATGAAGCATCGATGCATTAATGGTTTAATCGTTGGAGGCTGCTGCTCAACTGAAGAATCAGTTTAGTTTTTGAGGAGGAAAAAATCAAGTTCATGAAGATTAGACCTGTGAAATGTATTTATTTTTGTAACAATGAAGGAATGTTTTTGATGCAGTTGATTTTAAAAACCATTTGTTATAAATTAAAGGAGTTAAAAGTTTTCTTACTACTTGTATTTGTATGTGAGAAGTTGTGAAAATTTGGAAAACCAAGGAGACAACTCACTGTGATTCATCATGCCATTGAACAAATTTCACAATTTCCCTTCCCAGCCAGTTACCAGCCAGCTTCCAGCCACCGGAAGTGCCCCCACCTCTCTCTTTGTTCATGCATTTGCAGAGACTAGAGCTGAAAGATATATTGTTACCGTATCTATATTGTGATATGAACATTCAAGGTATTAATATGGAAAAAGCAACAATATAAACAATATAGATTTCCCCTCGCCCCGCATGTACAGCTCTGGAAGTCACAATGAAATTCATTTTTACAAGGGGTGAATGCACCCCTTGACGCACATTCGCAGTAGTGGTAATCTGGGTCAGCCGTGATGTCACCAAAAGAGTTAGTAAACAGTGTCATCGCTGTCCGGCAATGGAGCTTGAAAGTTTGGGAGCATTTTACTAAAACAAAAGAGAAGAATGCGCCATTTAAAATGCAGTACGACGGTGATGCATAGGCATCTGAAAAGGAAGCATGTCATGGCTGATTCAGTTTCTGACGGAGAGGGACAGTCGTCTCAATAAGCCAATCAGCTAGTTAGCTGCTAACATTAGTGTCAACAGTTTGGTGACAGACGTCCCTGATTTCCGGGGACAGTCCCTGTTTTGAATGACCTGCCCCGGTTAAAGCTGGCCCTGAAAATGTGCCTGATTTCAGTGTTTGACTATTGTGAGTCTACTGGAACAAAGGTTATTACTACAGCCGTGTGGGAAACAGAAAGCGTGAGGGAGCAGGCTGAGCACAGACTAAAACAACAATTACTGCGTTGCCAAGTTGGCTCATTGAAGTGACTTTGGGCTTGCTCTTCTAGTTGTGTGAATGCCACATGATTATCACCCAGCTGCCTCTACAAAGCAGACGTGAGTGTGGTTGGTCATTTGTCCTTTCCTCACCCCGTTTCCTGGTTATCACGGAATCAACCCAGCACACCCCCAAACACACTCACACATGTGGCGCATGCACAACCACACAGGAGCCATAGTCGCCAGGTCTGCTTATTATAAGTGACTTAGGCCTCCAGTCGCATGATGGTGCGGGACGCTGTAGTTCATGCAGGATGTGACAAGTCAACGAATCGCAAAAATAGTCGTTTGTGGCAGCCATAGTAGTCATATTGTATCGATATTGAGATGTATCTGGCATGAATATCGAGATATGAAATTTTGTCTGCATCGTTCAGCCCTAACAGATGTAGCCTCAGCCTTTTCCTTGCTCTGCAAATCATATGTCAAATCAACTGAAAGCAAACTTGACTCCACAAATTCACCCAAATATGGCAGAGAAACGATAGTCTGTCACAGTCTGTGTAGCCAGGCCTGCCACAGACCGGTCAGGGAAAGTGGCTGCACTGGTAGAATCAAATTATTAACTTAATAAACATCAACCCTTTAACTACCAGCTCAACTGCTTGGCAGAGGTCACCATTAAATTCACTGATATAATGTTTCAAGAAACAGAACAAATCATATCATTGTTTGATTCCAGTAACATTTCAGGGAACAGAGAAAACCTCAAATTAACCAATGAACAGATGTTTTCTTTTAAAAGCCAACAGTAGATTGTGTGATGACAAAAAATGCACAAAAAATTGGTACAAAATCAATTAGAAAAGGCAGAAATGTCTGTAAAAAACACAAAAAAAAAAGCTACAATAGATGACATTGAGTTTGACAAACACAAACACACTTTATATGTACATGTAAAATCATCCTACCAGTAAATGGATAAGTATTTAAAATAATGATGGCAAAAATAATTGTAGGTTTCAGCTTTTAAACCTTTAAATCCCAAAACAAAATATCAGTTCTTTTGGTTTGTTTGCAGTTTTTCTGTATCAAAAAACATTGACAGAAACAAACAGTGACGTGTTAAGTTCATTTGACACATTAGATATTCTTGTATTTGTAACGTCTGCCAAACAGTTGAGCTGGGAGTTAAAGGGTTAACAAACTAAATTGTGAGACAGCTCTCATGCTTGCTGTGGTCCATCATGATGCTCCTCTCATAACTTTGGGTTGTGCGTTGTCTGAGGTTTGATCCTAACAGATTTATGTAGCTGTTAGAAACCAGAGAGTTGAATCAAAAACCACTTCCTACTTAAATCCAACATCTGTCAGAAAGTAAGAACTCAGAATATGAAAGTGCTCCACACATCTAATTCAAGTGCGAAGGAGAAAAGAAGGTCCATTTAAATGTGGAGAGACTCCAGCACACTTGCAAGAAATTCATTTATTTGCAGCATTTGGTTTTCGGACTTTCATCAGGCAGACCAGGGACTGAAACCTTCATCCAGCGTTCAGACAAGATGTTTACCAGCAGCTTTGTTTTCATCCTGCAGCCCTGCTCGGAATAATTCAACTTAAAACAGACGTGATGGAGTCATTTAGCAGGAGCTGACCCTGAAGGTGGAGGGGAAACGTTGAGAGCAGCTCTAAAAGCTTTATACATCAGCCTTTTAACAACAGCAGTAATAAAAAACCTTATTCATAATGTGCCTTATCTCTGCCTCCGATTACTGCTGCCTCTGTTTTCTGTTGTTCTGACTCCCCGTCAGACACATCCTGTGCTGCTGCAGGGGAAAATGAAGTCATTAATCTCTCAGTTCTGGTTCGGTTTTTGCTGCTATCTCATAGAAGTGTAATGAAGACATGGTTTTGGTAATTTGTCAAAAGGACATGAACACAGGAGAAAAGGAAGCAATCAGGCCAAAGCCGGGATAGTAAAGCAGGAGGAAGTGATTTTTTTATCCAGGTCTTTTAAGATTTTATCAACTTTCTGATTAAATTTCTGATCATGCAAGTAACAGGAGGGTATTAGAGTCCAGGATAGTGACAGTGATTAGAAAATACCGGACCGATAAAAGTAAAATATCATCATCAAGCTCTGTTTTATTGGTATATGTATAGACATATTAGGGCTGACAGATATATTGTTACCGTATCTATCTAGATGTGAACATTCAAGATATTAATATCGAAAAAGCAACAAAATAAATGATATAGAATTCCCCGCGCTTGTCCTGCATGTACTCTGCATGTACAGCTCTGGAAGACACAACTAATTTCATTTTTACGATTGCCCTTGAATGCAATGCTTTTTTTTTCATGGAATCGTTAGTCATATCATATCATATCAATATTGAGATATCTGGCATGAATATTGAGATATGAAAGTCTGTCCATATCGTTCAGCCCTAATACATACACAAATATATCACACAACCCTATAAAACTTTTTATATACACTGTAGAAAAGGTTGTTGTAAATTTTACAGTAATTTACTGGCAACAAGATGCCAGTAAGTTACTGTAAATGTCTTTATGGTTGCATTACTCTCTATAAATTAACAGAAATATTATTGTATTTCTATAATTTTTTAACTTCTAACGTCTTTCATTTTAAAGCATTATTACTGTATTATCAAAACCTACATCCTCGCTGTTTTTCCATTTACAGGATCATTATTTTACAACTTTTTAATGCATTTTAAATTACAGTGAACTTGTCATATTTTAATGCATATAAAGACATCTTTACATATTTTACAGACCATTTATCAGAAATATATGATTTTGTAAATTGTGTCTTCTGTAAAGTGCCTTTAACGGAACTTTCTGTTTTTGTTTCCTTGTGCTGTAATTTTTGTACTTTACTGTTTTTGTCAAAGCACTTTGTAAACTTCTGTTTAAAAAAGTGCTATATAAATATAGTTATTGTTAGGGGTGCCAAATTATTGCGTTAATTGAGCTTAATTAATTACAGTCATAAGTAGCAGGCTATATTTTTTAATGTTGTTAATCTAATTTTTAATATGATTTCATTGTTTTGGTATTTTCAGTGGGTAATGTCTTAAAATACAGTCCGCTCATCACACTCTTCATAGACCAATCACATCAAGCCACAGAATGACGTGGCAGCTTGACCCTGTTGTTAGCCGTTAGCTTAAACTATGAGTACGTCAGTCCGTAGACTATTGGTTTATCTTACGTTAAACTAAACCACACAGATGTGTCATCTGCCACATGTGACATGAATCTAGTCAAAGACAAAACTCACCAAATTCTCCTGTAAACTTCTGAGGAAGGCATATTTCATATCATAGGGTAACCATGACCACGGCTCGTTGTTGTTAGCGCAGCATTTCCGCATCTCTCTCGTTTTCCCAGCGGTAATCTCCAGTCGGGAGAAGAGAAAAATCCTGATTTCCCATCAGAAAGCTTGAAGTGACGTTCTTTTCTCCTCTTTTAAAAGAGAAATCGAGTCCATTTCTGATAAAACTGCAGATCTTGCTGCATCCACAGAGATCACTTTTACACACCGCTGTTGTTTTCAAACATGCAGTCACTTCCTGTTGTCGTCACATCTGCAGCTCCGCCTCTGTCCCCTGATTGGTCCGTTAAAGCTGGAGAGTTTTTATGCATTGGGCTTCTTGTGCTTCAGTTTTTTGGGGGTGGAAAAAAATCTTTAGTTCGGCCACAATAATGTAATAAATTTCACGTAAAATACCACAATTTCAGGATAATTAATTACAGGTCATAATTCATGTATCACTCAATTTTTTAAACCTGCTGGCAGCACTAGTTATTATAATTTTTACAGTTATTAAAGTTGTTATTTATTAGAAGCCACTGTTGCTATATAATTATTATCTGGTATTTCAATCCAATTAGAGAAATAACTGTCATATCAGCTGGTGACCCTCCTGTCAGTTTTTTTTTCCAAGTCTGTGAGAGCATGTATGCCCCGTTCTTCCTGTTCATCATCTCCTTATTTCAATTGCTTTCCTAATTATTCCTTAATGCCAGTTAAGGTGTCCATTAACTGGCAGGAAATTCCAGATTGTGCAGGGAAGAGCGTGCAGCAGTTTAACTTTAATTCAGATTGTTGGATGATTCATCAGTCTCCCTTCAGGATCCTGAGCTCTGACGTAAACAAGCTTTTGTCTGAATATCCCTGATCGATACCTGAATTTACTGCCCGTCCCACAGAGAGGATTTGAGGCAACAGGGTGTCCTCTATCAGGGTTTTTAATTTCATAAAAACACATGAATTCTGCATCCTCCTATGACTTCTGACAGCTCAGTGTAAATGGGTAAAGCGGGCCGTCATCATGGGGCAGATAACTTGTGCTTCACACCTGCTGTGATTTATTGTGTGGTGACACATTTTTATCAGGAGATGTTTCTGCACACACTTCATCTCCCATTATGGCCTGTGAGATAAACAGCAGCTCTGCTCCTAATGAAATGGATCTGAGTTCATGTTTAAATGATGTTAATGGAGTTTTAATCCTGTTAGCACACATTCAGCTAATGCCTGTATTTATATAAGAGCTCGATGCCAGAGGAATATAAATCTTATTATATAATCCACTTAAATGATCCACCTCAGTCCTCTCTTTTGGATATAAAAGCCTTTTTCAAATGAATCACTTTAAAGCAGAATGGAGATTTGGACTGTTTTTCTTTTTTTTCATTTATTACTTTAGTCATTTAAACTTCTTTATTAATCATAGTCAACTTTAACATAGTAGCAGGACACTAAACAGCATGTGTTACACATTATTTATCAGGGGAAAGCTTCTGGAGCCTGTGAGGACATGGTTCGTTCTTTATGACCATGATTTGCTATTATTTTAATATAATTATTCACAACACCTCGTTAGGGCAGGGGATCATTTTGTCTGTCATAACCTGTTTCAAAGTGAACCCTTGCCTTCTGAAATGGGGCCGAATGTTCCCATCAGAAGTCATTCTAATCCAACACCCAAATGGTTTTGTTTTTATTTTTTAAGTGTATATTTCGACAGCAGATAGACCTGACAGTTTGGGGTGAGAGGCAGTGTGGAGTAACACTCTTTTTTGTTTTTAAATTAAACATATGTTTATTGAACATTTTTTGCAAAGCTTAAACATAAGTGGGAGTTTAGTAAAAGGGAAATAGTGTAAAATAAAAAATAATAATAATAATAATAACCAATGAATTCATGGAAATTAAAGTGACGAAAATAAATAAATACATAAACAAATAAATACATAAATAAATAAATAAATAAAGGGAGCTAATGGAAGAGAGACATGTTTTTCTTTTTTAGAGAGGCATGGAAATTAATCTCTTGGGTAATGTAGAGAACTAAGCTACCCATCTCTATTCTCAGACCAGACCATGTCAATCAGTCCTGACTTAATCCTTTGAGATTTATCAGTTCCAAGATAATCAGAAATCCTGCAGAAAACAAAGCGTTTGTCCTTCAGGGCTGTTGAGAAAGCTTCAAGTGGAATAATGTTCATCACTGATGTCCTCCATTGGTAAAGGTTGGCTGCTTCATCTGTAATCCATGTGACCAGAATACATTTCCAGGCAGCATGTAACAGAGTATATAACAGATTTCTGTGTCGAAAAGTAATCGGTAGTTCATCTTCCAGACCCTGTAGACAAATCCTCATTTTGTTTTTAGCTTAGCATGCTAACTACATAATGCAGAGTGTGACCTGTAGCCATACCAAAGCTGTAACTTGATGTACTGACATAAAAACATCTCTGCCTTAACCCTTTAACCAGCAGCTCAGCTGTTAAATGTAGGGATATTTAATGCTTTATAAAAACAGAACCAATCAAATCATTGTTTGGTTCCAGTAGCACTTCAGGGAACGGAGAAAACCACAAAAAAACAGATAATTTCCTAGTGTGGGATTCATAGGTTATTAAAGCCAACAGTTGATTGTGTGGTGACATAAAAATGCAAAAATTTTTGGGACAAAATAAATTAGAAAAGGCAGCAATGTCTGTAAAAAATGCAAAAATCAGTTAAAATAGATGATCTTGAGTTTGACTAACACAAAATAGTTTTTGATGAATGACAGACTTTATATGTACATATACATCATCATATCAGTCAATGGTTAAGTTAAGTTTTTAAAGTAATAGTGATAGTAATAATAATAATAGCTTTAAGCTTTTAAAACCTTTAAATCCCCCACACAAAATATCAGTTCTGTTGGTTTGTTTGCTTTTTTCTGTATCATAAAACATTGACAGAAACAAACTATGATGTGTTATGTTTATTTAACACATTAAATATTCATGAACTGAATGACCTCTGCCAAACAGTTGAGCTGGGAGTTAAAGTATTAATGTGTGATATTGCCCAGCTGTGCACATTTGAATCTCCTTTTTTAACCTAAACTGTACGAAGCAGCCAAGCTGAAGGTGTGAAAACACCTGAGACACTGAGCTTTACATAATCTATAAAGGACCACATGTAATTCCACACTTCCCTTAGAGAACCACTCACCTGTGATCATAAATAGTTCTAAATTTTGGATGTTTTTTTTTTTTAGTTTTATTGGGAGCCAAATCAATGCCTTTGGGACACTGCTGCATAGTCTTCATGGATTAAGGATAAAGTTACATGGCTTAACATCACAGTTAACCTGAAAACAGCAAGTAAAATTCTTTGTGAATGAAAGGAGAACTTCAACTTGAGCTTTTTATTATCCCTTGGTAAAATTGTTTTTCAGCAGCAGGCATCAGCACACCAGTTCATGATAACACATGAACAAACAGGCATCAGGAAAATCAGTGCATTCAGTCAGTAAAGTGCTGTGCAGTAGTTAAACAAACAGAAATGATGAACAAAAGAGGTAAAGCAGATAAAAAGAGATAAAATTAATAGTCAAGGATTACTTTATATCCACAAGATGCATAAAGCTCAAGAAAAGAAAACTGCTCAGGCCAATTATTTATAACCTGACACGCCTGATGGACAGCTCCACATTAGAAATATTTCAATAGTCCATCTGGGGAGGAGCCCTGCGACAATGTTTCAGGGGTAGAACCTTCAAAAGCAACAGCAGCTTGTGATTGGATGATCGATGGCATAGCATATGTAGTAACTAAACGTAGCGGCTAATGGCTAACCGTTAGCTGCTATGGCTAACTGCTTACAAGGGCAAGCTGTTAGCCTTGTTAGCCTTAGCGCCCAATGGCCATTAGCTGATAGCTTAACTACCTTAAGTCTATCGTTTCACATTAAATTATACTACACAGATGTATCATTTAACACTTAAATGTGACATGAACCTCGTCAAAGACAATCTCTATGAAGTAAACTTATGAGGAGAGCATATTTCACAAAGTATAATTGAGTAACCATGATGACCACAGGCTAACCGACATTAGCTGCCATTAATTGTACAACAGGAAGTGAGTTGACTTCCTTTCAAGCCACTTCCTATTGTTGTCACGTCCGCAGTTCCTGTCTCTCCGTCCTGATTGGGCTGTTAAGCATTTAACCGAGCAAAACCGTTGAAGAGTGGAGGTTGGCAAGACAGAGATGCATGATTTCGGAATCAGGCAGGTCCATCTGCTCCGCAAGGCTAAATGAATTAAGGTTGTCAATGGAAACTGGAATAAAAGAAGTTCTGGCTTGTCTAGTTTTGGTTCTAGGCAGAAGATGAACAGACTTAACAATGATTAAAGAAAGATGGGACAGCTATCTTCAAATGCTGCGAGTAGGACGTCCTCGGGTTGTTCACAGCTGAGTCCCCCCAACAGCACACTTGTTGTTTTCTGTAGTTTAAAGACAGGAGGAAACAGTCAACAAGTCTGAGCCTGAGGAGCATCCATCTGCTGTTGGTACACAGGGACATCAGCTCAGATAAATATTCTGCATAGAGAGATTCAGTCATTAAACCTCCGGCCCGTCGGTACAATCTGTTTCTCTCACGCCGGAAAGGATCGATTGTGATTCCATGCTGTTGTCAGAGTGCCTCAGATTGGACCACAGGGCTCGTTCACATGTAGAAACGCCGACGACGCTCTGAAACGCCCATAAACCGAGTGAGGAAGAGTTTGGTGAAAGAAATCAAATATGGCAGCATAGGCGCAAATCCCAACGGTTTCACTCAGCTGAATGCTTAGCGGCCCAATCAGAGAAGAGAGGCAGGAGCAGCGGGAGCTTGTGGGCATGAAGACAACAGGAAGTGATTTGACAGGAAGTGAAGTCACTTCCTGTCAAATCACTGTGGCAGCCCGCAATGGCAGCTAATGTCGGTTAGCCTGTGGTCATCATGTCATACACATAAGTGTTAAATGCCACATCTGTGTGGTATAATTTAATGTGAAATGATAGTCTTAAGGTATTTAAGCTATCGGCTAACAACTTCAAACTCCAAACCAACGGTTAGCCATTAGCCACTATGTTTAGTCACTACATATACTACGTCATAGCAGCGCTGCTTGATATGGATTGGTCTGTGATGAGTGTGATTAGTTAAAGGATCGTCCAATCAAAAGCTGCAGTTGTTTTTGAAGGTTCTGCCCCTGAAAACATTTTCGCAGGGCTCCTCCCCAGATGGATTAGTGAAATATTTCCAATATGGAACTGTCCATCAGGCGTGGGATGGCAGGGGATGTCCCCACCAATAATCCTGTTTAAATTAGATTTTTCTAGTGGCACAGTAGCATGTTTTGATGGTACAAAACAAGTAATACTACTTAAAAACACATTGTCAAACATTTTTAGCTGTAAGAGATCCAACCTCCCTCCCCTCACAATGGTTTGGTCCACACTGTTTCAGCTGCAGAGCCGTGTTCACACAGAGGCAGGCGGACACCGCAGTGGTGGTCAGACGAAGTAAGAGTATTAAAACACAGAATGGTTGATAAGTTATTTATCACTCCACTTGTTCAACAAGCACAACATGAAAAGCAAAATTTCAACTCATGTGTTGGAAGTCTGCCAGCATGTTTTAACCAGCCAGCATTAACCCTTTAACTACCAGCTTGACTTAATGGCAGAGGTCATTCATAAAGCAGTAGTACGTTACGTTTTAAGTTTGAGAAAGTATCAAAACAACACAGCAAAAATATAGCATTTATCTTAATATCCCCCCTAAAAATTACTCTCTGAAATTTTACTGTTTATTGCTCCCTCAACATTGAAGAGGGATTTTCGCCATTCTATGGCAGACTCATGAAGACGAATTTGTCTCCAATAAGGCATCACCAGACTGCAAAACAAACCAGATAATTTACTACCTGTGCCTGATTATTTTCAATTATTGGACTAATGTGATTATGAGAGTCCTCTCCCTGAGTACTACAGCATGAATCCATCCTGAAATCACCTCTGACAGCATGACTAACTCGTCTCCCTCTCGCTCCTCACTGCTCTCCTTCCTCCTGGATCTGGAGTAAAGGTTCTTCACGCTCTTCATCACAGTCCTCTGCTTTTACTCTGAAAACCTTTTTACAGTCATCTGTCAAACACTCAGAGAGAGACAGTGTGCTGGCGGTCACTGAGGGAGATTCGTCAGGGATTATGAAAGTTATAAATTCTTTTACATTATGCCCTTTGCTGGCAGGATTCAGAAGCTCTTCTACATTATTCAGGCCGGACTGCTTCGAACCAGAGCTGAGACTGACAAATACATCAAGAACGAGCCAGTTATGATTCAGTTCTGTTGGTATTGAGAGTTAAGCCATGTTTTATTTGTTGCTTTTGTAATCATTTAGGGTATTAAAAGGTCTGGAAAGTCAAAAAAATGGGGCAGAATCAAATCTAAAACAATTAAAGCAACGCCAGCAAACGTTTGACGTCACTCTAGAATGAAGTATGGCCAACATTTGTGCTACTCAGACATTAAACTGAAGATTGCATCTTTTTTTATTTGTTGAGGACAATAAACACAGGGCTCTTCACAGGCTGCAGGCTGTAAGCCAATCAGCTGTTAGTATGCAAATGAGCCCAGATGTAGCCAGACTGTGGTGTCGGTTTCAGCACGGAGCGGTAACTCTGAAGAAACAGAGAAGCTCTGTCAGATTGTTAATTTCATTCAGTGAAGCACTTTAAACACAATTTTCTTTCAATATATAATTTTGCTTCGAATTAAGACAGGTATTTCTTTAGGCAAGGCAAGGCAAGTTTATTTATATAGCACTTTTCCTACAACATACTACAGAAGAGCATTTGTGAGGTCCCACACTGATGTTGGACGAGAAGGCCTGGCTCTCAGTCTCAGTAATTCATCCCAAAGTTGTTCTATTGGGTTGAGCTCAGGACTCTGTGCTGGCCAGTCAAGTTGACCCACACCAGACTCTGTCATCCATGTCTTTATGGACCTGCTTTGTGCACTGGTGCACAGTCATGTTGGAAGAAGAAGGGGCCAGCTCCAAACTGTTCCCACAAAGTTAGAGCATGGAATTGTCCAAAATGTCTTGGTGTGCTGAAGCATTCAGAGTTCCTTTGACTGGAGCTAAGGGGCCAAGCCCAGCTCCTGAAAAACACCCCCACACCATAATCCCCCCTCCACCAAACTTTACACTTGGCACAATGCAGTCCCACAAGTATCATTTTCCTGGCAACCACCAAACCCAGACTGGTCCATCAGATTGTCAGATGGAGAAGTGTGATTCGTCACTCCAGAGAACGCGTCTCCACTGCTCTAGAGTCCAGTGGCGGCGTGCTTTACACCACTGCATCAACGCTTTGCACTGCACTTGGTGATGTGAGGCTTGGATGCAGCTGCTCGGCCATGGAAACCCATCCATGAAGCTCTCTGCACTGTTCTTGAGCTAATCTGATGGCCACATGAAGTTTGGAGGTCTGTAGCGATTGACTCTGCAGAAAGTTGGCGACCTCTTCACACTTTGTGCCTCAGCATCCGCTGACCCCGCTCCGTCAGTTTACGTGGCCTACCACTTGGTGGCTGAGTTGCTGTCGTTCCTAAACACTTCCATGTTCTTATAATCCAGCTGACAGTTGACTGTGGAATATTTAGGAGTGAGGAAACTTCACGACTGGATTTGTTGCACAGGTGGCATCCTATCACAGTTCCACGCTGGAATTCACTGAGCTCCTGAGAGCGACCCATTCTTTCACAAATGTTTGTAAAAGCAGTCTGCATGCCTAGGTGCTTGATTTTATACACCTGTGGCCATGGAAGTGACTGGAACACCTGATTCTGATTATTTGAATGGGTGAGCCAATACTTTTGGCAATATAGTGATCATCTTTGCAGCATTTGTCAAAATGACCATGAGCATAACTATTATTGAAGAACAAACCTGGAAACCCTTAAACCTGCTCTTAAAATCACCAAGTGAGAGCAGCTCAGTCAGTTTCAGGTCCTCTATATGTAGGGAGCAGCCTTTATTTCTGTAAAATTGAAGAATGCTGGATCAGGTGTTGTCTGTTCTGCAGGAGTGGTGTTATTGTTCCCTTATCAGTCATAACCTGCAGTAGTAGACGTGCCTGACGCGCCGATAACAGCTGATAATGAGGCGTCTACAGTTGGTTTATTCTACCCAGATAAACATTCGTTTTACAGCTCCTCCTGCTGTGAGCTAACAACACCGCCGCTGCTCTGTTACGGCTCCTGCTGCTGCTACCATGTCCCGGGGGCTCCTGGGATTTCTCCTCGTCCTGTGGGTTTGATCTGCAGCCTCACGGAGCCGCTGTCTGCAGAGATCAATCAGAAGAGCCTCTACTGAATGGAAACGTGTAACTACATATTGATTGTTGTGAGAGAGGTCTGCGAACCTGCACATGAGAGGGTGTGGAGTGTGTGGAGTGTTTCTCAGCTCTCATGAGTCGTAACTGAGACAAACAGCTGCAATGAGTTTTACACTGACACTTTTCTTCTGCTATAACAATCATATTAAAGCTGTACATAACAATAACACACATTTTTATTGTTATTCTGTAAACTTTTGTCTTATTTGATGCTGTTAAATTTTGTACATTTCCTGATTCGTTTAGTTAAAGGCCCAACTAGGGACAAGAGTTGGAAATAAGCATTTGTTATAAACTCTGTGCAGCACATCAGATTCAGAAGTCACAGCACCTGCCGTCTATCGTTACAGCTCGGGGTGATGTGATTGAGTCTGTATCTTCTTATAAATACTTCGGGTTTGTGATCGATGATTCTGTCGTTTAAGCTTCATATTGAGCAGCTTGTAAAGAAGCTCAGGCTGTGACTGGGCTTTTACTTCAGAAATAAGTCTTGTTTTTCTTTTGCTGCATAAAAAGCATCTTGTTGCTGCTACTTTTATACCTCTGGTTGATGATGGGGATGTTTTTTACCTACATGCTTCTTCTCAGTGCCTTAAATCTTTGGATACTGTTTATCATGGAGCTCTAAGGTTCAGAACAAATCTCAAGACTCTAATGCATCATTGTTTTCTGTATGAGCGAGTTGGATGGCCCTCTGTGATCATTCGTGGACTGAATCATCGGTACATCCTGATTTACAAGGCTTTACTAGGCCTGCTTCTATCTTACTTGAGTAACTACATTCATGTAAAAAGTTCTGGAAGCTACAGCCTTTGCTCTGTGACTCAGTCACAAAACGTACTCGTGCTATTGGTCCCTAAAATTTGTCTTGAAGGTAAAAAAGCTTCGGACCTGCTGCTCCCGCAGACTGGAATCTGCTACAAGAAAGACTGTGTTGGAGAACTGGTCTCTTTAAATCTTTCTAAATGCAGATTAAAGGCTTTAGAGGAAGATGAAGCAGGCTGTAAAGGCTTTGACTGAAAATGTTCTGCTCTGTGACTCTGACTTAACTGGTTGCTTTGTTCGTTTCTGTGTCTGAAATTGTTTTTTTGTCTGGAACTTTGTAAATGTGCTGCTGCCTGTCTTGGCCAGGAAACTCTGTAAATGAGATTTTTAATCTCAATGAGGTTCTTCTGGTTAAACAGAGGTTAAATAAATAAATAAACTAGAAAAGCACTCAGAGAGCGCAGACCTCTGCCAAGCAGCACAGTTTCCAGACGCTGATCCGGATCAACACCAAAATTAAATTACTTCTTCCTTTTCCCATGCTGAACATTTCCTGAAAATTTAATCAAAATCCATCCATAACTTTATGAGTTGTTTTGTTCACAGACAGATGGACGGACAGACAGACAAACAAACAAACTCTCCCTAAAACATAACCTCCTTGGCAGAGGCAATAAATAAAAATTCATGCTCAGTGATGGAATTATGTTAAACTGCATCGTCCCTATCAAATGAAATAGATTCAAATTCAAATTGAAAACCTAAAATCAAATACTTTCAGACCAAAATACAAATAACTGTCAGCTAAACAAGATGAACTCATAGGGAGGTGCACGACTGATTTTTTTCCACCGAATTTGCAATGGAACGACATATGAAAGTGTATGAAAATTAATTTGGATAGATGGAAGAACAAATGACTGAATGGGCAGATAAATGGATAGATGGATGGATTAACAGACATATGTATGAATAGGTTGATTAGCGGATGGATGGACACAGACAGAAAGATGGAAACAGTTTAAGGGCCGATCTGGAATAAAAGAGGATGCAGGAGTAGATTAATCAGGCACAGCACTTACATGAATAGAGAACTGAACTAGTTTTTGAGGTCTGAGATCCAGTATTATATATATTATCAGGATATTTATAACACTACCATAAAATTAGGCTAGTAAAATCAAAATAAAATCTAAATGCAGTATTTACAGCATCAACCTAATATATAAGCTAAATAAAAATAATGATTCTGTTTTCAACACTAACCTAATGTAAGCACAGTAGACATCAGAGTCCTGAGCACACTTTGTCCATCTAAATGTTTTGGTGAATGATAAGCTGCCTGTTATTGAAGCTTTGTCACACACCCTCCTGTTTACGCTGCCAGACTGACGGAGGCTTAAAATGACTGAGTGACTGTATCACTGACGGAGGCCCAGGCCTGCCCCGTCCAGCTTTTTGTGCTGAGACCAACATTCTACTCCACGCCGCTGCGGAGGCCGGGCTGGGCTGGGCTGGATCGGGTGGGTGTTTGGATGGGTGGGGTCGCCCCTCACATTCAACACGGGGCTGGGAAAGCTGGAGCTGAAGGCCTGAGAGGGTCTGCGTGAGCTGGTCCTGACGCTCCTCTGGGGAATGATCGGCTCGTGTCAGGGGTTCGAGATCCTCGCAGTGAAGCTCGGGACGCTAACTCTGCCTCTTCTCTGTGTCTCTGCAGTCATAACCAGAGGACCACCACGTTTCGCCATCCTGCGACGGGACAGATCTCTGCAGAGAACCTCGACTACATCCTTCATGAACAGTGAGTCCAGAAAACTTTCTTCTCTTCTTTGTGCCTCATAAAAAAAACTCAAAATTTAAAATAAAATATCTTCAGTCACAGTTATTTGAAGTATATACATATTTCAGTTTTCATTCCCATATAGAGGTAGCAAAGTATGGAATAACTTTTCTTACCTGTTAAAGAAATGTTCCTCAACAAACTGTTACAAAAGATGTGTAAAGGATCATTTAATTACTGTATAGAAATAGTTTCTCTCTTTCATGTCAGTTATCTCTGGAGTCATTGGCAATACGATCTGTCATAGAACTCACACACGATCAAACACACCGCCAGTGTTGGGCACGTTACTTTAAAAAATCAATTAGTTATAGTTACTAGTTACTTTCTCAAAAAAGTAATTGAATTACTAAAGGAATTACTCCTTCATAAATGTAATTAGTTACCAGGTAAAGTATCCGATGCATTCCTTTTTTGAAAAAGCTTTTGCTGCTTGATCTGTGTGTCTCCGTCTCTGTGTCCTTCCTTGTTACCTGCTGCAGCAGCTCTGACATCATCAGCAGAGTTCTCTGTTTTTGGTCACTAGATTTTAGATTTACTAACAACAGACAAAGACTTTGCTTTAGGACATCATGTACACTTCACATGTGTGTTCTTGTCTTTTACTTCTTTTACTTCCATCCCCAAAAAAGAAACAGTTTTAACTCCACAGACACTCCAGACTCGCTGTTGCTGCAGCTGTGTTGCCAGATTTTGCAATTGAAATAAGCATTTTAAAGAGAGAAACATACATGAAGCGTGTTTTAATTTTTATCCACATTACATTTCAGTTTCAAAGTCGTATTTCTTCTTTTTTCTCTTAATTTACTTATTTAACATCCTTTGCTTTATACAGAAGTGAAGGGAGGGGCTGCTGTTATGTGTAACTCGGTTATTGCTTAACAGTCTGTCTAACATTGATTTTTGTAACCAAAAAGACATGTCAGGGTTTTATCTAAGTTTTGTTCTAATCCTATACAACTTTATTATGGTGTAAACAGTAGTAGCCACATCAGAAATGAATTTAGTTCTGACTATGAGGATTTGTTTCAGTTGGAAATGCCATTTTTACATTTAACTTTTAATTTGTGTTAGTGTGGGTTAAATTCATTTTCATAACTTCTGAATTGGGTTTATATTGATGGTTTGGGGGCACAACAAGCCTAAATGAACAACTGTACTATTGGAACAAGCCCAAAAAATTGGAACGGAAAAAGACGATCAATTACAAAATATGGAAAATCCCGGCAAATAAACCTCAAAAGAACTGCAAAAAACACACACCAGAATGATACTAATGCTGTTATTTACAAGATTTATACATTATTTATACAAAAAATACTGATAAACCGCCTGTAACTCACTCGGGTATGGCTCTCTGAAACTTCTCACTCTCTCTCTCTCTCCGGCTCAGTCGGCTCACTCACTCAAGGATACAGCAGTTTTAATCGTCTCTTTCTTTTGCTGCAGCTTCCTGTTTCAGACAGGGTGACTGTCATCAATCAGTTTCCCCTCAGCATCCTTTAAAGTCCAAAATTCGACCAGACTTCTGAGTCTTTTTTGAGTAGAAACAGTGCTGATCAAACTCAGTAACTCTGTAATTAAAACAGGGAATTTTTTTTTTCCCTTGTCTGCATTACCTTTTCTGCTGAGCACTGTCAGATGACAGCGTTGAAAAGACCAATGCATTTTTTTTCTAGCAGTCAGAGATATGTGAATATGATTAACTGCTATAGTGACCATCACCAGCCCTCCCTGTAGGCTATTCCATCAAATCAAACTTTATTTAACCCCTGATGTGAGCTGAAGGAGAGGGCCGTGCCACACCACAGTGTGAAAGAAGGGGAAATAGTGACAGACAGGAAGGAGGACAAACATCTACTGTTGTTGATTTGAGATAGCAGTTCAAGTGCTGTACTAATTTAAGTCCATACAGAAAGTAAAGGCTGTAAGAAACCAGGGACACCAGAAATGTGGGGTCTTGATAGTAGGAGTGTGGGCCGACATGGATAAGAGATGGAAAGGCATGCATCACAGGATGTGAGAAGATGTGTAAGAGTACCCGACTCAGCATGTTCTGACGGGATCTATCATGTTTCTTAGTTAGTCTCGACCGGAGCTTGAGTATCTGTACACGCATGCATGTGAGGTGGTCACCGAATGCCCAAGTAGTTCCCCAAGCCCAGGGAAAACACAGCCACAGGCGCCCCCCGGGCCACCAGGGCACCTGACCTGCCTCCCCACCGACACAACCGTGGGAAATTTTACCGCAGTTTACAATTTTACTGATAATTTACATCCCTAAAGCTTAGTGAGTGTTTTGATCTCATGGTCCTGGATGTTTGCTCAGTCGTTTTCTTCGGCCTCTTGGTCGATGCACCAGCGCCGTCTTTTTATAAAAACACACCCGTTTGTTTGCTGTGAGCACTGAAGAATGACAAGGTGGAAAATAGGAAAGACAACTGCACTGCACCCCAAAACACACATCATAGAGCCTGATGTGTTGAATTTCAACTCCTGACAACCTCGATGCCATCAGGTGTTACCGTTTATTATCCCATATTCTGCGAAGGAAAGACGTGATGCATTCAGGTGTCTGTGGGATAAAGCAGACTCAGTGTTGACTCACAGCCGTCAAGGAAGCAGCTTGTGTGTCACTTTAAGGATTTTTCTGGGTGAAATATCTTGTGAAGGGCTTGAGCTCTGCGACAGAAAAGCCGTCATAAGCCTCAGTTACAGTCATTTTGATGCTCTTTTCTTAGCCGCTCTAAATCCTGATGTAGGTCAGGGAGATGTCTGAATTTGTGACACCACTTCTGTAAACTGAAGAACAACAAACCTCGAGCAAAGTGCTGCTCCAGTTAGAAACATTTCAGAAACTTTTACAGAAAGAGTCTCCTCTTCTTGCCATTGGCACTTCTTGTAGAACATGTTTGTGGATCCTGTTTAAAAATGCAGAAATGTTGAGGCTGTCCTCGTGTTTTTGTGAGGAGCTGCAGTCGACCACAGCCTGACTCCAGATGTGATGCTGAATGAGACTGTGGACGCTTTTCTCTGCAGAGCTCCTGCTGCTGATGAATTTTTCAGTGTGGCTGCAGGAGAAACGAAGAGGTCAGAGCTGTGAAGATGTCTTCATGGTGGAAGAATGAAATCAGGAGAAAGACTCCTGTGGTCTTGGGGCATCTGCAGCTTTTGTCATCGTGTGATCATTTCTGCAAGAGTTTTACAGTCGAGTAATTTCAAGGTCGAGACGCATTTTGTGGATTTGTTTAGCTCTTAACACTCTTGATTTTAACCCTTTAACTCCCAGCTCATGGATTTGGCGGAGGTCAATAAATCCAGAAATATTTAGTGTGTTAAAAAAATCATTGTTTGTTTCTGTAAATGTTTTAAAATACAGAAAATACTGCAAACAAAACAATACAACTGATATTTTCTCTGTGTATGGTTTGAAAAAGTAAAAGTTGTTAACAATATTATCATTAATATTTTAAATACTTAACCATATATATAAATATATAATCTCTTATTCATTTTGCCAAATTCAACATCATCTTTTTTAGTTTTTTTTTGCTACTTTATTTATAAGCATTTCTGCCATTTGTAACTGATTTTGTCCCAAATATTTGTGCATTTTTATGTCATCACGTAATCAATCGTTAGCTTTTCAAACCTTTACATCCCATACCAAGAAAATGTCTGCTTTTGTTTTTTTTTTTTTTTTTTTAGTTTTCCCTGTTTCCTAAAACGTAAATGGTATCAAACAATGATTTGATTTGTTCTGTTTATAAAACATTGAATATCACTGAATTTATTGATGACCTTTGCCAAACATTTGAGCTAATTCCAGTAAAAGTGTCTCATATCTGCAGGAGTTTTAGTGATTCAGTGAATCATCATTTGGCTAATGGGCTTCGTGATCAGTGCTTTTACAGCAGGGATCATCAACTACGTTTATACAAGGGCCAGTTTTTTCCTTGGCATATACTCTGGGGCCAGATTTAAAACACTAATAATAATTAAAAGCAATTATAATGAAGTGTTTTGGTGCACCAGTCCTGAAGCAGCTGCATGGGGTTTCATTTATAGTTGAGGGTATATAATGATGAAAAACCTGTCCTTAAAACAAAAACATATTTTACTCTGCACATTTCCTCATGATGAGTAAAAACAAAAGACCAAAAGGGCAAACAAAAACTTAAAAAAGAAAAGAATATTTAAGATTTAAGCTGTTTTTAAGTCTGTAAAAAGTCTGAATTCTGGAAGGAATTTTTTTAATTCCGAGATTAGTTTCAGTATTGTGGGGGGAAAACTCAGAATTCTAAGATTACATTTAGAATTATGCAGAAAAAAAATCAGAACTCTGAAATTTAAGCAGAAATTATGAGGAGAGAAGTAAGAATTTAAGGAATTAATAGTACTTAACGCTGCATATATTGTGAATTTTTTAACGTCAAAGAAAAAGCTAAATCTCCTCAAAAACGTCCTTTGCAGTGGTCCAAATCCTCTTCTGTAAAATAATAGTCAGGGGGCCGGATGGAAAGCTCTGAGGGGCCTGATGTGGCCCCGTGCCGCCAGTTGGTGATCACTGATCTACAGCTGCCTACTGTAAACAGATATACAGTAAATTACTGTAAATGGCAAAATATTGTGAATAAAATCTGATTTTTGTAAAATTTACATCATTTACAGTTAAATATCAGTACAGAAAATACTGAAAATGCCAATAGGTCATTAAAAACACTTTTCCCAGGAAAACTGACCAGTGACAGGTAACATTTTTTAGGTTATGTTTCACGTATATAACCACTGTTTGAGTAAATATGTTTTAATGGATAAAAAAAAGTATTTATTTCTTTACTTTATTTACAAAATTACCTTTCTAATAGATGGTCCCTAACATATTACCGATTAGATTCATCTTTTCTTCTTAGAATCCAAATGTTTTACTGTTCTTCTTTTAAGACAAAAGGTGTGGTGTCAAGGTAACCATACCTTTTATCTTACTAGGAGAACTATAAAACATTTGGATCCTTAACATAGTCAAAGATACTGTTGTATGCATTAAAATATGGCAAATTCACTGTAATTTTAAAAGCGTTAAAAAGTTGTTGAATAATGATACTGTAAATGGAAAGCAGTAAGGATGCTGTAGTGATACTTTGAATAAAAATACAGAAATTAAACAGTTATAGAAAATCAAGTACTATTCCTGTTAATTTAAATGGAGTAATACTACTGTAAAGACATATACTGTAATTTACTGGCATTTTGTTGCCAGTAAATTACGGTAAAATCTACAACAACCATTTTACAGTGTAGTTCCTTTTATCTGCAGGAGTTTGAGTGATTCAGTGAATCATAATATGGCTAATGGACTTTGTAATCTGTGCATTTACAGGTTGATCATCACAGAGTTTTTAGTGTCATTTCTCCAAGATAAACACTTTTGATTTGCCACTTCTTGTCCAATTTACCCAAGCACTTTATAATATTTGTTTGCATTTGCTCATCAAGCTGTTTTTCCCTCAAATGTCTTAATTTGGAGCCACTGGTGTCTCTCTGTGTTGTTCCATCTTTTAGAAACCTGCTGCAGAACTCATGTAAACTGGTAAAGGCAGAGTAGAAACAAAGCTCTTATGATCTGCCTTAGATTTAATATTAATGGACAAAATTGAATAAAACTCCTGCAGGCTTTAGTGGCAGGACAGTGAAAGCACAGCTGTGGGTTGAGAGGAGGGGCTGGGGTGTTTTTTGTGGCAGTGATTTATGAGTTCATCTGCAAATGACAGAAGAAGTTTGTGCAAAGTTTGACAGAAACACTGACACAGTTCTTCTGAGGGTGTGCCGATCGTCTGCAGGTTATGAGGCTCTTCTGTGCAGGAGGTGCAGGTCAGAAGCCAACAAGCCACTTTTAAATGCAGTCCAGGCTTTTGAAGAGAGAGTACAAACAGCTGGTTAAAATATATTGTTGAATAAATCCTAAAAACAGACTTACATGTGATGTGTATTTTTCCTGATATAGTCTGTCGGCATCATCATTGTTCATCTTTTTCTCTGGTGTTAAAAAAGTTAAGTAAGACTGCAAAAATCGGCAATATTGTAGAATTGCAGTTTAAATCGAATCAGCACCTAAAAAAAGTGTAATCAGAATACCAAATAACACTAAATTCTGAAGTAAGTGGCTGATTTATTCTGATTTTAAATCTGAATTAAATAATTTCTTGATCATGTAAAGAAAAAGATGAACAACGATGATGCCTACAGACTATATCAGGAAAAATACACATCACATATGAGTCTGTTTTTAGGATTTATTCAGCTATATATTTTAACCAGCTGTTTGTACTCTCTCTTCAAAAGCCTGGACTGCATTTAAAAGTGGTTTATTAACACAGACTGAAATGAAGAATTTAAATTTGGAAAAAAAAATAGATTTAAAAATCGTCAAACAAAAAATCCTGATACTTATATGAATCGCTTTTTTCTCCCACCCCTAGGATTTAAGTTTTAGTCAGAATTAAAGAGGAACTAAAATTATCATGGAAAAGTGATTATTGTTTAGGGGAAGTCGGTTCAACTGTTGATTTAATTCTATGGCTCTGGAATTTTCAGTGAACCCCAGGAACTTAATTAAGTATTGTTTAAATTTCTAAAATCTACTCACTTCATCCTTAAATCCATGCGGATATTTGTGTGAGCTTTGAATAATATCCTTGAAGCACTGGAGAACTGGCCCAGGTGTCCAGATGTTCCTGCGTCAGTGGGTGTGGCCACACCTGCTGCTTCAAGTATTGTTGGTTTTGAGGGGTTAAAAAAAGGAAATAACTTCTAAAAAGTCCACCCTAGTTTCCCTCCTGCAGTCAAATTAGAGCCACAAATCCTCTCAGACATCCCTAATCCAGAGCAGAGCCATTAAAAGTCGTCCCTCTCCTGAAGAAACATTAAATATGATGAAGCTCTGCTGAGACTCATTTATAGGAACACGTTTCCCTCCATCGTTCTTATTTTACACTTCCTGTTCACTGCCATCTGTGTAACCAGAATTACTTTCCCCAATCTTTCCTTTTCCATTGTTCTGATCCTCCGACACTTTTCTTCGTGGGTCGCCTTCTTTTCATATCACCACAGTGCATGAATCTTTCATTACTGCTCATCCAATAGTCAGTCTGATGTTCTTTACATCTTCAGAACCTGAAAAACACTGGATACACAACCATCGGACACTTCATTAGGTACACCTCTCTAGTCTCAGGCTGGATCTTCTTCACTGTCAGAGCTGAAACATCCCTCAGAGATGTTGATCCACAGCTGCTAAACATCCATGGTGAAAGTATCCTGCTCCACCACATCACAAACTATTGTTAGAGGTCTGATGAGAGAAGCACGCCACTCTTGTTGTCACGGTGAATCAATTCTGTGATCGATCCCGGGGTCTGTTTAAGGAATCATGTGCGCGCACTGATCCAGGATTGGTTACACCTGGCTTGATGAATCTGTGTGCTCTCATCCTCGCTTGGTCTTTTGTGCAACCAAATAAGCCTGAACCCTCTTGTTTTGAATTCGATGAGCCAGGTTTAATCGTTTATCCCGGATGTCTGAATCCTACTTTTGTGCAACAGGCCCCTGGTAAACAGAGATGAGCACATGGGGTCAAAAGGGGGCAGCCAGTAGGGGCGTTGATTTGAAGGGAAAACCTGCGACCTTGTCATAGCTCAGACCCCAAAAAGTCTCTATCATCCAATGAGGTGACTGTACGGCCTTGAGAGATCCAGAGCAAAGTTCGCAGGATGAGGGAGGTAGAAATTCGAGGCTCTCCTGTTAGAGAACATTTCTGTGAGCTCTTATTCTGAAACTGACCACACACACACACATGCACCTGTCCTTGTGCTTTTTATATCCTCATGTTTTTTACAGCAGTCTACCCAAAGCCTCCTCGTCTCTGTCTCCCTGTCTGACCCCCCCTCCTCCCCGGTTTATTTGAGTCCGGTCCAGATGAGCGGAGCCCAGCTTACATTCCCCCGCCTGCTCTCCTCTGATGGATCTGTCTTATTAGCAGCCACGTAGGCGTGAAGCAGGCCATCCGAGCTACTATGATAATGTGTGAGAGCAGCACTCTGGCACACACACACATACACACCTCAGGCACCAATGTGTGTGTGTGTGTGAAACAGGAGCTGGATCATGCAGCAGATAGACGGGTTTGTGGCTCAGAGAAGCAGAATATCTGCATCATGTTTCAGTCAGGCTCCCGAGGACGTGCTCTGCTGCGATCACGCCGACGAGCAGCATCGATAAACATCCTTCAGGGCTCTGCATCGGCACTATGGAGGAGCAGCTAAACCCGCATGTGAATATCCGCTGGAGGAGCTTCATAAAAATTACATGAAGAGAGTAAAGATACTCAAGAAACCCTCAGGAGCTATCTTCATACATCATAATCAACGATTCATTTTTCTTTATTCAAGAGGGTCCACGTGTTTCCACGAGCAGACGAGGATGTTTAGAGAGGGTGTCCGTCAGTTTTAGTTTTAGTTAAAGTCTTTTGCCTAAAGTATTTTTAGTTTTAGTCATAATTTAGTCTCTAAATTGTTTTAATTTTAGTCTACACATTACTGATTTTTTGTAAAATTTACAGCATTTTACTGTAATGTCTACAGCTACCTACAGTAAACAGCTATGAAGTAAATTACTGTAAATGGCAAAATATTGTGAAAAAAATCAGTTTTTTTGTAAAAATTTACAGCATTTACCGTAAAACCCACAGCCACAAGAAAACTTTAGTAGAGGCCTCAGCTGAAATGTCGTATGAGAGTTTTTTTGGCTGTGTGGAGCTGGTTTGAGTTTGGAGGGTGGCGTCTGCAGCCTCACTCTTTGGGGGTTATCATGGATTAAAGTGTCTGAAGTGTCAGGGCTTTACAGCTGCTAGAGTTCCTTATCAGGCAGCAGGAGGGGCGTAATAACTTTTTTGGCTGCTGTTGTCTGTGTTTCAGATTCTATCTGCGTCTGAAGAGGCTCTAAATCTGCTCACACCACACTCTGTTCTGTCCACCGCAGCTCCAGGTCATGGAAAACAGGGATATTTTATGGAAAACAGTGGATTAAAAAAGCTTTTCTGTATCGCAAAGTTGTCTGAAGTATCAGTCCAGAGAGACTGAGGCAGTTATTTAAAGGGCCGCTAGAGTTTCAGATGTGAACATCCTTGCTAGAGGGTATAATGTAAAGTAAAATAGATAAACATACTGTATGTCTTTGCTCAACTTTTGCTCCTTGCGGGAGGCTCTTGAACCCTGTGCACTGACTCACAGGCACCAAAACAATTAAAGGGGCTGTGAGGAGTTTCTAAGTAATTACAAAAAAGTCTCACTTTTAGATGTATGCCTGATCGACATACACACTTTGAGATGAGTTTTATAGCATCAAAATAGGTTATCTATAATTGCTATTCCTTAGCTTTACGGTCGGGTCGGACAGGGCTGGACTGGCCTGGATACTCAACTTCAGGAACAAGACAATTAAACTAGAGCAAATTTATATTATTCAGACACGTCTTAGAGCACCGGGCTGTATGTAGTGATATAAAGCCGGCTACAAAACTATGATACTAAGTTTTCCAAAAATTGCTTGTTGTCACACATCAAAAACTACCGCTACGTAACTAGAAAGAGATACATTACCTCGTCGCTTTGCATCCTGTAAGTTGATGAAAAAAGAAGTTGTAAAGCAATGCAGAGTTCTGAGGAAGGTCTGAGCTGCATTTTTATTAGCATCACAACAAGCACACGCTTTGGCTTGTGGTGCGTTCCAGTTGTAGTCAGAAGTAGGAATTTCCAAGTTTCGAGTAGGAAGCTGCAACTAAAATGACCCCTGAAGTCTGAATTTCCTACTGGGAACTCGGTGAAACCTCCCCGGCCCCCAAGTTGACAGTCGAAGATGGATGCCCCCAGTGTGAACAGTTATTTAGCTCCTGTAATAATCAATTTATTTGCACTTCTGACTGGGGTGTGTCGCTCTAGATCAGCTGTATACATAGTATTGTTGGACTTATATTTACAAAAATGCTGCCATAGTGATAATCACATTCTTCATACAACAACACAGGGCGTGCTAACAACAGCTAACAACAGCCTGGTAGATCGGCATGTTTTTTTCCGACTTTAACTGGAACGCAGATAAGTCGGAGATGATGTCACTCCCAGTTTCGAGGTTACTGGAACGCAGCATTACGACAGTCGCCGCGCGTGCTCATGGGTAGCAGAGTCTTTATGTCGCCGGAAACACATTCTCCTCACAGTCCCTTTAAGGAGAGAAAATGGCAAAAACAAATGAAAGCTGTCTGCGCCCCTATGGTTCAGTATTTTGTTGAGAGCTGTTTAATCACTGATGCAAACTTCTTAGAGGCGTAGTTCGTCCCATAAAACATCACTTCTGTTTGTTTCTGTAAACTTCTGTGCATCGTAAAATATCTTAAGACTTTTGAAAGCATAATTCTGAATTTCATCCACCTTTTTTTATGTGCTGGGATTTATCTTTTTATTCTGAATCATAAAAAGTCTGAGGCTCAAAACTTTCTCAACTCTGCTCCTTAAATCAAATTTCCATCTGTTCTCTCAGAGTTTCACATTTAGTGTGAAGGGTAAACAAAGATGAAAAAGCACTAAAACTTTAAAAAGGTTGGGATTGAGAGGCTCCGCTGCAGACGCATAGATAATTTATCTCCATCAGCATCATGTAGGAGGATCACAGTGATGATCTGCTGACATGGATCTGCTCACTCGGGCTGTTTCTGAAGGTGTGAGCCTTCATCATGTTTGTTGGATATTTGCTTGTATTGACATCAGTCTTGTGGTAAATTGGTTTTAACAATGTGTCAGAGCTGAAATAACAATCTCCCCTCCCTGTTTGTCCCCGTGATCGCCCGCTGAAGTACCTCGGGCTGATTGAAGCTGCTCTGTGATGGACGGGCTGTTTTTAAATGTCAGCCGTGTGGGCCGCTTGATTGTTGTAGCTGTGTGTGTGTTATGTGAAGCTCGTGGGAGGTTTCAGAGTTTTAAGTGATTTTATTCCTGTTTCCTTTGAGAGATGTCATTAAAATGGAGGAAAAGTCTTGTGCTCAAATGTCAGAATCCTTCCCTCTGTCACTTTTGCCTTGTTATTAAATCTCTGCAGCGGCCTTTTTGTTTACAGAGGAGGAGGAGGAGGAAGATGCTCCCCTCTGATGAATGGCCAGTAAATCCCCTCCCTCTTCAATTTGTAGTTAAACTGTTGACTTATGGACAATATGCTGAGGGATTTATGGTTGATGTTTGCTTTCTGTCCATCCTCTTCTCACCGTCCTCTTCTGTCTCATGACCCTCAGTTACAAAAAACCCTCTGAGACCGGCTGTTTTTGGTTAGGTTTGGTTTTCCAAAAGTCAAACTCCATTGGTTTTCAAGCACACTCTCTAATAACTGAAGATATTTGCACGTTTACTCATAGTAATAAACACGTAATGTCATGAACACCCAGACAAGAACACCACAAAGTCCGTATCAGAGTTCAAAAACCAGAGTTTAATGCACAATCCAAGGTTCAGTACACAAGGCAGGTAGTCAGACAGGCTTGGTTCGGTACACAAAAAGGCAGATGGGCAGAGGTATCCAAAAACGAGAGACAAAAGGCAAGGTTGAGAACAAGGAGGTCGAAACGAGACATGACATGAACTATATCGCCTAGAAAGAGTACAGGTACTTAACAATCCGGCAACAAGACAGGGGGAACACAAGGGTTATATACAAGAGGTAATGAGGGTTAACGAGACACAGCTTGGAGAGGAACAATCAGGGAGCAGGTGTGACAAGCCGGGACAGGAAGTAAAACCTACGAAGACAAGAAAGGAAAAGTGAATTTCAAAATAAAACAGGAAGCACAAAGACAAGACATAAAACATGAAGACAGACCGGGAAACTTGATGAAACGCAGAACCTGACACGTTAAGTCTTTCATCATGTCATGATTCTGTCTGTTTTGGTTATTTAGTTTTATTTTATATATTATTCCTTGGTTAGACCTCTTCCTTTTGTTTTCTTGATTCTGTTCTTTTTAGTTAAGTGATTGGTTTTGTGTTTTGTCTCTCCTGTTTCATTTTGAAATCCCTGTGTCCCTGCTCTCCCTTCTGTGTCTCAGATGATGATGATTCCCTCCACCTGTGTGATCGTCTCACCTGTGCCTGATGTTTCCCCTGTGTATTTAGGCCCTCCTCACATGAGGACGGCCCTGTATTGCTTTGGCGTAGGCATCAAAACATGTATCGCTATTTACACATCGTATTGTACATAGGCTTGTGCATTTACATGACGTCGCAAAATCCTGCCGGGTTGCCTGTCTGGTTCTGCTCCGAGGTGGATTTCACGTCAACAAGTGCACGCGTAACATGCTGCGTCTCTGCATGAGCACTTGTTGCTGTTGTTGTTGGTGTTCTGTGAGCAAAAGTCGTAGCAATATTTATAGCTGCTGGAACAAGATCAGAATCAACCCAGCTGATGCCATTGTTGTTGTTGTTGTGTGAGACAGCGTGGGTTGGGGGGCAGGGAGGACGAGGGGTGCTATGAGGTCACTGTCTTCCTCGGACTTATCTGTTTATACCAACTACGGCATGAAGACGAATACACAGATATCCACCTGCAGACCCGTTTTCAAAAAAGGTGTGGAGTCATGGACAAATACGAGTCTCCGTGTGTCAATATCACCAGATAGATGCTTTATTTTACTGGAGTCTTACAAATTCATACTCGTGTAAAGCCCACCTTAGTCTTTGTGTTCCCTGTCTTCAGTGTTGGGTCATTGTTCGTCTTTCTAGGTAGTGTCAGTTATTGGGTTGATTTCTTTTGTACTTTGTTTTTGTGTTTGTTCGACTTGTTTGTTAAGGATTAGTTTTTGAGTTTGGAACCCTTTTTTGTTAGTTCATAAAAAGTTAATCTGTGTTTGGGTCCTGCACATTTGTTTTTGTTAGTGTTAGCTTTTCAAAAATCATGACACATCATCTGCAGCCGTCTTCTCTTATTTGGATGCACACAGGCTCTGATTTCTCCTTGACTCTCTTCTTTCCTCCTCCCGTGCTACTGACACTTCTCATCCCGTCTTTGTCCATTTTACATGAGGCCTAAAACGGTCAAATCCGATACATTTTCATACTGCAACATCAGAAGAAAAATTAAAATCACATCGTCAGTAATTCAAGTGGCTGTTGGATATCAAATCAAAACACTTGCAGGGTTTGAATGAGAGTCAGATTCAGAATATTGATTGTACCTTTGTGTTAATTCAGTTTACAGTGAGTGAGCTCTCTCGTATTTTAGACACACAAAACAACACAAAACAAGACAAAGTGACAACAGTGCTTAGGCTAAAAGAACAAAGAGGACAGCCCTGAGATAAAAAGCAACCTAAGTTAAAAAAATCAGTGGGTTAAAAACGCCTAAAAATCTGTCAAACCAAGCTAAATGATAAAAATGTGCTATTCATAAAACAAGATGAAAGAAACAGTACAAGGAAGAAATAAATGAGTGAGGTAATGTTGCAGTTTCTCTCATTTGTTACCAGCATGCATGGCTGCTGGTACAAAGCTGTTTTTGTAGCGTCTGGTTTTACAAGCAGGTACATGAACCTCCGACCAGATGGGAGCAGCTGAAACTCACTATCAAGTCCTTGAATCCTTAGGGGTGTCAAACTGATCCAGTAAAGGGCCACTGTGGCTGCAGGTTTTCTTTCCAACCAAGCAAAAACACACCTGATGCAAATTATTCAATCAACTGGGCGTCCAGAGTGGTGAGTTTTCTAAGCGCTCCTCCATGCAGCTCTGTGTAAACCAGAGTCAGAGCGTTTCAGGGTGAAACAGACGTCACCGCATGTGCAGTACTCTTTCACAAGAAGGCTGTGCACACATACCAGGAACAACAACAGCCTCATTCTCTACAGAGCAACATGTGAGCTGCTTACCGTGCTCATTTTGTTATCCAGACAAAACTATCCAGGCAGATTTGTTGTCCAGAAAAGAAACTCCTGCGTCTTTGTGCGTCCACTCACCATTGTTGTTTGTGAAAATTCTTTTTTCTTCATACGTGAGTTGTAGAAGCGCTGTTTCTCTGCAAACCTATATCACCATCTACTGGGACACTACAGCGGTTTCATTCGTCTCCAGCGTCTCCGCTTGAACATGGATGGACTTTAAATACTCAAAATAAAAATCTTTGCTTTTAAGTCAGAGAGTGTCCATGTAAGCGTAGCCTTTGACTCACTTTGTCAGGTCATGGATCCTCATTATGCTGAAGCTGTCCACCAGGTTGGTGCTCAAGCTGAGGATGGACATTTGTAGCTGCTTTTTGCACAAACCCAAGTTGCATTGGTTTTACCATGCAGCATTCTTGTGGAATTTTGTCCTTTACCTCTCATCCTTTCTTTCTGTTTGGATCAGAATTCAAAGACTTCGATGCACGTAGACACAAGACAACCAGAAAATGTTGAAATCTCCCAGATTGTCTCTGCTGGTCCTTTTCTGCCTGTTTGTGTCTCTTCAGTGAGACCAGAATCCTGCTCTCATGTTTAATTTAAGGATACTTAAAGAAAGACTTTTAAGAATCAAGCTTTTGAAGCCACTTCAAAGTATCATTCCTAATTGTCGGGTGAAAACAGCCCGGTGCATGATGGGAACATGAGTTGTTGATCTGAATTTCCTCCGTTTGACTAATCAGGGTTCAAACTCAGAGGTTCGTGATGTTATGATGGTCCAGTTTTGATGACATTTTCAGGATGTGTTGGTCATGGCACATGAGACAGTGGTTAGATTTTAGTTGGTGATCTGGGCCTGCAGGCAGATCCATGAGCATTTTACTGGTTTATTAACAGTGTGTGATGGAGCAGTTTTCCACATTTATGACAATAACAAGACAGTAATTTTGGAAATGCGTTGGTGGATGTTTGTACACTTTGAGCACTTAAAGTTTTACATTATGGGGTGCTGGTTTCGCGGAGTGGTTAGCAACCAGACACCCCATGTACCTGCTTCTGCCAGTCCAGGTTCGAATCCCGCCTGTGACCAGTTTGCAGAGTGTCATCCCCTACTCTCTCACCCCCTTTCACAAGCCTATCCGCTGTCTCTCTCCTATCAATAAAGGCACAAAATGGCCAAAAAAGACATTTAAAAAAATGTTTTGCATTATAATAAAAAACATCTGATTAGGATATCACTGCTGTTGGGCTAAAAACAATTATCTATATTTTCTGTAATTTTCATTGTTTAAGGGGTAAAAAGGTATGGAAATTTCCAATCATGGTAATTGTGACCAAAATTATCACATTATCATTATTATCGCAGTATTGTTGCAGTGTGCTCAGAATGTACTAAAAATACTTTTACACACTCTTCAAATCATGAACCCTTTTAATAATATTATTTCAACAGATCTTTTGTATTTTTTGTCAATAAATGTGTCAGGTAAAGTCTTTTTGAGTAAATTTTTCACCCTTTTTTTGTATAAAGTAAGAGCAAACAATTCCAGAGAGTATTTGTCATTATTATGTTGTTTATGCTTAAACTGTGTGTAATTAGCCTACAAGAAGAAATAAAACTAACAAAAACGTACAGTTCTGTATTAATAACTCATTGAATGAACCCTGTATTACTGATGGCAAAATACATACAAATGAGGGGGAAAAAAGATAGTTTGTGGTGAAGACAATACAGCATTTAATCATGTGTGAGTTTTTTTCATTTCTTGAAAATAGCAGTTTTGGAGATGAGAGGTCTCTGCCTTACAGCAACAGTTTCCTGACTTAAAGGGGAAAATCATAAACGTTAATAAGTCCTCTCTCTATTTCCAAAACTGATTTAACAACAACACAAAGGTGCCTAGTTAGTTAAAAGTTAACAGCTGCCATGGTAACTGTTTGACTCCTCCCCTCTGACTGTTAACCTGAAGTCTGTGTGATCAAATGTCTTTATTTAATTTTTCTTTTAATATACAGTGGTGCCAACATTTATGACAAATAAACATCCACATATTTGCTTCCCCTCCCTCTGAACCTTTCTCAGCCAAAAACAAATCTTAGTCATGATTTACATTGATATGCTCCATCAGAAGTTGACATTTTAGAGATATGTGGTTCCCACGGGAGAGAGGCGGATGAGCAAATCCATCAAAAGAGCAAAAACATTTAAAATAATTCAAAATGACAGCAGAACATTAATTGGTTAGTAACAGATAATGGTCTCCTCTGAGGGCGGAGGAGTTTCTTTGACTTTTGTGCTTTTTGAGGAAAGTGCTCATCATCTTATATGACTGGATTTGATTTCTTCTTCTGCTGTA
Organism: Scarus forsteni; assembly: GCA_036419115.1. Taxonomy (NCBI): domain Eukaryota; kingdom Metazoa; phylum Chordata; class Actinopteri; order Labriformes; family Labridae; genus Scarus; species Scarus forsteni. The sequence goes on from JAZDUH010000459.1 coordinate 1,707,102, forward strand.
TACCAGAATTTTTTTTTTAAGTGTTGTGAATTCAGAATGTAGATATTTCAGATACATACTGTCAAGAAATGTCGTATACCGATGAGATTTGTCAAACCTATGTGATGGTTTCCATCTTACTGGAGTTAAGTTTACCTCCGCCAAGAGGTTATGTTTTCGGGAGAGTTTGTTTGTCTGTCTGTCCGTCTGTCCATCTGTCTGACTGTGAACAAATAACTCAAAAGTAATAGATGGATTTTGATGAAATTTTCAGGAAATGTTCAGCATGGGGAAAGGAAGAACTGATTCGATTTTGGTGTTGATCCGGATCAGCGTCTGGCCGCCATGGTGAAAAATGTGATTTTCGTGAATAACTACTGAACTAAAATAGATATCATTATGAGCCCAGTTGCTAATGGTATGTTTTCATGGTCAAGGAATCTAAATATTTTGAGGAAATAAAGGTAGGACTAATATTTATGGTGAAAATCACAACATGGGTGAGGACTGTGGCGCTGACGGATGTCTGCGCTCTCCGAGTTCTTTTCTAGTTTTTCACTGCTGTTAGGCCAGCAAGTTTTATTCATCTTTGACAGAGTGATGCATTTACGGTGGATAGATTTTTTGGAGAGAAACAGGATAATGTTATTCCGAATAAATCCTTTAGCAACATCCCAGAAGATCCTTAGATCGATCACTGATTCCTTATCGAACTGCAGAAATGCTGTACATTTTTCCTCAAATTGAGTTTTGAAGTTCCCATCCTTCAGTGAGGTTGTATTAAACCACCATCTTAGATTGTTGTAAATGAAAACCAGTTTTGGCCAAGTTACTTCAAAAATGTAATGCATTATTTATTACTTGTTACTGTCATTTCAAAGTAATTAGTTACATTATAAAATTACTGCATTTGAAATGTAAGGCATTACACTATTATCACATTACTTTAAGTTACTTTGGTCAAAATAACAGTAAATATGGATCTGTCATTCTAAATGTAGCTCATTACGCTCAAAAAGCTCATTACACATCCAGTGAAGGTGTTGTGGTGGCCATATGACTGAGTTCAGCTTAAGGCTAAAAACAGTAGAATATAATAGACACATTGATGCTCATGGCACAATACAAGAAACTATCAGAGCAAAAAAAGACAGAAGGTCAAACTCTGGTAAATTGTGTTAGAGATACTGTAACTTTAGGCCAAGAGGAGGACTTTTCTCCTCTGCTGATCCACAGAGTATTTGGTGAAATTGTATTTAAACAAACAAACAAAAAAACACCTCTTCATTTTGGGTTAAATTTAAAATGCGTTGTAACTTGCATTACTGACATTTGTACCGAGTAAAATAGCAGGGTTTTTTGTGATGCCTTACATTACTACATTACAGTAAAAATGAATTCATTACAGCAATCATATTACTTTTGTAATGCATTACTCCCAACACTGATGGATACTGTGCAAAAAAAATCACCTTATTATAGTAAAAGTCATGGACAACAGAGAGGAGCATGTAAAAATGTTCTTAGGGGCAAAAATAAAAATAATTGTAGAAACAGTGAGTAAGTCCCATTCAGTTGGATTTATTTATTTATTTATTTATTTATTTCATAGGGACAGTGTACACTATCAAACATCTATTCAGAAAACAATAAATGTAAATATTAGGGGAAAAAATTGATTCACATAGGTATCAGGATGTTTTTTGTTTGACAATTTTTAAATTGATTTTTTTGTTCAAAATTAGTTTAAAGTTTAAAGTTTAGTTAGCGTTAAAAGGCCACTTTTAATTGCAGTCCAGGCTTTTGAAGAGAGAGTATAAACAGCTGGTTAAAATATATTGCTGAATAAATCCTAAAAATGAACTCACATGTGATGTGTATTTTTCCTGATATAGTCTGTAGGCATCATCATTGTTCATCTTTTTCTCTGGTGTTAAAAAATCTAACTAAAGACTGCAAAAATCTGCAATATCTTAGAATTGCATTTTAAATCGAATTGGCACCTAAAAAACCCCCGTAAAAAATCAAATTGGGAGAAAAGTGTATCTTCCCAGCCCTAGTAAATATGCAGATTATAGCATCAATGCTAATTTACATCATTCAGTTGGGTTGACCACACACCAGAAGTCTTTTAAATGCAGATCAAGTGCCCATTGATGCAGATTTTTGCTCACTGCTTTCGTGTATCCAATCCTTTGGTACTTTAAGTTTGTTCAGACGCTGTAACACTGTGGGCAAAGCTGACAGTTTTCTCACTAGCCTGCCTGCTGCTCCTCAGACTGTCCTGTAGTTTCAGTCTTCGCCCGACAGTCGTCACAGATCGAGCTTGATCGACTAACGAGGCTGCTTGACGTGTCCTTGGTCTGCCTCCTCATCCAAACTTTAAACTCCTTTATTATCAAAGTTTGATTATGAGGCTGAGTCGTTCGGCTCACTTCAGGATTCTGCTGGAGCCTCAGAGCTTTTAAATCAAAGCGAGCTAATCTAATTAGGAGGACAAAGAGAATAAAGATGGAGGCGCGAGCTAACAGTTGTTTTAAAGGGAGTGGATAAAAGGAGACAGTCACAGTCTGATGAGTGTGTCCTCCTGCAGCTTCTTCAGTCATTAAAGACCGAGGCTTTTATTGTGAAGATTGATCGGGACATTTATCACTTGTATAAAAAACTGTTTTGTCATGGTGACTCTTTTCTCCTCCAATCACAAAAAGGATAAAATGATGTTTTTTGCTTGTTATATCAACAGAGTTATATCTCAGTATCGCTGCTTCTCCCCATTTGATTAAAATGTGTCCTGGGGTTAAAATCCTGCAAGTGAGACTGTGACTGGATTCATTGTTGTCGTAACCTTTCGTTGAGTTAAGGTGGCCTTCCTGGTTTTGTGGCTCATAAATTAAAGCTCTCACCTGCAGCTAGGGCCGGGCGATATGGCCTAAAAATAAAATCCCTGATTTATTTCCCACAAAACTTGATTTACAATTTTGATCTTTTTTTGGTCTCAAAGCAAAAAAAAACTCGAAGTGACACAAATTACATGAATCTAGTTCTACTTTCATGTTGTTAAAATATATTCCTAAATCAATCAGAATTTCCCTCTTAAAATTAAAGTCAGTGTCATAAAATGTTGATTATGTAGTTCTAACGCAGGCAGGTTCACCTACATAAACACTGAAAGCTGAGGGATTTTCACAGCTTGTTAACATGTTTCTCTCTGATCAATATTTAATCTAATTAAAAAAAATGAATTAATACAAGCCTATAAAAGTGCTTGTGTAGAACCTGGCAGGTAGCCTTGCAGAGCAGACAGACCTGCCTGATTCTGAAATCCTGCAGCTCTGTCTTGTCAGCCTCCATTGTCCAACGAATTCACGTGGCTGAATTCTTAACGGCCCAATCAGGGTAGAGAGGCGGGAGCTATAGAATGCGGACGTGACGACAACCGGAAGTTGAGAACAGACATGCCGATTAGCCTATTGTCCTCATAGATACTGAGTAAAACTTGGCGAAATCTGTCCTCCTCAGAAGTTTACTTGTAGGGATTGTATTTGACGACGTTCATGTCACATATAAGTGTGAAATGAATCATCTGTGTGGTACAATTTAGTGTAAGACGATAGTATAAGGCCGTTAGCTGTTAGCAGCTAAGTTTACGGCTAACGGTCATTAACTGTTGTTAGCTCTTAGCGGCTAAGATAGCCGCTAACAGCTAACAGTCATTAACTGTTGTTAGCTGTTAGCGACTAAGTTAGCCGCTATGTATGCTACTTTTTTTTGTAATTCTTTATTCAGCCATTTCAAGTAACAAACAGGCACATTTTGCATCATACAGTCTTCAAAAATCACTGAGCAGCATCAGCAACCAATATAAGCCACATAATAAGATAAAATTTAAATATAAAAGAAAAAAAAAAAGACAAATTCAATGAAGACATTGTTACATTATACGAGGCAACCCTGCTTGATATGGATTGGTCTGTGATGAATGTGACGAGCAGAATGATTATCCAATCACAAGCTTGTGTTTTTTTTAAACGTTCTGCCCCTGAAAACAAATTTAAAGGGCTCCCTCCCCAGATGGACTAGTGAAATATTTCTGTGGCAGATATATGGAGCCGTCCATCTGGCTTGTCAGGTTACCTGGCAGGACCACCATCATGAAAACTGTAAAGTATCAGTATTTATATTTTTGAAACTTTGCAACAACTTACAATTTAAGTAAGTGAATGAAAAACATCTCGATTTTTAATTTTTAAATTTCCCTACCTGCAGCCATATGATTTTTCTGCTAATCATTAATAAAGCTTTAGATGTTAGCAGCGAGCCCAAAGTGCTCCGCTGCTTGTATTTCACATAATAATAATTATTTTTAAATCCATAGCCAGTCAATGTAAGTTTATACAAGAGGCAGGTTTTATTTTTGGAGACAACACTGATCACTGATGTAGAGAATTTTTAAGTACCCAGAATAAATATAAAATGTGTCAATTTTAATGTGAGAGGAAAGGGGCAGAAACGCTGCCAGTTTTGTGTTTGCTTCATCTTCGGTGTGTAAAGACCTTTCACCCTTATCTCTCAATTGTCTCAGACATGAGAAAATGATTCACGGATCCAAATTGATATTTGAGCTCTTTGAGCTGTTGGAGTGAAGACAAACATGGCTGCAGCGTTCAGACGAAGACAAACCATGAAGATCTTCTTCAGCACTCAGCCTGAGATGAAACCACAGGCAGAGGAGCCCACTTCAGGTCCTGATATTTGTGCTCCAGACTATTTTTTCGCATTGGTTGCAACGGTGCACCTAAAATCTTTTAAGGTGCACCAGCACAAAAATTGTTGAAACCATTGCTAAAAATGCACATAGAATTTTGAAGTCTGAATTAAACTTCTAAGTTACATGCTTTCACAGTTGTTTCTGGGCTTAGGGATGGGAATTGGTAAGATTTTATCCATACAAGTTGTTAACAAACCTGCTTATGGATCAAATTCTTTAACGATTCCCGTATTGATTCCTGCAGATTTTCCGTGTGGGCAAATGTTGGTCTTTAAATTTTCAGTGTCAACAATGTCAAACACACGTCACAGCATAGATAACTGCTTCTGCCAAGTGTTTCCACTCACTTAAGGTTGTGCAGTAGGTGCCTTTTGTCAAGAATGAATCCACAATTCTGACGCTTCTGAACCCTAGTTGGGTTTCCATTACAGTTTTTTGCAAAATAAAAGCGATATTACCAAAATTTCGACAAAGTATATTTGCACTTTGAACGTGTTTCCACTGAAGGTTGTTCTAGGCAGGAGCGTCGTAACTTTCATGAAATATCATCCTGCGAGATTTCACTGCAGGGAGATGGATGCCAAGGCTTGTCGAACCCTTTCTCCCTCATTTCCGTTTCTTTCTCCTTATAACTCTCTGCATTCCTCTGTTGTTTGCTGTCTTATATGGCAGTTGTGTTTTTCTCGAGAATAATGGCAAGAAAAGTCTCCGTCTCCTCCTCTGTCCAAACGAACGACGCAATGTTTACTCCCAGAGAAGTGATCATGTGACCAGATACATCATGTCCTGTGATGTATAATTGCGGAAAAAGCGTTTCCGTTGCGCTTTTGCGATATATTTGAATATCGGAACGTCAAATCACATTTTTCGTCATGGCAGATCCAGACGGTGATCTGGATCAACACCAAAATTGAATCAGTTCTTCCTTTTCCCATGCTGAACATTTCCTGAATTTCATCCAAATCCATCCATAACTTTTTGAGTTATTTTGTTCACAGACAGACAAACAAACAGACTCTCCCGAAAGCATAACCTCCTTGGTGGAGGTTATAATGGTTTTAATAATTTTTTCAGACTTCAGGCTGTCGATGGCTTCCCCTCTCGTTCTTCAGTAAACTCCCCCGGGATTGGTGGAACACTGTTTATCTAAAAATGCATTTTGGGCTTGTGGGTTTGGTTGAGCTTGGGATTCATACAGATTTTCATAATACTTTCAAATTCTTTCTTTATTTCCCCGGAGTAACTGCCCCGTCTTATTGAATTCTTCACCTGCTCACAGTCAGAGTGTCAGTCTCACTTTTCCCTCTTTGTCTGCAGCAGAGAATCTCTGTTCTGACTGTAATTAGCCCGGCTGACCTCATCCTCTTTGCAAACGTGAAGTTAATGTTTGGGCTGTGTTTCATCAGACCTCCATGATCTGAGTTACAAACGGATCAGCTCACAGTGAAGTGGGGTTAAAGCGGCTCCATCAGGGGAGGAGGAGACCACTTTAAGTCCCTGAATTACAGGAGCTGCTCCCTGATCTGTTTTTGTTCTCTGGTGAATTAGATTAAACTCCTAAGAAGAGGCTTCCAACTGAATCTGAATCAATAAAAAAAATACACAAAATTACAGGAAAGCAGAAGTCAAATGTGTCTTTTGAATTTAAGAGGAAGAAAATCCAGTAATAATCCTTTCATGCATGAATTATGAAATCACAAAGGATTTTTTTTTTAAATGTTGGTTTTCACTTTTGAAGAAGTTAAAATCATAGCTATTTTCTACAGTTATATTTTTGAAGGAGTTCTTCATTTGTCCTCGATAGTAGATGCCAGTGGTCAAATAGTAATTTAATGGAAATTAAAGAAGAATGTCTTTTACAAACATTTATTAGGGGTAAATAAAATAAAAAGCCAAATCTTAAGTGCACGTATTATTGTTATTTAATCAAACTATTCACATGTGAATTACACCAAAATTTTACATAAAAAAATACAAAATTAGGTGAAATCTGCATACAGGCACAATGCCAAGAATATACCCTTTAATTACACTCAACAAAAATATAAACGCAACACTTTTGTTTTTGCTCCCATTTTTCATGAGATGGACTCCAAGATCTAAAATTCATTCCAGATAAACAATATTACCATTTCTTTCAAAGATTGTACACAAATCTGTCTAAATGTTTGATAGTGAGCACTTCTGCTTTGCTGAGATAATCCATCCCACCTCACAGGTGTGCCACATCAAGATGCTGATCTGACATCATGATTAGTGCACAGGTGTACCTTAGACTGCCCACAATAAAAGGCCACCCTGAAATGTGCAGTTTTGTCTCACAGCAAAATGCCACAGATGTTGCAAGCATTGAGGGAGCGTGCAATTGGCATGCTGACAGCAGGAATGTCAACCAGATCTGTTGCTCGTGCATTGAATGTTAATTTCTCCACCATAAGCCGTCTCCAAAGGCGTTTCAGAGAATATGGCAGTACATCCAACCAGCCTCACAACAATATTCCACAGGCCACAATTGACAATCTGATAAACTCTATGTGAAGAAGATGTGTTGCACTGCATGAGGCAAATGGTGGTCACACCAGATAGTGACTGGTTCTGAGTCCCCAGACCCCCAATAAAGCAAAAAAAAAAATGCACATTTCAGGGTGGCCTTTTATTGTGGACAGTCTAAGGCACACCTGTGCGCTAATCATGGTGTCTGATGAGCATCTTGATGTGGCACACCTGTGAGGTGGGATGGATTATCTCAGCAAAGCAGAAGTGCTCACTACCACACATTTAGTCAGATTTGTGAACTATGTTTGAGAGAAATGGTAATATTGTGTATCTGGAATGAATTTTAGATCTTTGAATCCATCTCATGAAAAATGGGAGCAAAAACAAAAGTGTTGCGTTTATATTTTTGTTGAGTATAGATACATTTTTTATCCCACAAAATATATATTTATGTGAAGTATTTTTGAAATCTGCATAAAACTGTTCCTTATATATTATTAAATTATTATATATACATATATATTTTTTTAACCTGTCATATTCTTTGACAATAAAAGGATTTAACACATATTCCTGAAAGGCGTGGTGTAATTAGACCTAGATTTATGATACAATGTCACAATATGACAACAATATCCAAAAATATTTTTAAGAAACTTGAGACAAGGGTTTAGTAGTTTGCCACATGCTAGTTGGACATGGTACTGCAACCTAAATGTAATTAAAAGTATTCCAGTTACCTGTCCCCTGTAGTGGACACCATGCATGAAAGAGTTAATTCTTCAGTCACTTTTGCCTGGGAACAAAAAATCTCTGAGCTAAGTTTGTAAATCAGTTCTCTAAATAACTCGGTAACATTTTCATTAATCCCCTCCAAAGCCACAAAAAAATATAATTCAGTATATGAATTACATTTTCTCCAGTGAACAATCTATTGATCAGAAGAAGGTTGTTATTTTTCTGTGTTCAACTTCAACTTTATTATAACCCCGTGGGAAAATTGTTTTTCAGCAGCAGGCATCAGCACACAAGTACATGACAACACACAAATCATACAGACATTAAAAAAATCAGGAAAAATCCTGAACTCAAGTGAAAAAGGACGGCACCCAAACCACAAAACGCCAAAGACCAAGAGTCAGGCAAAACCCATAAAGTACATTCAGTCATCAAAGTGCCATGCAGGAGATTAATAAACAGTAATGATGAACATACAAGATAAAGCAGGTAAAGAGAGATTCAATAAAAAGTCAATAAATAGTCAAGGATTAAAATCCAAAAGTCGACGATCAATTCCATCCACAAGATGCACAAAGCACAAGACAAGAAAACTAGTCAGGCCAATGAATGAAGGCTTTCAATAGCAACTGGAATAAAAGAAGTTCTGGCTCTAGTTTTGGTTTTCGGCATTCTGTAACGTCGTCCAGAAGGGAGAAGATCAAATTCAGCAAACAGAGGGTGATCAGGGCAGCTCGGAATTTGTTGGGCTCTGCTAAGAATACGTCTGCTGTAGATATCCTGCAGCTGAGATTGCTGCACTCCGATCACCTTGCTCGCTATTTTGACCAGATTCACAAGTCTGTTTTTACAAGACAAAGCAAGACAACCGAACCAAGCAACCATGCAGTACGTGAGAGCACTTTCTATAAAGCACTGATAAAAAAGAGACATGAGAACCTTACACACATTAAACGTGGTCATCTTTCTCAAGAAATAAAGTCTCTGCTGGACCTTACCACAAACAGCATCAGTATTGGCTTCAAATCAAAGTAAATTATCAAGAACTGTTCCCAGATATTTGTAATGAGAAACAATCTGAACATCCATGTCATTAATGACAGTATGACTGACACTGGGCTGTGACTTTCTAAAATCAACAATCATGTCTTTAGTTTTTAAAACATTAATCTACAAGCAGAAATCTTTGCACCAAGTAATAAAATCATCAATGACAGGACCGTGTTCAGACTCATCTTGACCCAAGAGACTCACGATCACTGTATCGTCTGCAAATTTAACAAAATGCCTGTTACTGTGCATGCTCCTGCAGTCATTGGTGTACAAGATAAAAAGCAATGGAGAGAGGACACAGCCCTGCGGGCAGCCTGTGGAGGAAAACAGTTTAGGAGATAAAACACCTGCTGCCTGCAGTCTCTGTTCTCGTCCGCCAGTTTTACCTTTAATTATTATAACATAAATGGCATTCACCGTTTTCAGAGCTCAGCGTCTTGGGTATCAACATGTCTTCATCACAAAATGCTGTTTTCTGCTTCAACCTCAGCTGAAATTGGTTCAACATTTAGGACAGCGCTGCACCTGCTGATGTCCAGTTGATGTCTCACTGGCTAATGATACTTTAGCGGGACTTTAGTGGATGGTAATGGCAGAAGGAAAAGTGATCTGACTCTGCACAGAGACAAACTAAAACAGTCTGTACAATAAAGTAACGCTGTTGTTTGATGCTAGAATAACCGAGTGAAGATGCAAGCTCTTGGATCGGATCGGTCCGATATGTTTTTGGTCAAGAGCACAAAGCCTCCTCATCACTGAAACTGACCTGTTTTCTTCTGTTTGAGTCCATCTGTGTTACAAGCAGATGAGCAGCAAGAGAACATTTTATTCTGAAATAAACAACACTTTGACTTATAAAAGAGGACGTTCACAAACCATCATGGTGCATTTGTACATTCTGCCAATATATGGGATATCTGTATCAACAGAAATGTATTCATCTTTTCAGTAGAGGTGTGAAAAAATATCAATACACCAATATATCGCAATATTTTGAACTCCAGTATAATATTGATATTTCAAATCTTGATATTGATTTTTTTGTTAAATAAAAACTCATTTTTTATCAGAGTTGGAAATAAAAAATAACGTATAAGTGTGTATGCACAGGTTTTTTTCATGCACTCTCATTGGTTCAGACAGTTACAAGAAAAATATGTGATTTATTTTACTTACTGTTGTGCTGTCAGTAACTCAAAGCACTTTATTCCTCGTGTCCAATTACAGTTTGAGCTGCACTGCAGGTTAGAATGCTTTCAATACATTGTTAAAGGGAAAACAAGAACAATTTCTTTGCAACATTAGTTCAAATGACTTGAAGTACTTTATATTTTCAAGTTAAGTGTATGTATGTAACAGAACATGAGACATATTTCAAAATGAATAAAATGTAACAGTTGTTCTCAATCGAACAGTTTTTACTTGATTTGTATTTTGATTTACATTTACACCACCCAAGTTTTTTCTTAGTGAACTGTAGAAATTATAATACAGTATATTAAAAATATTGTGATATCATGATATATCGTGATGTGTATCGTATCATGAGGTTCTTACCATACTCACCCCTACTTTTTAGGCAGTTCTAAATCTTCATGTTGATATTGTTCTGATAATATTGTGCATCTGAGCAGCAGTGATGAAGTGAGCTGATTAGATGATCCCTGGTTTATAAACTGGATCAGAGCCCACGATGCCTAAATCAGAGAACAGAGGCCTCGTCCTCATCTCATCACCTCCTAAAATCAGTTTTATATGAAGTCTGTCCTGGGAAGTCTTTATTTGACTTTGACTTTGATCGAACTGCATCTCATTTACATCTTTATGCTTCCTGACCTTTCTAAAGTGTGCCATGAAATTCTCCTGACAGAGGAGAAGACTGAGCTGATGTCTCTCTCTCTTTAACCCTCACTGTCTCAATACTTCAGAGTTTGGTCCGGTTGTTAAGATTGTGTCTGCAGGGTAAAAACTGAATGAATGAGTCTTTAGTCAGTTTACTCTGAGCAACAAATAGATCCTAAATGAGTGTAAAAGACGAGATATTGGAGCATGAACAGTCTGAGGCGTCAATCAAACAAGACAAAGTTAATGTGTAAACTCCACTCAGATTAGATTCATAATGAGGGAGGAAAGCTGTTAAAAGTGGTGCCCTGGTTTGTGCTGCAGGCCACAAGCCGAGCTTTCTGGGATCACATTTAGGCCAAGAAATGGGATAGTTGGTATTTTATATGATTATGCTTTTCCTCCTTTGTTTTAGAAATGAACTTTTTCCACACAGATGAAGTTTTAAACACACATTTGTTGACCTAAAAACTCATTAATGTGCTGTAAATAACATGCGGATATCTACCAGAAATGTGAAAAAAAAGCTATTTGGTTTTCAAAGTTGTCCCATGAACCTAAAAATGACCTTTTTTTAGTTACTGTTGCTATATTAAAATACAATTCAAAATTACCATCACTATTTTACATTCTTAACCATTTACTGATATAATGATATATATGCACATTATGAATCTGTGATTCATCAAAAACATGTTTTTCAAACTCAATACCATCTATTTCAAGTTATTTTGCATTTTTACAGACATTTCTGCCTTTTCTAATTGATTGTATTCCATATATTTGTGCATTTTTTTGTCTTTACATAATCAACTGTTGGCCTTTAGAACCTTTTAATCCCACATCAAGAAAATATCAGAGTTTTTTGGTTAGTATGTGGTTTTCTCTGTTCCCTGAAGTGCTAACAGAACCATGATGTGATTGTTCTGTTTCCTAAAACATTAAATATCCCTGAATCTAAACTCCTCAGACATGTCCAACACGATCGAAGCTCAAGGTGGTGGAGTTTCCAAGCTGCCCGTTGCCCTCTGCTCATGAACGCAGCTTTTGGAGATTTCTGTCAAACTTTGCTTTGTTTTGATGGAGCTTGACCTGATCAGACTTAAACTGCTCTCATCTAAAATCTGTGGAAACCAGCGAACTGGCTCTCGAGCTGGAAAATAAAGCAGAATACGATCCCCTGTGGGAGCTGCTTCTTCTTCTTTTGTTCTGTTTAATGATGAAATAAAAGTTTTATAAGCAGCAGGAGAGAAAATGCATAAATATTTGAGAGGAGCAGGTTAGTAAATCTGTTTGAGGTGAACATCACTGCGAGCTCTGAAGATAAATTTGAAAACATCTTGATGAATCAGGACCGTGGATGTAAAGGCTGTTCCAGTTTGTAGAATCATATTCATGACTGCAGCTCTCTTCAGGGTTCCTTCTGTCGTGTTTCTCCTTTAGTGTCTCCATGGTGTGTTAGAGCAGAGCATGATTCACAGAGATCTGCCTGAGAATTGATCTGTGAGTCATCAGATCTGCAAAGAGTCTCTGCTGTAGTCGTGGATGACGCAGGTCTCTGTTTGTCCTGCAGGTCTGTTTTGTCACTGATGGAGCTGTGATGACAAACTAACATACATGTTCTTTGTAGGGAAGAGTATCGGCAAGAACCTCACAATAGGATAATATCACGATATATCATGATATCACAATATTGTGATATATTGCGATATTCTATAGTTAACTGAGAAAAAAATGGAGATGGTGTTTATGTAAATCGCACAGTATTACTCAAAACTGAAAGTACTAATCAAGTCAAAACTTTTTGATTGAAAAACTTTTTTCCATTTTGTTGTTTTTGAAATATGTCAAATGCAGTGTTACATTCATACACATAAGTCTGGCTCACACTACAGGATTTTAAAGGTCTTATAAGGTCCTGAAATCGGGTTGTATCACACATATAAAGAGAATCTTGACAGATTATCTTCTCTTAAAGGAGACATATCATGCTGATGCATGCTTTAATACTTACATATAATATAATAAATTTGAAAACAAGACCTTACACCCCCTTAATTTTCAAAAAATGAGATATTGTATTTTTTCTGATATCCTAGAACGAGATTTGATGCCTCTTAAAATAGGTCATTGTGAGATGTCCGTGAGATTTCAAACATCGTGACATCACGAGGTACCTTTCTTTTTATTGGAGTAATCTGATAAAACACTTCCTCCTCTGTGATGTCCGTTAGCCACAAAACCGTCACAGAGGAACACATCCATCCAGCAGGGGTTTATAGATCCCTAGCTCACATTCACTCATTACCTGCTCTGGCCTGTAGGGGGGACTCAATACCCGGTCGCTGCTTTGAGCCTGCCGGAAAATACAGTAGAAGAAGAAGGACAGGCTGGCTCAACCCCCGATAGAACTGACCAATCAGAGCACAAAGGGCTGTGACGTTGCGAGGTAACTTTAGGTCATCCTCAGATTCGAGCATTTCAACGAGACCTTGCTAATGGCCTAAAATGAGGATTTTGAGAACGCTATTGTGGGGCAATGAAGGAACTAAATGACTTGTACTGAGGGCAGAAATGCTTTTCAGGCATCCTAGTCTGGCATAGTGAAAAGGAGAAACAAGCATGATATGTCCTCTTTGAAGGTGTAGTCAGCGATCTTCTAATCTTCTAATCTAATGCAGTATTTGTCAAAATCACCGTATTTCTCCTCTCCATCCACAAGATGTCACCACTGACAGCATGTTGAAAAAAAAGTCTGGTTTTAATACACAGCCTTGGCTCTGAATTTCAGCAGGTATATACTGTGGCTCAGGCCGAGCCACCAAAATAGGGTACACCCCCTCACATCCAGGGGGCAATCATACTCACGCGCAGATCAGACAGAGGGGGGAGGAGGAGTCGTAGGTTAAGAGAAATTCAGGAGGACTCACTCTGTTTTTATCAGCTGATGATCAACCAGTCGTTGACCTTCACATTGACACGGTAGTCAATCAAACCACAACACCTTCTGCAAGAATTTGAATGTGTCTGCTGTTAATCTGTTTATGCTGTTGATGTGTATCATTTAGCTCTTTTTTGATTTTGTTTTATGTTTTAATTATTTATTTTACAAATGGAAGTATGGGGAATACACAAACACACTCTAAAATCTAACAAGTAGGCCTGTCTCAATAAAAAAATGTGCAATAATTGTTTAGTTTAGTTTAGTTTAGTTTATTTGTTTAGCTCAAGTTTAGTACAAGTACAAAACTGAGCAAGGTGGGAACGAAGCCTCTACAGGCTTGTACAGAGTTCCACACCTGCCCATAACAATCACATGACATGCAGGCTAAACACTTAACAAAAAAACAAAAAACACAAGACAACACAAGAGAAAAACTAGCGAAAAACACTACAAAACCAAAAAAGCTATAACACAGTACATATAAAATTCAAGAAAGATGCGGCAAAAGCAAAAAAAACACAATTACAAGGACAGGGATCAGGCTGGCAACAGAAGTTTCTTCAAATGCTTTTTGAAAGCAGAATAGGAGGACACTGACCGCAATGGTGCGCTTAATTCAGTCCAGAGCTTAGGACCTCTAAATGTGATGTTGAACTGGTGTCTTGAAGTCCGTGTGTGAGGTAAGACTAGACTGTTGTTGCTGTGCCTAGTTTGATATGTATGTACCTGTGTGGTGAGGATGAACAAATCCTGAAAGGTGTCTGGAAGATCTTGTTTCTTATATATAAACTTATGCATGAGTAAACAAAAAATAATTGCTGATAAACAATATTATTGTCTGTGTAATTTTGAAACATCATTTTTCATTAATGTAATGGTAATGCGATAAATGCCATAAAGTGAGTACACCATATCAAAAGCAATGAACTTTATTTTTGCAAGAGTATGTAACTGTAATTGGAAGGTCAAGAACTGTTAAATAAAATCAATCAAACAAACAATGAAAATAAAATGGATTCTCTTTTGGGAAAAACTGCATGTAAATAAAAATCAATATACTAATCAAAAACAATAAATATAAACCCACGAACACGGGCGTAGGTTTGATTTTGACATTGGTGGAGACATAAAAGTGCTCCAAGGTGGCACCCCTGAAAGTTGATGTGTTTTACGTTTATGATTGTTCGTTCAAGTCATGTAGAACGGATCAATCAAACAAGCAAACTATCATATTCACAAAAAGTTTCTCTATATACTATACCTTCAGCCTCTCCTCCCTCATCTCTATAACAATCATACATGTTGATGGCTATAGACTGAGGAGAAAGCAGTTTTACAGATATTACCAATAAGTGTAATATTTTCCCCAACAAATGAATGCATAAAATCATGTTTGTAATCCGATGTTTTATTGTGTTTTTTTTCCCACAAACTTTTGTTGGTCTTAAATGGTTGCTGCCTTTCAATACACAAATTATACATGGATAATAAATAAAATAACCATAAGTGTGTCACTTTGACATTAAATATAATCATTTTATAGTTACAACATTATATACTATGCTTGTGTTTTGTGTTAGGGACTATGCGGTGGTGGCATAATACTGATGGGGACGTGTCCCTAGTGTCCCTACTCAATTCTATGCCCCTCCCCACAAAGATTGAATGACTGACAGATGGTTCACTCCTCTCATTCTGCTATAGAACCAATGCACCCAGGCATTGAGACAGACGTACAGAGTGAACCATCTTCTCATCCAGCCTGTTTGGTAGAAAGAAGGAGGAAAACAAACATGCATGCACGTGCCAATTTATCAAGGCCAACACACTTACCAAGGACGTTTTTATTTATCTTGCAGTTAATTGATTTGTTGATTATCATGACAGGCATACTAACAAGTTTGTCTTACTTAAAAAAATTTGGAGCCAATTGCCTCAAAAAAGGTAAATTAATTTGATTAATAGTCTTAGACTGCCTTTACTTTATAGTTACATGTTTTGTTTACTCGGATGTTGCATGGTCTTAATTCTATTAAGTTTTTTACCTTGGTTTAAGAAAGTTGTTTTTAACGTTCTACGTCAGTTATCCACCTGCATCTGCTCGCACATTCACTCCCTTTCATGCCCATTTACACACCACTGATGCAGCAGCGGGAGCAACTTGGTTTTTAGTGTCTTTCCTAAGAACTTATCGCCATTTGTTGCCCAGACCTGGACTCAATCCTGCAACCTCCTGATTACGACAGAGGATGGCTAGTACCAGGGGTGTCCCAATACAATTTACCCCTCCGATACGATACAGATATTGCAGCCTTGAGTTTTGGCCAATACTGAAACAGATTAGATACGATATCAGCAGGAATCAAACAGACTTTTATTACTTATTTTGTAGTATGGTCTGTAAGAAAAGGCTTGATCAGGTGAGATTACTCAAACAGAGAACAGTAGTCAGCAATAGTAGGTATGAGAAAAAGTGACCCATTTGTTATTAACCAATGGGTTCAATAAATTTAACTTTAAACAGAAGAATATAGTACAATTGCAAAAAAAATAAAAATAAATAATACTCCAAAAAGTAACCTCAAGTAATCCAGTTGCAACAAAAACAAATATTTTTAAATTCCAAAATAACCAGTGTGTTTAACTTAAACATAAGCATATTCTGCAACTGAATTAAATAAATAAATAAATAATTGGAATGAACTGCTTGTATCGGAGTGCTTTTATAGGATATTTTAGATTCAGGCTGATAAATCTAATTTAGGAGACAGGTATGTCGGAGAGAAAAGTAGATTTAAACCCGAGGTTGGACTCCCACACACTGTCTTACTTGCAAGAAAATCATTTATTTGCAACGTTTGGGTGTCAAACCTTCATCAGGCAAACAGTTTGTTACAGAGGGCAGGACGTCTTAAAAAGGAAGTGGCGATCACACCTGTGGCCAATCGTCATCATGCTGTAACATCTGCACCAAAAAAATAAACAGACAAAAAAACTGAGACTTCCTGAGTGAGAGAGTCAACATGATGAAAGTCTATTTAGAGCCTACAAATAAGGCTTAAAATGAAAACATCAATCACAAAATATACAATTTAGGGGACATTGAAGGTCCATAAGACAAGTAACATTGTAGAGAAACATTATAATAAACTTTAAGTTGACACACCCCTTGATTATTAAATCACTTAATTTCCTGCAAGGTAAACAGTCTTGAATGCAGTACAACCTGATGACATCAATACATATAAATAGACACATTTAATAGGCTGATATGATCTGATATTTGTTTTTTTGTTGATATCGGACCAATATACGACATCAATATCAGATCGGGACAACCCTAATGACACCAAAATAATTCAAGAAGACTTTGTGGTTGCAGAGATACACTCTTTTGTTTATGAGTAAGTCATTTTTGAGCAGAAGACTTAAAAAAGTGGGCTGAACCAGCTAAACAGATACTTTATCCGGTCTATCAGCTTCATTTTTGTCAAACTAGGGACTGAAAGAGCTCCTCTGACACGGCCAGGCTCGCTGCTATAACAGATGAAAATGGATCCTGATGCTAACATCTTTACCTGAATGTGATCCCTTCACACTCCATCACCGCTCCGATGCTGAATGCCTGCTTATGTAATAATACGTATAACAAAACAAATAGACGGGTGCAGATGCGACTTTAAGCAGGGAGCATCCCTGTAATCTGAGGCTGTGTTATTGTCCCGTTCACACTGCTGCTCATTTATCTTCTTAAACACAGTTACATCAGCCGCTCTGCTGCACCGTGAGATCTTATTTCTGAATCATCAGTGTGTTTATTAGCTTCCTGTAGAGACTTGGTGATGTAAGGTAATAGGTCTGATCCAACCCGAGGACACAGACATCTATCTTTACCATCTCACACACAGAGGAGGCAGGACTTTATTTACTGTCCTCATGGTGTGTGGGTCGAGCAGAGGGAGGAGATTCAGGCCAAACGTCTGCAGGTCATTCAGCTGCCCTGAGGATATTTGTCTTAAACACACGTCCACCTCCACAGCTGAGAGATGAAGCCAGTGTGAGAGAGCAGGAGGCTTCAGAAAGCTGGACAGACTGGACCACAAACAGCTGATGCTGCTCTGTGTCCATCCGTCATCTTCTACAGTCCAGGGCCCGTATTCACAAACACCTTCAGGCTAAAGTTTCTCCTAACTCGCCAATTTAGGAGAAACTCTCAAAAGTAATGGCTGTGTCAGTCCTAAATTTAGAACTCCTAAATTTCTCTCCTAAAAGTATTTCACAAAGCATTTTAGCACTAAAACAAGCTCCTAAACCTGTGAGAAGTTAAAAGTAGTGCAGAGGACTCCTATAACATACAAAAGATACAAGAACATGAGCTTCTGAAAAGGTACGGCCTCAGTCAGGAGGGTAGAATGATGGTTATAGAATTAGTTAAAGATTAAATCACTTCACCAACAAATAGAAATAACCCAGTGTCTTGGGTGCAGAGCCCCCTCCTAATAAATGACATAAAAATATAAAAGTTCACGTTTATAAAATTTGTGATGACACATTTAGCAAGGTTAATGTATGTGTAACATTTCGGTGAATTACTGAACACGCTAAATAGATTGTTAGGTTTAGTTTGACAATAATTGGTCTTACCTGTTGCAGTGGTTTGTCTTTTGAATTCTGAAATCTCCGACCTTAAGACTGTAAAGAGAACCAACGTTTCTCACAGTCAGCAGTGGTTCGGCTCAAAAGTGGGAACGCTGCATTTATTTGTAAGCTAATTTGTTCCCATGTTTCTTTTTTCACTTGTGAGTTTATCCCAGATCTAAATTTTCCTCTGATAATGTTCTTTCTCTCATGGATAAGTTGGGTAAGGAGGAAAAGCTGGTTTTGTGTCCAGTCTGGTTTGTGCTTTCTTTTGCCTGATGTTTTCTCTGCCATGGTTATTCCAGAGTCCCAGTCATGAAGAGGCTGCTTATATGTATATCTGCTAATCGTTTGACCAGATACAGCTGCTCAAAGTTACCAGAACACATACTTGACTAGTAGGCTACATCTTTTTTTTATTTGAAGGTCTTTATTTTAATATACCAACATGACATCTTTCTCTAAATTGAATGATTTCTATGTAGAAAGTTCTCACAAAGACCCATTCCCTGTCAGCCAATCATTGTAGGCGTTGTAAGTCAGGTGGTTCCTGAAACATGACATCATCCATAACAACAGGGTCTGAAACATGACATCATCCATAGCAACAGGGTCTGAAACATGACATCATCCATAGCAACATAGTTAGCTCCGCCCCTTTCTTTTAGCTTAAAGATGCAGTGTATAGAACTTGGCATTTTAGCGACATCTAGCGTTCAGATTCTAGAATGAGCATAATTGTATCCAAAACGCCACATCGCTGAGCAACGGTACACTGTGAAGACCAAAAGGGATTGTGAACATGGCACACAATTTATGTTGTGTGTGTGATTATACACACAGTTTGAATCCCTAGGACAGAGTAACAACTTTCTATGCATCCACCGACATCCCCTCCTCTTCTTCGCCAGCATTCCAGGTAGATTTCAGAACCAGCGGACAGATTCGCGTTTCGTTATTTTTGTCCCTAAAAAACACCCGTAGACAACACGGCGGATCAATATGTCGGCCTACATGAAACAGCGGCCTGCGGTAATGTAATTTTTTTAATAAAGATTTTTCTACCTAAATAAAAATAAAACAAACATTTTATGGGGTTGATTGTACTCCTATTTTGACGAAATTTACATACAAATAGAAACATATATCTCCTATATTCACCATTTCTGTTTGGCAAAATGTGGTGGATGTATAAAATGCCACATTCTACACACTGCACCTTTAAGCGCTCTCTGAATTCCTTAGTAAGAGTTAGTCTCAGCAGCTTTGTGAACAGGTTTGCAGAGAAAACTCTTAGTTAGGAACTTTTAGTGTCATTTAGGAGTCCTCCTAGTGGGAGGGTAAAATGCTTTGTGAATACGTCCCTGACCTCTCGGTGTGTTTGTGCTTCTCTCGCAGGCCTCAGGGTGTTCATAGGATGTCCAAACTCACAGTCGAGCAGCTGTCCAGCACCACCGTCAGCGAGGCCTCCACTGCCATCACCTCGTCCACAGTGGACACCACGCCGGCCTCCAAGGTACGTCCGATCATCTGAGAGTTCGTTCATGAAGGTTCAGAGCATCAGCTGCTTTGGGCCTGCTGTTGAGCCTGTTCACATGATTCCTGAATGTTTGTCTTCATTTCCTGCACATTTCTTTTTTTTTTTTTGTTTAAATTGTCATCCTCATGTTGGACGTGAAGCTCAGGTGGTTTCAGAGCATGTTGTCCCTTCAAATAGTAATCCATCATACATCCAACATGATTGAGCTAACAGGTATAACTGTCCTGTCATACATATGAGGATTGTTCCATTTTTCACACCGTTAAATGTAGATTTTCGTTGATTAAGTGAGTTAGTGGTAATGTTGAGTATTTAGAATTGAGATGAAAGTTTATCAGAGACCTCAGATCTACAGTCAGTTTGAGATTTTTTTTGAGCATGTCCACTGGCCTCAAAATCGCTCCCAGTGACCAAACAGCTCATTTGACTCTGCCTTCATCCACTGTTTTCACCAGTGGGGGTCTGACTGGAGCCCTGCACGGTAAAACTGTGTTACAGGCCGATCGCACCGAGACATGATGCCCAAAACAGTTTCCATTTTATACATAACAAATGGGCGGGACAGTTCTAGTTTGCATCGCAGCAGAAGATGTCAGAGTGTTGTTTCCTCTTCATTCTCGGCCTGTCCCATGCTGAGAGTTTCACCTTCTGTTGGAGTGCACTGATCAGTGGGAGTGTGATAAGTCTCACAGTTGTTTTCCTCATCCAGGTCAGTTCGACCTCAGCTGTATTTCTGTTTTTAATGTTGGCTACAGATTTGAGAGTGCCGTCATTACGGAGTCAAGGCTTTGGAGAGGTTGTTTTTCCTCTCATACATCAGTATGAAATACCAGTAATAGAATGTTAAAAAGGTAAGAGGGTGTTGATCAGGCAGTAAACGCTGATAACGTATTCAGTTTATTTACACTTTATTTACACTTTCATAACTTAGTCATTTTTTGGCTCCTGTAGTCGCTGGCTTTGTTCAAACTCAGAGTTTTTTTGTAGTGCTGTCAGTAGATTAAAATAATTAATCTAATTAATCTATTTTTAATCTCACTTTAGAAATTGCTGAAAAAAGCCTCAGCTTGAGGTATTTCCATTGAAATTCATTACATTATTGTGGCAGATCAAAAGATTGTTCTCCACCCCCACAAAACTGAAGCACAAGAAGCCCAATGCATAAAAACTTTCCAGCTTTAACGGACCAATCAGGGGTCAGAGGCGGAGCTACAGAAAGTGACTGCATGTTTGAAAGAAACAGTGGCGTGTAAAAGTGATCTCTGTGGATGCAGAAAGATCTGCAGTTTTATCAGAATTGACTAAATTTCTCCTTTAAAAGAGGAGCAGAGAACGACACTTCAAGCTTTCTTCTGGGAAATACTGTTCTTGCTCTTCTCCCGACTGGAGATCACTGCTGGGAAAACAAGAGAGAAGTAGAAATGCTGTGCTAGCAACGCAGAGCCGTAGTCATGGTTACCCTACGATATCAAATTTGCTCTCCTCAGAAGTTTACCAGGAGAACTTGGTGGGTTTTGTCTTTGACGAGATTCATGTCACATGTGGCAGATAAGATTAATGTGAGATAAGATGATAGTGTTGAATATTATGTTCAGTTTGGAAGAAGGCAAAGTCCAGATTAGATTGGTTAGCCAACCATTTATTGACAACATGTGAGACAATACAAAAGATAATAAAAACACTCAGTTGCTGACGGCTCTGATCTGCACCTCACCAGGGATGTACCGGCAAAGAGCCTTGAACAAAAAGCATACACAAGATCTTATGCACATCAGGATTTGGGCAGTACCAACTTATCACTTATCATATTTCATAAGCTATGTCTGTCAAGAAAGATAACTATAATGGCCTGGTAAAAATCAGACTTAAGGCAGAAGTTCATCCAAGAGTTGGACGAACTTCTTTCAGTTGCGAAATTGAGAAACTGGCCTCCAGCCCTTTCCAACTGAAACCACAGTCCTGTCTAACTGAGACTGCACCATTTTGATTTATGACACATTTGACCTGTTGAACAAACATGTTTGAACTGATCTGCCCTAACATAATAGATTTGAATAACTATTAGCATAAAAGGACATCTTTGGACAAATATTAGCATTAGCTAGTATGTAAGGGATAATGTAGAGCGAGCCGGTCACTATAGAGAAATAAACCCCGACAGGGTGATGCAGGACCCCGACGCAAAGCGGAGGGGTCCTGCATCACCCTGAAGGGGTTTATTTCTCTATAGTGACCGGCTCGCTCTACATTATCCCGCTTATTACACGGCTACTCACTAAAGAATTCAAAAGTTTGACATCAAATGCTTATCTACATATGATTTTATTGATTTACGAAAGTTTTCATTGCATCCGCTTGAAAAAATAGTTCGTTCCTTTCTACGGTTGAAACAGTAACGGAAAGCAACGGTAACTCTGAAGCGAAGATTAGCTTATTAAACTGAACATTTCCATTGATTGTGACGTGGGACAAGGTGAATGGGACGTCCATAATTCCTCCCTGCTGTGGCCCTGTAGCTGACATACCTAGAATCAGTTTTTCACCGTTACAACTGCTCTCAATATTATCTCATCACTAACACTTTAAGAGAGGCACTCACCCGATCTGCTGCTGCTGCCAGAATTAGAGGACAGGATCTTGCTCCACTTTTTAAAAAAAAACGATGTCTTGCTGCAGGTATAAACGTCTTTCTGCGGATTGATACGACATGACATGATTCGCCCGAGTCGATCAGAAGCGTCCTTAACAACGGTCTGCTATTCATAGCAACGGTCTGCTATCCAGGAATAACAGACCGTAGAATGTTGTAATTGACCAATCAGGATCGAGCATTTGACAATGCCGTGTAATAAATATTTATAACAATAGTCTAGGGACTGACATACTCGTAGTTTCAGCTGACAGCTAACAACAGGGTCGAGCTGCTACGTCAGACTATGGCTTGATTTGATTGGTCTGTGAAGAGTGTGACGAGTAGACTGATCGTCCAATCACCAGCTGCTCTGGTATTTTAAGGTGCTACTCTCTGAAAATACCAAAACAGTGAAATCAGTTTAAATATTAGATTAAGGATATTAAGAAACATGGCACGCTTTATGACTGTAATTAAAAATCTAAATTAACACAAAAATTTGACACCCCTATTTTTTTTGACAGTCTACACCTGCCCCACAGCAACGATAACATCGCCCGCTGTCCTGGGACTTTCGTTTGCTCCAGTGCAGCCTTCTAGTCTGAACCTCCCATTGGGGCGTTTGGGCTTCACTTCACACAGGGAGTATGGACAGGGACACATTGTCCATATTAATATACAGCTATGCCACCTGAGGTGAACATCTTCTCCAGAATTAAGGTGTCTCCTCTCCTCTCCCCCTCGCCCGTCTCTCCTTAGTCCATATCTTCACTCCGACTCACTCACACACATCCGCCGCTCCGCAGTGGCGTGAAACCTCATCCTGCCCCATCAACAGGTGCCTCGGGACTAAGATTGAACATGTGTCATCAGGCGTGGCGCGGAGTTGACAGGGCATCCATCATGGCGGCGCGTCGCCGTGCTTTCCCACTCTGCAGCCCTTCCAGGTGCTGCGGCTCATCAGGCCCGCCATCCGACCGCACAGAAACACGTCGAGGCATTATTCTGACTCAGAAAGAACGCCACACCGCCATCAGGACACACCTGAACATCAGAGCCGGAGATCTCTCTCTGCTTTTCATCATGTCATCATTTAGGACGTCCTGTCTTTGTTTGCTTTTATTAATTTATGTCACTTTTCTGCATCAGCTACCTGTCAGATTTATGAAAAATCATGTTTAAATCTAGCAGGTCAACAATAAGTCCAGACTAATTTTTCTGTTTCATTTTTAATCCTGATGCAACAACAAACTGGTCTACCTAAGAGACCCTCATATCTCTGCATAAAAAGTTCAGTGTGGCAAAGGTGACAGCGTAAATAGAAAACTCTTACTGCTCCAACTTTTTCTTGCACAATGAAAACAATTCTTGCTGTAAAATACATGACATGCTTTCAGCTGAATTAAATTCAATCTTTTATTTCTAACATGTAAAAAACAGACATGGATGGTCACCATAAATCATGCATAAATAAAGTCATATCTGGAGCAAGTCCAAATCAAATGAAAAATGTTTTATATCTTGTGATAATTTGAAGAGATTGTGTTCAACATGACATGAACTTGCCTTTCTTTAAGGCAAACTCTGCACCAACTTGCTGAGGAAATCACAGAAAACAGGACGAAAAGCAAAGACTGAGTGAAAAAATCAGTGTATTTAGATGTAATAGCAACTACCTAATACCAGAATTTTTTAAACTTATGTAATTATATTGAAAATCAAATGAAAGTGACAACAGTTTGCTACCTTTTCAACAAAACAGAAGCTCTAGATACCAAATATTAGTTGTGTTTTTGTTTTCAGAGCTGTAAATTGCAGGGAAGCTTTTGCAAACTGTTAATAGGCTACTGCAAAAATGCATCACCAAACATTGCCAATATAGATGAAGAGACAATGTGTAGGAGCTTGCCTCCATTCTTTAAATGATTCATTTTAGTCCTATCCATCAGTAACTTGTGCTTTCTCTGGTAGTAGGAAACATACATGGGTTGGGTATACTGCTCATGAGTTTTTGCATGCACACCAAGCACCAGGTTATCCATGTCCCTGAAAAAACGATGGATACCAAAATTTCCATGTGTGTTCCAACTGAACATGAGTATCAAATGTTGTGTCACCTCTAATGTAATCTAATATACCAAAACAAAAAAACAAAAAAGGTAAACTGTTGATATCTTGCATGTGCAGCATGTTTATGTTCTAGAAAATGAGTGTAAGGAAATATAAACTTATTTTATCCTTCTTTGTTACCACATACCACAGTCAAGTTTTTAATATTATATTTAAAACATTCACAATCTATTCAGGAATATATTGATTAAAAATTGAATACACTGCCTGACCAAAAAAAAGTCACCACATGGATTTAACTAAGTAAACAGGTACGAGCCTCCTATTGGATAATTACTGCATGTGTGATTATCTTTCAAATGGAAACAATTTATTTAACTCCAGCTGATGCAATGAGCAGCTTCTCATTTTCTTGAACAACCATGTCAAAGACACATCCTGTGATCGTGGAAAAGATGTTAGTCTGTTTAAGAAGGGTCAAATCATTGGCATCAGGCAGAGAAAACATCTAAGGAGATTGAAGAAACTACTAAAGAACTGTCCAACACATTATTAAAAACTGGAAGGATAGTGGGTAACCATTGTCTTCAAGGAAGAAATGTGGTCAGAATAAAATCCTGATTGATGGTGATCGGTGAATCACTTAAACGTTTGACCAAATCAAATCAAAGAGAAACAACAGAAGAACTCAGGGGTGTGTTTAATAGTGAAAGTAAGAACATTTCCACACACACAATGTGAAGGGAACTCAGGGGATTGGGACTGAACAGCTGTGTAGCCTTAAGAAAACCACTAATCAGTAAGGCTAAGCAGAAAACAGGCTTCAGTTTGCTAGGGAGCATAAAGATTGGACTGTGGAGGACTGGAAGAAGGTCATGTGGTCTGATGAGTCCAGATTGACCCTGTTCCAGAGTGATGGGAGCATCAGGGTAAGAAGAGAGGCAGGTGAAGTGATGCACCCATCATGCCTAGTGCCTACTGTCCAAGCCTATGGGAGCAGTGCTGTGATCTGGGACAAATTTGTGACATTGCAGAAGCTATAAGAAACAATGACACAGAGAATGAGACTGTACTCAAAGCTATAGGCGGAACAATGAAATATTAGAGTGTGTGACCTTGATTTAGGTGGCAACGTTTTCTTTTGGCCAGGCAGTGTATAAGCTACTTACATACAAATGTGCACATAATACTTCATCTGTATATAATACAAAATGATTTAGCAGTAGATGCAGTTTTTTTGTGGAAATAATTTGCCCTGATTATCTCTTCATCATGGCACCTGCTAACTGGTGGGTTGTGTTACACAGCAGATGAACATTTCCTCAAATTTGATGTTAGAAGCAGGAAAAATGTTCAGGTTTAGGGATCTGAGCAAGTTTGACGAGGGCCAAAGTGTGATGGGTGGACAATTGGGTCTCCAAACCTGCAGCTCTTGTGGGCTCTGACTTATTGTGAACCTGAGTGCTCCAGGTCTGCGGGGTCAGTATCTGAAAAATATCCACAAAGTCAGATCTGTTATTCTCATCACCCTCAGTGTGTAAAGGCCAAAAAAGATTTGACTGACTTTAGAAGAAGAAGGTGCACTCTCTGCCTTCCATCTGCGTGAGGTTCGGAAATGTGTGGGATTCAGAGTC
Source organism: Scarus forsteni (assembly GCA_036419115.1). NCBI lineage: Eukaryota > Metazoa > Chordata > Actinopteri > Labriformes > Labridae > Scarus > Scarus forsteni. Next base: position 1,733,436 of record JAZDUH010000459.1, read on the forward strand.
GAGCGAAAGGCCAGAAAGAGGCTGGCAAAATGGAGCAGAGAGCCCTTCACCTGTTAAATCATCAGGCAGAGTGACGCCTGCTCGGTGAGGGATTTGATCGGCTGACCTCCGGCTCTCAGACGAGGCTCTGCCGGCTTTTCAGGTTTCCATTAACGTAACAAATATCTGCTCTGCATGCTGAGTCACTCACCTACAAGACAGAGAGCCTCTCTGCAGCAGGGACCAGAGCCTTTTCCACACAATTACCCTCAGACTAAAAATAGCCCCCCACACACACAGGCTCAGACTTTACTGTATATTTACCGATGGGAGGCTCTGATGTGACAGCGCCGGGGACGCTCTAAGTCTCTGCGTCACGCTCGGCCAGTCAGCCTCCCTCTAATTAACGAGTGGGCTCGTTGTTTTCCAGCTGTGGATTTCTCCCAGAGCTGCTGTAGTCTGTACACTCACTCCTTCAGCTGTCAGACTGCATCACTGCACACCAACAAATATGAGGAGTACTGGACCCTAAGGTAGGCCGCACCTTTACCAAGTCAAGATTTACAGACCCAGTCTCTGCAGCAAAGTGTGATTTTGTTCAATCAAGTCTATTTATAAAGCTCATTATAAAAACAGTCAAATTTATCAAAATGATTTCTCAAACAAACCAATGAAATGAGCTTGACCTGTCCTGCTGTTATTTTACACAGCAAAAACTCAAATCGAAGGAAGTTTATTTATCCAATTTTAATTCTAAAAATTTCACGACTTATTGTGAGCCAAAACTGCCTGACATGTCCAGCTGCACATCTCATTAAAATACACTATATTACCAAAAGTATTTGCTCACCTGCCTTGACTCACAAATGAACTAAAGTGACATCCCATTCCTAATCCATAGGGTTCAAGATGACGTCGGTCCACCCTTTGCAGCTATAACAGCTTCAACTCTTCTGGGAAGGCTGTCCACAAGGTTTAGGAGTGTTTATGGGAATTTTTGACCATTCTTCCAGAAGAGCATTTGTGAGGTCATACACTGATGTTGGACGAGAAGGCACGGCTCTCAGTCTCCGCTCTGATCATCCCAAAGGTGTTCTATGGGTTTGTCAGGACTCTGTGCAGGCCAGTCAAGTCCATCCACACCAGACTCTGTCAACCATGTCTTTATGGACCTGCTTTGTGCTCTGGTGCACAGTCATGTTGAAAGAGGAAGGGACCAGCTCCAAACTGTTCCCACAAAGTTGGAGCATGGAATTGTCCAAAATGTCTTGATGTGCTGAAGCATTCAGAGTTCCTTTGACTGGAACTAAGGGGCCAAGCTCAGCTCCTGAAAACCACCCCCACACCATAATCCCCCCTCCACCAAACTTAACCCTTGGCACAATGCAGTCCCACAAGTATCATTCTTCTGGCAAACACCAAACCCAGACTGGTCCATCAGATTGTCAGATGGAGAAGCGTGATTCGTCACTCCAGAGAACGCGTCTCCACTGCTCTAGAGTCCAGTGGCGGCCTGCTTTACTCCACTGCATTGACCCTTTGCATTGCACTTGGTGATGTGAGGCTTGGATGCAGCTGCTCGGCCATGTAAACCCATCCATGAAGCTCTCTACACTGTTCTTGAGCTAATCTGAAGGCCACATGACATTTGGAGGTCTGTAGTGATTGACTCTGCAGAAAGTTGGCGACCTCTTCACACTATGCGCCTCAGCATCCGATGACCCCGCTCCATCAGTCTACCACTTGGTGGCTGAGTTGCTGTGGTTCCCAAACACTTCCACGTTCTTATAATCCAGCTGACAGTTGACTGTGGAATATTTAGGAGCACGGAAATGTCAAGACTGGATTTGTTGCACAGGTGGCATCCTATCACAGTTCCATGCTGGAATTCACTGAGCTCCTGAGAGCGACCCATTCATTTACAAATGTTTGTAAAAGCAGTCTGCATGCCTAGGTGCTTGATTTTATACACCTGCGGCCGTAGAAGTGACTGGAACACCTGATTCTGATTATTTGGATGGGTGAGCGAAAACTTTTGGCAATATATTGTTTGTGCTGAGTTTGGTTTGGATCCCGGCTCTCTTTTGGATCTGATGATCCAGTGGAAAAGCTGCTGCTTAACCGAGCTGCTTGGAGGAGGTCTGCTCTCTCTGAATGCTTTCCTTGGTCTAATTTAAAATAAATTTTCCATTTTAGATTTTGCCCTGAGAATTTGCAGAGGGCTGCAGCTTGGAGCCCCCTGGTCTACTGCAGCAGCAGAGTGACAAAATACCGTGTTAATCAAATAAAAATAAAAATTTATTGTCATTCAGTTTATACATTTGTATCAACAGAATGAGAAGGAGATTCTCCAGGATCACAACGAATCACATACATTCATTTATACATCCCACTGAAAAAAAAACATAAAAAATATATAATAATAATAATAATAATAATAATAATAATAATAATAATAATAACAATAATAATAATAATAATAATAATAATAATAATAATTAAATTTTCAGAAATCAAGACCGTTGCAGAGATTTAAGGCCATACTGTGCTTAAGCTGGATGGCTTGTGCTGTTGGGATGCAGTCCTTTTTCCAGCAGCCTCAGAATGGATGACTGCGTAATGAGATTTCATGCAGAGTACAAAAGTGTTTGCAGCTTGTACGCAGCTCATAAACACAATAAAACTGCAAACATGTCTATTCTTGGCCTGCAGCCTCTCTTTTCTTTAAATATATCCAGTGTAAGATAACAGCCTCGTGGTCTCTGGAGTGGTCATACAGCTGAGAGAATTACATCCTAATGGGCTGCAACAGCAGTAAACACAGCCAACCCTGCTCACAGATATGAAATGGCTGCAGGACGCCCTTAAAGACATGAATCGAGTTTTCTCCTGCGAGGACATAGGAGTTCAAGAGATCAACAAACGGTGAGATGGAAGAAAATGCTACTTTTCCAGGAGCATTTTCTGTTCAGCCATCTGTGAGAGATGAAATACTTTAGAGCAGCAATTTTCACAGGAGATGGAGTCTGAGCTCATAAATCTGTCTGAGCTGCTGGCCACAACTTTTCTCCCACAGATGTGATCAAACAATATTCGTATCTGTCAGCTGAAAGAGGAAAGAGTTTAAACTGCGAGGATCTTATTTCATCAGCTTGTATTCTGCCTAAGTGTGTTACTGGCAGGCTCAGGGCAGATGAGGAGGGGAGAGGCTGCACACAAATCAAGCACTTTAGCTTTATTTAGCACAAAAAAGCTCAGAAAACAGAGGATGGAGAGGCTGAGAGGGAGGACTGTGTCTCTGTTTTTAAAAATAATCCGCACGAAGATACAAAAACACACCACTAAACTCTGTTACCATGCCATGGTGTTTGAGATATGATTATAAAGTATTCTAAGTCATACTTCTCTATTATTCCAGCTGCAAGCCTGACTGGTGTTACAGTTTATTTTGTTGCTGTGTTCATTTGTGCTCGCAGGCACATTAGCACTTTAACTCCCAGCTCAACTGTTTGGCTAAAGTCAATAACTCTAAAGTCTCAAAAAAAACACAACATGTCATTGTTTCTGTCAATGTTTAGGATATAGAAAAAAACTGCAAACAAACCTAAAATACTGCTATTTTGCATCATTTCAGATTTATGCACTTATTTAATTATTGTTATAGTGATTGTTTTATATTTTTTTGTTTATTGTTTTTATGATTCTGTGTGCAGCACTTTGGAGAAGTTTTTCAATCAATCAAACTTTATTTGTATAGCACTTTTCATACAGGACTTTGCAATACAAAGTGCTTTACATGGGAAAAAAGATAAAATGAAATAACAATAAGTGAAATAAAAAGCAGAAAATTGCATAATTGCATAAAATGAAAACACAAGACCCCTGCAAACCCGCTCCCCCAATCCACATTCAATACACACACTCACTTACTCAAACACACAAAGACATAAAAAGGAAATTCTGACAGAAAACTGAATTAGAGGACTGAGGAAACACTTTCTTGAATTAAAAATGAGGAAACACAGGAGCTAAAACTAAAATGATGGTTAAAATTACAAGAAAAATACTAGAGGGTACGATAAGTAAATACGTAAATAAGTAAAACAGAATAGAATAAACCTTTATTTGTCCCACACAGGGAAATTTACAGTGTTACAGCAGCAAAGGGGACAGCATTAATAGAATTAAAAAAAGACTTAAGTATAAACAACAGCAGTATGTACATTATTCTACCTAAATAAGACTTCAGAATATAAAATAAACAAAGGGCTTGAGTACAAAACTTAAAGCAAATCTTATGAAGATTATATACACATTTACTGAGTAATTGCACGTGGGATAAGTGATTGTACATGGGTGTACTTCCACATTGTAATTGCACATTGTTAGATAAACTGCACAGCAACTGCACATAGCAATTTCACAGTTTATGGTAACTGGGAGCAGTGCTGATAGTACAGTCTTATGATAATAATAATAAAAATAACAATAATAAAAAAATAAAAATAAAAATAATAATAATAATAATAATAAAATAGTAATAATAGTAATAATAATATAGTAATAATATTATTATTATTATTATTATTATTATTATTATTATTATTATTATATAGTTATGATAATAATAATAATGATAATAATAATAATAATAATAATAATAATAATAATAACAACAACAAAATAATATAAATAAAAGTCATAATAATAATATGGTCAAATGAGAAAGGTGCATAATAAAATCATGATAATAACAGGAAAAGCATTTAACAAAGAATAAAAGTCCAAATAATCAATCTGAACTGAAATGTAGAAATAAAACAGAACAAAAGGGTTAAATTAAGTTAAAGTTTAATGTAAAATAATAATTAATATAATCAGCTAAAAGCCAGATTAAAAAGGTAGGTCTTGAGTTTTCTTTAAAATATAAACGGTAGTTTTTGTTGTTGAATTGTGCAATATGAATAAAGTGAATTGGATTGGATTAAATATTCGGTAATGTCTTTTTCCCCCAGCATCGTTTCTCAGAGCTGTTGTTGCTCTCTCAGCTGATCGGATTCAGCTCACACACTCTCCCCAGCAGGTGTCCGTCTGTCCTGTACCTGCACCCCTCACATCACAAAACCTCCTCTATGACCTCCCATGTGATCGTCTGGAGGCTTTTTAGACAAAACGCCACAGAAATCACGGCTGAGGGAGTGCTGGAGGTCCAGAGGAGAGTCATCTGAGCCGGGACAATGGCTCTAATTATGTAACAGCTGGAACAGAAAGAGACAAAGAGGCTCCTGAAAGCAGAGTAATGTGTGGGAGAAAGTAAGGTTTGAAGTCAGAGCGAAGGGCTGATGAAGCTGGTCGTGTTTTAACGCGTTACTCACTGACGCAGCCTCGTTATTAAAGTCCTGCAGCAGAGAACAAATGTTCCTGTTAACGACTCTCAGATTATTTTTGGTTTTATTTAATTAACAAGGCTGATGTGGAGCTGCAACAATGTGCTGCTCAACTTTCCTTTTAATCAGTCTGTTTCAAACATCTGAAAAATGAATAATACATGAAACAGCAAAGCAAAAGCTCGAAGAGAATGAGATCCATGCAGATATGTTAGAATGAGACTTTTTGTTCTTAAAGGCTGGAGGATGAAGATGCATTACCGTGTGGATGTTCTGTGTGACATCCTCATGTCCAAGGTGGTGGATGTTTCCACTAAAGCCCTCTGTCCATGTCTCTGTTTGTGTGTCTCAGGGCTCCCGCTCAGGTGGTAGAGTGCACAGCTTTGGAAAAAGAGATCAGGCCATTAAAAGGAACCCAAACCTCCCTGTGGTGGTCCGAGGATGGCTCTACAAACAGGTAAGGATGCACATGCACATGTAAGTAAAACAAGAACAAGCAGCTCAGTGTAAAAACCAAATCTAAGGAGGCTTATTCATCCAAATTTGAATTCTAAAAATCTCACATAACTTATTTTTTAAATGTAATGACTATTAAAATAATTTCTAAGTAGCAATTCTTATTATTACATTTTTAGTTTTATTTTTTTATCGTCTGATATTTTATTTTGTTTTCACTGCTTGCTTATATATTTTGATATAGTTCTTATCTTTTTACATTTAATCATTTTTGGTTTAATTTTAAACTTTTAACAAATTTTATTTGTTTTGAATTTATTGGTAACACTTTCTATGAAGCCCACATTTATAATGCATTATAACGGCATCCATAATGTTTTATAATGCATTATAATGCCTCATAACTACACTCATAATGCTTTATGATGCTTTATATCAACAGTCATAAAACATTATAATGCCATTTATAATGAATTAATTATAAGTGATATCATCATGTTTTAAGACTGTTGATATAGTGCATCATAAAGCATTATGAGTGTAGTTATGAAGCATTATGAATGCCCTCATAATGCATTGTGATTGTCGGGGCTTCATACCTCATAAAGCATTATGGATGTAGTCTTCATGAGTATTCATGAGGATCTGTGGTACAAGTCATTATAAATCATTATAAATTACATTATAATGTTTTATGACTGTTGATATAAAGCATCATGAAGCATTATGTTTTTGTATAAGTGTAGTTATGAGCATTATGAATGCATTATAATGCATTACAGATGCTGTTATAATGCATTTTAAATGTGGGCTTCTTAGAAAGTGTTACCAATATATTTTTGGTGTCTTATTTAGTTGTCTGATGTTTCTTGGTTTTATTGCTTTGCCTTTTCTCATATCTGTTCTTATAAATTTGATCATTTTAATTGAGCTTCTGTGGGTGCATTCGTCTCAAAATCCTCTTGACATTCTATCAACTTTTCATTACAACTACAGTGACATACTACTTAGTAGATCGACCTCTGCTGGGTGTTTATTTGCTAAGTGGTTCAATGAAAGTTATCATTATTTATGTATGCGTGTGTATATATGTGCACATGTGTGTGTGTGTGTGTGTGTGTGTGTGCATGTATATACATATGGATGTATATATGTGTATGTATAAAATATTAAGGCAGTTAAATGATTTCAAGACTGTGTTAAAGTACTTTTTGAACAATCTGAGCACACTGCAACAATGCTGCGATAATAATGATAACCGTGATAATTTTGGTCACAATAACCTTGATATAAATTTTTCATACCGTTACATGTTACATCCCTATAACCTACTGAAGCATCTGCATGGAAACTGTCAGGGATGTAGAAAAGTAGAGAGCTGCTTTAAAAAGGTAATTCCTCCTGATTAGCCTTAACTTTGAGCTAAACCAAACTTATTATTACTGCTGCAGTGTGATGGGTTAACTCGTCACTCTGTTTGTGTCACTCAATTGTGTCTGCATCAAGCTGAGACCACCTCTTTAAGGTGGGCTCATTGATTGCAGGGCTCGATTGCTGCCTTCAGTCAGACTTGTACCTGAACAGTCTCCCAAACAGCCTCTGACTTTAAACAACAGTGTCTGCATCATCTTTTAGTCGCTGCAGGATTCTGCTCTCCTCTAACACTTCCTCCTGTGGCCCGGTTTTCATCTTGATTCATTATTTTCTCTGGCAGCGCCGTGGACCTGCTGTTGATCACAGACTGTTACTGGAGACTCTATTTGCATCTGAAGTTGTACTTAAAATATCTGCGGTTGGCACCGTCCTGCTGTAAAGCACTTGGCTTTGGCACAAGGCAAACAGAGAGTGATGTTAGTGGGAGGTAATTATGTTTTAATGAGTGCTGAGGCTTGCACACACTGATGCAGCACGGACGCACACGCACACACGGCTCAATGTAAAGCTGCACATGCTCACGAGCAGATGATTATATTTTAATTAGTAGGAAAACTCTCAGAGCTGGAAGATACACTATCACATGCAGATCAGTGTTCACATGATATGTTAGCATGATTATGTAACAGACTATCAGCGTCACAGGCCGACCTGACAGTCAAAGTATGATTTAATGACTCTGCGCTCAGACTCTCTCTGTGTTTTGGGTCCATCTGTCCTCTAATCGCTTCATCTGCACGCTCATCCATCAGAGTCCTTCTCGTGTTCCTATGAAGGTTAAATCTCCAGAACACTTGGAGAAATTATGTTTAAAATATGCACACATGTCTACAGTAGCTCAGGGATTGATTGGTTAGTCTTTAAGCTCTTTGGTCAAAGAAATTGGACCTCATGTTCACCCCTTTTTTTGAGAATATGTTTTTATTAAGATTTTCAAAAGGTTTTAAAAAATATAAGAAATAAAGTCAACAAAACAAAAAATAGGGCTTACATTGCAGGGCGTTCTGCTACATTGCATCACTAGTACAATATTTCTTAAAACCAACATTTAAAGAGATGTAAGAGTGTAGGAATAAAATCAGTTCTTGTACAGGAACCCTGTCCAAAGAATCAATCATACTACAACACCTTTCTCCATGTGAAGGGGAGATCAGTTAGCCAGAGCTTGCACTGGGACACAGTGTCAGACTTCAAGACATTCAATATCACGTTTTTAGTAATAACCATACAATACATGGCTGTGTCCAAAGTGGCATACTAACGCACTACTCATACTAAGTGTGGCGTCAAAATGAGTATGTAGTGTGTTCACATTAGATAGTATGAAAAAACTGAGTGTGCGAGAAATACCCAGATGTATACTGGATCTGAAAAAAATTGAAGTGTGTGAGGTTGGCATACCAGTCACACTCAAACGCCCAATAATGCATTTCGATACGTAGGTACGTATTAATCAAGTGCCGGAGGCGACGGACGGATCGTCTTTGGTGTCTGCGGGCAGTCAACATTTTATTGTATTTGGGAAGTTACTGATTTTAATATTATTAATATCATAAATGTTAACTTGTCTTGAGAACGGCATTCAGTTAAAAATCAGCCACTAGCAAAGTTCCCATTTTCAAAATATAAGCATCTTTTATTGTCTTCTTTTAGTTCTATAACGCTTTTGTAATGTGGGCTCTTGTTTTGGAGCCGACCAGAAGTTTCTTCAATAGCATAATGGCACGCGTAACGGAATGTCCAAAATGCCGAAATTAAATTTGTATCCATGCCTTTTATGGCTCAATGACCACATTTTGTTATTCTACATTGTGACTTTCTCGCCTAAAATGCGAATGTGCCGAATCAACAGAGATATTTGATAGCCTGGTGTGCTTCCGATTTTTGTCGTCGGAGGTTTGAAATGCATCATGGGAAACTTAGTAGTATACTACAGTGTGAATGGTTGGCATTTTAATCATACTTATAGTATGTAGTATACAGTATATACACATGCATATGCAGTATGCATATGTTGGTATGCCATTTCGGACACAGCCTATGTTATTATTTAAAGCTGGCGGTGTGTTTCTGGCTCTAGCCTGATGATGGCAGGAACAAAGGCCTCAGCTGCAGCTCCACCTAGTGGTGATCTGCTTTATTACGCTGTTCAGTGTGAAAGAAAAACAAAATAAATAAAAATAAAACAATGTTGTAATGCCACTCCTGAATCGAGCCAGATGAACTTTAGCTGTGAAAAGCCTTCCCTTCCAGCAGATGGGTTTCCTCCAGTTTTGTGTCTCCTCCTGAAAAAGACTTATTTTCAGCCTGATACCATAAAAAGACAGAACGGGCCATAGAGTGGCCATGACAGGCCCAGCGAGCCGATGAACGAGGACAAATGATGGCTCCCTGTCCTCCCTTTGCCTCCCGTTGGTTCACTTCATGCCCGCTCAGATCCACTTCACTCTTTCTTTCATTAATTCTGTTTCCTCACTGCTCCCACTGCTCTGCTCTGTCTGACTCTCCTCTCTCATTATCCCCTCCAATCTCTCCGTCCTACGATTCATTTATTCATCTCTCTTTTTACGCCCCTCTCTGTCTCTGCAGGACAGCTCGGGGATGCGGCTGTGGAAGAGGAAGTGGTTCGTCTTGTCTGATTTCTGTCTGTTCTACTACAAAGGTGAGACCATGTTTGGGGACAAGAGGCTCTATCTGTTATTTTAGCAGGAACCAAATATTCCCCGTGTTACATCTCAAACTTCTTCCAAGTTAAAAGAACCAAACTTTTGATAAGGTGCTGCATCAAACAGCAACATCGTAAAAGCTTTAAAGAAAGGCATTACTGTTTTATTTTACATCATCTGCAGCATCAGAAATGAAGCAAAATACAAGGTTTACACTTTAGATCTGTTAAATGTCTGCAGTTCAGTCTGCAGGTGTATCTGATGTTTGGAGATGAAGAGCGTATGAAATTAAAACAAACATCTGCTGCTACTCCAAAGCACTGACTCAACATATTAATAAAAATGCAGTTCAAGCATCAGGGAGCTTAACTTTACCATCGTGACAAAGTCAAGCAAACAAAACTTGAAAAGCATTTAAAATGATCAAATCTGAAAACAGCTTTTCAGATCATCCCATTTATGAGTGTCGAGGATCTTTAGACACCATCACGGTGTCAGTGGATCTTTAAAAATCTTATTTAGTCTTGTTTTTATCTGTTTTCACATTTGGCATATTGGAGTACTTCAGCACACTCACATAGTCTTGCTGAGCAGATGCCTGATTCTGAAATCCTGCATCTCCATCTTGCCAGCCTCCATTGTCCAACGGTTTCACTTGGCTAAATGCTTAACAGACCAATCAGGGAAGAGAGGCGGGAGCAGCATGACAGGAAGTCAAGTTGTACAAATAATGGCAGCTAATGTCGGTTAGCCTGTGGTCATCATGTTTACTCGGTGATACTTGGTGAAATCTGCTCTCCTCATAAGTTTACTACGTAGAGATTGTCTTTGACAAGGTTCACGTCATGTATTAGTGTTAAATGATTCATCTGTGTGGTATAATGAATGTGAAACGATCGTCTTAAGGTTGTCAAGCTAACAGCCATTAACTGTTGTTTTCCCTTACCGTTAGCCGTAGCAGCTAATGGCTAACCTGTGGCTGCTACGTTTAGTTGCTACATGTGCTACGTCATAGTAGCACCTCTTGATATGGACTGGTCTCTGATGAGTGTGATGAGCCAAACGGTCGTCCAATCACAAGCTGCTGTTGTTTTTGAAGGTTCTGCCCCTGAAAACATTTTCACAGGGCTACTCCCCAGATGGATTAGTGAAGTATTTCCAATATGGTCAGGTTAACACTCACACTGGTTGTTAAATGTGCTTCATTTCTCTCATAAATCAGTAAAAGTCTAATAAATAAAACACATAATAAACTGCTGCTCCACTCTGACCCTGAGACTGGCCTTGATGTTTTTGTGTAATATGCACAGATTTTTCTGAAATGTTGGTTCGGCATCACCCAGAGATGCCCACGAGTCTCTGATTTAGAGTCCGAGTCGAGTCACGAGTCTTTGATCTGGAGTCTATGTCGAGTCACGAGTCTTCACACAACCACACACCCATATATAAATATGATGTTGCCTCTGGCAAAAATACAGTATATCCAGATTCTTATTCAGACTTTTTTTTCTTTCTGAAAAAGTTTCTGAAGTGCACATGCGTGCAATGGTCAGGTGCAAAACAAACTTGCCATGAGCAGCCAAAAAGAAACTATATAGCATTTAACAATACAGTAAAATAAATAAAGTAGTATGTAGTAGTTCCAAATCTTGTAAATTCACTGTCGTTAAGAAAGCAACAGACAGGAAGTCACTGTGTGGAGTAACCGGAAGTTTCAAAATGAAACAGAATGCACGGACTCTTGCACGTAAATTTCCTCAATTCTTTGTCATTATGTCAAAACTGGAGGCACAAGCATCAGGTCAGCAGTTGGTCAGAGGGTCCCAGAGACAACACGACATCAAGGACGAAGAAAAATGAATCTTAGAGGTACAGAAATATATAACATTGTATACATGACACCATACATCTTTTCTGCACAGATATAGGTGAATAGAAGTTGAATAAATCACAAAGCTGTGTGGTTGGGGCCAGCAAAGGGACCTTAGAGAAGCGAAGTGAGGTGTTGTTCATTTCTTTTCTCAGTCTATGACATGTTTTATGAGCGTGTGACATAAATATTCTCATGAGAGCCCGGCTCTCCAGGGATCAGCCCTCCCCCTCCAGGGCTGTGCGCTGAAAGCAGCGCTGCTCGGGGCGTCACTTTTAGTGGGGTTTGTCTGTCGGAGGAAGACCGCGGCGCTGCGCTTTCGCATGCAGTGTAATTGGGGGGAAAGGGAGGGATGCGGGGCAAGGGAGGGGAGTGGAACAAACGTTCCCGGCACACTCAAAAAACCCACCATGAAATAAAGACTGCCCAGGAGCCTTTGATCTCGAATTGAGTACGAGTCAAGTCTGGAGTCTCCAAAAATGCGACTCGAGTGCAACTCGAGTACGAGTCTTTAACTCGAGTCTCCATCTCTGTCATCACCATATTCACCTCTGCTTCTCAGCATCTGCAGAATTATTTGTTTGCCAGGGGAAAACACTTTTTCTGTCAAAGTTTTGACAGCTCTCCACAGAAACTGTTTGGAGGTATAAAATGTGAAGTGAGCTGCTGACAGGCAGACAGTGATTCAGTGGTGAGGACATTAATCGGATTCCTTGCAGGGTTACGGCTCACACACATGAAAAGATCTCCATCCTCGGGCCGCCTTTATACGCCTCTCCACGCCCTCCTTTTCCATCTCCATGTTCTTAGGCCAACCGTGAGGGTCACACTCGTCTGCCTCCCGCCTCGACAGGAGGAGGAAATCAATTCTCCGTCGCCTCTGTTACTCTCTTCTCCGAGTTCAAAGGTTTCTCCTCTCCACACGATCGCTCTGATCTGTCTCCTGCAATGCTGCCTCCTGTTTTCCTCACAAACAGCGAAACCCCCCTCTGTTCTTTGTTTTGTTTTATTACCTGCATCGGTCTGATGTTTCTGTCAGGGCTGCAGAGGTGATATTCTTTGATAGTGAGCGTTTGTTTGGCAGCGACAGCAGTCTGGGATTTACATGATTGGAATAATCAAAAATATCAGTTTTTAAAGCAGATTTCTTGTTTGAAGAGTTTTTGAGGCAACGAGAAATATTTGCACCTTGAATAAAAGGCCAGTGACCTGATTCACTAGTATGTGCATAATGGTGGATCAGGCAACACAATGATTTGTCTCATTAAGACGGCACCATGTCAGACACTCGATAAAAAACATCCTTTACTTGGCAGACAGACCGACAATAACAAGTGTGATTCCAACTAATCATCTGAGGCTGTTATCAGTGTTGGGGCTAACAGCGTTACAAATAATGGCCTAACTGACACCACTACTTTTTCCCAGTAACGGGTAATCTAATTAATTACTATTTCAAACGTTACAATGTCGTCACCATTACCAACAGTGAAATGTGGCGCATTACTTTGCACTGATGTCAAGCAGCTGATATCTGACCTGCCTCACTCAGCCAGACACAGACAGGAGCTGCACCGCTAACAGCCAGATGAGAAAACTCGATGCCAGAGTTGCCAGGTTTGCTTATTATAAGCGACTTTCAGCCTCTTCTTTTTCGAACTTGCATGTGTATATTAGGAGCTGTAGGTTGCAGTTTTTTGGGCTTTTACTAATAGTGCAGTTGTTCATTTGGACTTGTTGTGCCTCCAAACCATCAATATAGACCCAGTTCAGAAGTTATTAGAATTATTTTAACCCACACTAAAACAAATTAAAACTTTACTGTAAAAATGATGTTTCCGACTAAAATAAATCTTTTTAACCAGAATTAATTTCATTTCTAATGTAGCTAGGACTGTTTTCATCATAATAAAGCTGTGGAGGATTAAGATAAAACTAAGATAAAAACCTTAAAAAACACATCAGCTACTTTAGCTGGTAACTAATTACATTTATTAAGGAGTAATTTCCACAGGTGAAAACCCTACACCACGATGTCAGTGCCCCAGGAGGTCAGCTTTCATGTCCTAAACCTACAAAACCAATTTCCAAGCATGGTGCAATTGAACAGGCCACCCACCAGTCCTCTGCTCAAGCTCTTGGAGACTGAACTACACTGTGACCACTGGTTTGTTCAGTCTGCAAAAAAGACTATTAATACAGATGCAACTGTATATGCTGGTTCAGACGGTTACATTAGATAGTGGTTGATGTGATTGTTTATTGCATTGAAATATGCCTGACATTCTGGAGACCTGCCTCTGAGGCTTTGGTGCCATGTGCACACTGTGTGCCTATCAGCTAAATTACCGCTGAACCGGGTGCGCTTTGCATGCCCTGAGAATAGACCAGGTTGGAGCAGGCGAGCTTTCAGCGCACCTTCCATGCGGTTTTTGGGAATGAAATTGTCACTGCACCAACCTGAATCTGTCGGCACCTCCCCCTGGTGCGCCATCACAACCCATCTCAGTGCAGCCGGTCTACCAAATTGCCAAAATGGCTGTACATGGCGGTGTACTGGACGATATTAACTCTGTACAGTGAACCAGGCTTGCGCACCCTGTGCCACCCTGCGCTGTGCCAGAAAACTAGGGCCCATCATAGCATTTATTCCAGATCCATCATTAAACTTTATGCCACCCCTGAAGAAGACAGGGCTTGGGCACCCCTGCCACTTGAGAAACACCCCTGTTTGTCCACCCAGCAGGTTTGTTGAGTCACCCTGCAGCGGGACAGAGGCCAAACGTCTTCACGACTCTGAACCAGTCCATCTGCCTCTTGGACCAGCGTCTGATAACCATGAACCTGCACAAACATCTCAGAGAACAAACAGGCCCATCACACCCTCCCTGACGTGAGGAGGTTCAAAACAGGACTTAGCGTGAGCTCCTAAATGAAGGCGTCTCGTTTGAGGTTTGGAAATTCCTCCTGTTTACAGCCGTCCTCAGAATAGAGTGACAGAGCTGTCTGGATATTATCTAACACTCCACTCGTCACGGTCAGCTCTGCTCAGTGTGAGCGCGACAGACTGGACAGAGCAGATAAAGAGACCTCCTCGTCTCGCCCACCATGAGTGGAATGTGTCCTTCACACGCCCTTGGATTATTTTTGACGTCCTGCTCCTTTAATCCACAGCACCACCTTAACACCGCTCAGCGGCTCACGAGCAGGTGTCTCATATTCTTACAGCATTACTGTGTTTTATGGTGTGGTAATTGTTATCCGTGTGCACACACAGGCCTCAGCGTGGAAGCTGATAATTATTTATAGATGTGTGAAGTCATTAAAAGCTGACAGATTCTGTTTGCAGGCTTGTGTTTGAACTTCTGTCTCAGAGCTGAAGACAGGAGAGTCAGACAGAGGAAGGCTTTGTTTGTTTACTCCTAATCACTTATTTACATCCCACCCTCTTAACTCTTTAAAACAGATAAAAAAAACTGATTTAATAGACAAGATCTGAATCAATTTCAGAAACAGGGCTGTCATCAGCAGCAGTAATAGACTGAGGAAAATATGACGAGTCATTAGTTTATGAATGCACTATGTTGCCAAAAGTATTTGCTCACCCATCCAAATAACCAGAGTCAGGTGTTCCAGTCACTTTCATGGCCACAGGTGTATAAAATCAAGCACCTAGGCATGCAGACTGCTTTTACAAACATTTGTGAAAGCATGGGTCGCTCTCAGGAGCTCAGTGAATTCCAGCGTGGAACTGTGATAGGATGCCACCTGTGCAACAAATCCAGTCGTGAAATTTCCTCACTCCTAAATATTCCACAGTCAATTGTCAGCTGGATTATAAGAACATGGGAACAACAGCAACTCAGCCACCAAGTGGTAGGCCACGTAAACTGATGGGGCGGGGTCAGCAGATGCTGAGGGTCATAGTGCGAAGAGGTCGTCAACTCTCTGCAGAGTCAATCGCTACAGACCTCCAAACTTCATGTGACCTTCAGATTAGCTCAAGAACAGTGCAGAGAGCTTCATGGATGGGTTTCCATGGCCGAGCAGCTGCATCCAAGCCTCACATCACCAAGTGCAATGCAAAGTGTCGATGCAGTGGTGTAAAGCCACTGGACTCTAGAGCAGTGGAGACACGTTTGAGGAGTGACCAATCATACTTCTCCATCTGACAATCTGATGGAGAAGTCTGGCTGTTGCCAGGAGAACGATACTTGTGGGACTGCATTGTGGCAAGTGTAAATTTTGGTGGAGGGGGGATTATGGTGTGGGGGTGTTTTTCAGGAGCTGGGCTTGGCCCCTTAGTTCCAGTCAAAGGAACTCTGAATGCTTCAGCACATCAAGACATTTTGGACAATCCCATGCTCCAACTTTGTGCGAACAGTTTGGAGCTGGCCCCTTCCTCTTCCAACATCACTGTGCACCAGAGCACAAAGCAGGTCCATAAAGACATGGATGACAGAGTCTGGTGTGGATGGACTTGACTGGCCTGCACAGAGTCCTGACCTCAACCCGATAGAACACCTTTGGGATGAATTAGAGCAGAGACTGAGAGCCAGGCCTTCTCGTCCAACATCAGTGTGTGACCTCACAAATCCTCTTCTGGAAGAATGGTCAAAAATTCCCATAAACACTCCTAAACCTTGTGGACAGCCTTCCCAGAAGAGTTGAAGCTGTTATAACTGCAAAGGAAGGACCAACGTCATATTGAACCCTATGGATTAGGAATGGGATGTCAGTTAAGTTCATATGTGAGTCAAGGCAGGTGAGCAA